>CAXITT010000312.1:498753-516726 GCA_964033795.1 Lymnaea stagnalis | reverse complement strand
AATATTCATATAGCCCAGGGGCATAAAATAAAATGTGAGGCTGCGAGCCGAGAGGGGGGGGGTGGGAGGCACTAATTTGGATTCTTATAAAGTGAAATGTCAGCCCCATTCCCCCCCCCCCCCCCAAAAAAAAATAATAATAAAAAAATGCTCAATATTACATTTTATAAAGGATTTGTAAGAAAAAACTGTGTTTTTATGGGTTGTTTAATGGTCCGCCACTCGATGTCACCTCAGGGATGTTCATGTAACAGCAATGGGATTTCTGTTTGGGTCATCGGCTGAAACTGTTAACTAAGGCTAATAGGGATTTTAAACGGTTTAAAAAAAAAAAAAGTATTTTGTCTGAATTTTTTAGTTTAAATGTCAATCAAGGAATTTAATATTTTGCTAGTTAAAAAAAACTTTATACTGGAAAATCTAGTTTTGATGTGTTTTCATGTATCGGGATTTATCCATGTAGAAGGACATTCTTTTTTACTGTATCCCAGTCGTTGGCTACTTTTCTTCTATATAAATGTGCTCACTACCTGAGAGGAATATAAGGGAAATTGATTTTTTTTTTTACTGTATCCCAGTCGTTGGCTACTTGTCTTCTATATAAATGTGCTCACTACCTGAGAGGAATATAAGGGAAATTGATTTTTTTTTTACTGTATCCCAGTCGTTGGCTACTTTTCTTCTATATAAATGTGCTCACTACCTGAGAGGAATATAAGGGAAATTGATTTTTTTTTTTTGGACTTAACTTCAAATGGGAGATAATACGGCAATCGAGTTCAATCAATGTATTTATTAGCATTGCATCCCCTTAGTCAGTAGGCATGGAAGAAACTATTTAACACAGTTTGAGAGAGCGAAAGAAAGAGGGATGGAGAATGACACAGCTAGGGATATTCCCTCCCAAACACTTGCTCACACAAAAAGAGGGGGGAGAGAAAGAGAAAGAAAGAGAGAGACATAGGCAGGAAGATAGAAACTGTCACAGGGTTAGGGGACACATGTTGATTATCTGATTAAACACATTCCTTTTTGGGTGAGATTTACACACATACACAAAATACACTTTTATCACCCTCAACCTGCCTATCCTCAAGATGTGTGCCCCCCACCCCCCCCCCACCCCCAAGTCGTAAAAAATGAAGTCTTTAAACTGCAGCTGGAGTTTGTTTTTCACTTAAATCCGCATTTAACACGAATGACGTCAATTATCGGAATAAGGGTCAACTGCCTATTTATTGCATTGAGCTGAATTGTTACATTTCTGCATCTTTTAACTATACCGATTCCAATAATTCAATATTGGCTGAGAGTACTGAGTAACAGTACATCTTTTCTTTTCTTTTCTTTTTTTTTTAGTTCACTGCGATATTTACAATAGTGGTAATGCTACATGTCTCCTGGTGGAAACTAATATCGTTGTATGCATTCTTCGTGAATAGCGTTGAATTATCAAGTATTGATTCCTGGAAAATGTAAATTAGTATAATTTTCCGTGTTGTAAATTAGACGTTTAGAAATTGTTCTGTCATTTCGGATGTATATTATTTACACATCACCGATCATTCAGCCCTTGCAGAGACAGATCGATCGGAATGATGTGTTTTTTTAAACCCATGGAACCAGGAAAAAAACTTCACAATAAATTGACTTGTTTAAACCCAGTAAATTTGTGTGCCTAGAAGGAGTCTGGTATGTGCCTAGCTGGAGTCTGGGACGTGCCAAGCAGGAGTCTGGTGTGTGCCTAAAGGAGTCTGGTGTGTGCCTAAGGGAGTCTGGTGTATGCCTAGCAGGATAGTGGTTTGCGCCTGGCAGGAGTCTGGTGTGTGTCTAGCTGGAGTCTGGTGCGTGCCAAGCAGGCGTATGGTGAGTGCCTAAAGGAGTCTGGTGTGTGCCTAAGGGAGTCATGTGTGCGCGCCTAGCAGGAGTCTGGTGTGTGCCTATCACGAGTCTGATCTATGCCTAGCAAGCGTTTGGTGTGTGCCTAGCAGGAGTTTGGTGTGTGCCTAGCAGGAGTCTGGTGTGTGCTTAGCAGGAGTTTGATGTCTGCCTAGAAGGAGTCTGGTGTGTGCCTAGCAGGAGTTTGATGTGTGCCTTGCATGCGTTTAGTGTGTGCCTAGCAGGAGTTTGATGTGTGCATAGCAAGAGTCTGGTGTGTGCCTAGCAGGAGTTTAGTGTTTTTCATAGGAAGATTTTGGTGTGCCTAGCAGGAGTTTGGTGTGTGCCTAGCAGGAGTTTGGTGTGTTCCTAGCAAGAGTCTGGTATGTGCCTAGCAGGAGTTTGGTGTGTGCCTAGCAAGAGTTTGGTGTGTGCCTAGCAGGAGTCTGGTGTGTGCCTAGCAGGAGTTTGATGTCTGCCTAGCAGGAGTTTGGTGTGTGCCTAGCAATAGTCTGGTATGTGCCTAGCAGGAGTTTTGAGTGTGCCTAGCAATAGTCTTGTATGTTCCTAGCAGGAGTTTGGTGTGTGCCTAGCAAGAGTTTGGTGTGTGCAGCCCTAAACAAAGCGTACTGTTATGATTTTTATGATTCACCAGCAACTAGGACACAGAAAGAATGAAATGAAGATTCCTAGTGAATCAAGGTTGTGGAGTCTGAGAGAGAAGTAGAAAGACCCAGGCTTTAGATAGCAATTTTTCAGCGTTATTCTGGGAGATGTGTGGTGGGTATTTCTATGATAGTACACTGCTGTCTTGTTAAGGGGGTCTAAATATGACGTCCTTAGGGATTTTATTTTACTCTACTCCTTTATGAACAACACACCCAAAGTCTCATTTATAATACTGTACCCTTCTTGAAAATTTGATGAAACGTTTTGTCATCGGCAACGAGTCTATATACCAAGTTTCACCTCGATATGTTGACGAAAAGTGGGTCAATAAGCCGTCCGAAGATTTTTGCCGCCCAGCCAGCCACAAAACAAAAAGCGAAGATAATATAAATGAGTTCATATATGTGATATCTCTATTGTAACATAGACAGAGCAACGCTGTTTTTTAATTTATTTTTTAAATGTCCCATTTTCCAGACTTGCTTGTTTCAAACAGATTTGATACCACACGGGGATGCCGTTGCATTATTTCTTTGATTGAACTGAACGAAATGTCCACCATTTTTTTTTTTTTTTTTTTTTTTGGTCTGAGGTTTCAGGCCAGTAACATGTTCAATTACTAAGGGAAAGCCCCTAAAGCTATGGCATAATTGCCTTCATCAGAAAACGTACGACGATTGATTTACTTTGGCTGATGTCTTGTTAAGCTTTACAGGACAGAGCGACCACATGGCCGTGATAGTGTCTAAAACCTGGCCATACACAACGGTTACCATAGTGATGCGGCGCTGTCAAGAGGCCGCTGAACTTTATCAAAATTTGTGATGCCACATTGCACTTGCAAGGTAACGTTTTTAGATGAGAAGCCAGGGAAGGAAATTGACTTTGGGAGAAGGGAAAATTTGCTTTATTTTCAAGCTGACTCTTTCAGTGGACCATTCCTATTGGTCACATTTAGATGAAATGGCTGAATGCTTAAAATATTGAAGTAACAACCAAAAGAAAATATTTTATGAATGATGATGCCATTCTTTAAATAAAAAATCAAATGTTGAACAATCCAGTGGATGGAAAAGCAACGAGTGGATTACTAGTAAAATTTATTTTAAAATAATAATACTAATTTCAAAAAAAGAAAAAAAAAAAAAAAAAAAAAAATAAATTAAAAAATAATTTTTAAAAAAAATATTGATAATTAAATTTAAAACTTTAATTTTTATAAATATAATAAAAAGGATTTAAATAATTATTTTAATTCTTAACTAAATTTAAAAAAAGAAAAAGGTAACTCATCCAGCCTTTCTCACCTGGTGAAAATGCCGGATTTCTGTATAGTTGGCTTGTGCAGAGTTAAATCCCCTCAACCAAATAAAAAAAACATCAAATCACCAAGGTTCAAAATAAAAAAGTGCCCCTGCCTATCTTAGGTTTATCAATATTTTACTCCTGATAATATAAAAGGGCATCAAACTACAAATATTTATGGTCCAATGTAAGAAATAAAAAAAAATGTATAAAAGGGAATGAAATAAGTAATACTTACTTTTCAAACAGCCCATGGACTCAATGAAGCGTCCAATCTGTTTCTGGGAGCACGGGGAGAAGACCTAAATCAATAAGGAAGAGATTTAAAGAAATCGTCATAAATTTATGTAATAATAATATTGTTGATTAAATTATTGGGAGCACATCTTCCACATCACGATACATGTTGCTAGGTAAAATTATTACCAGTGGATGTGGCCATTTATCTACAAATTGTATTTAAAAATTTTGTTGTTGAAGTTTTTGGTTTATAAACATTAAGACTAGATATGGTTTATAGGCTTGCAGATCAAGTTTTAACATTAAAGCATTAAGACTAGATATGGTTTATAGGCTTGCAGATCAAGTTTTAACATTAAAGTAACTTATCTTCTCAACCATTCCACTTAAAGGAAAAAAAAATTATAAATTCTCTAATCTGATTGAAAGACTACCCAGATAACCAATCACCAATTAGATACCTTGTGGTTTGGATATTTTCCTGAGACTGCCCTATCCCACATGACGTAGTTACCTCCTGAGGCCTCATTATGGGAACATTCATCAGAACCTGGGTCATGTTCACTGCCCAGATTGTGACCTGTTGGGACACAAGTGCTGAATTAACCCACAAACTGTGGTCTAGAATCATTCTGTAGTCTTCTGAGAGCTTTTTGAGCACCCTTTGAAATAGCATTAAATGACATAGAAATATTGCTACAAGACCCCAATAAGTATATATTTTTAGAAAGTTAAATGGATGGGGATAAATTTGGCTATATTTCCCACCCCGCAAAAATTAGTTTGTTCCGTGTCCTTGACCTTGGAGCGCTCAATAAAAAGAAAATCGACTAAATGCCTTGCTTTCAAGTGCTCATAACATCCATTAAAATACTTATAAAATGTGGTAGCCAATTTATTTATCTCTCAGAAAATGTATAGTTTGCTAATGTTTTGATTAAAAAGAAGCCTCTGAAAGCAATTTTAGCAATTTTAAGTCCTTTATTACTGAAAAAATAAACTGGAACCACAGCTAAAACCAAGTACAAAATCTCAGGCAAAAAAGTTATCATTTACAAGTGAAAATTTAAAAGGAACTTTGGAAATGATCTGGGTCGTCCAAATATAAAATTTATTAGTTCTGATCTATAAAATGTAGCTTCTGTTACTAAAATTTAGTCAGTCCTTGCCCAACCTCTGGGCCTGGCTCGAAGTCAAACAGTAGGCCTAATTCAATATCACTAGAACTAGTATCAGGTCATCATCAGTATCACTTAAATCCTCTCCTAAAAAGCTTAGAAAAATGTTTCTGGTATTTTTACCTGAAGGCCCAGCCGTAGCTTCACCCATTTAAGCTAAAAAAAACTGGGACAATGAACAGCGATATAAAACTCTGATTAAAAAGTACTTATACTTATTGTTAAGTTATCANCACCGTGTTTCAATTTGAGACTATGTTCGCACCACACCGTGTTTCAATTTGAGACTATGTTCGCACCACACCGTGTTTCAATTTGAGACTATGTTCGCACCACACCGTGTTTCAATTTGAGACTATGTTCGCACCAAATAATAATATGCACTAATCACCAAAGGCACCTGCGATATTTTTAAGGGAATTTATTTTGCGCTCCACTGAACTCGTCATTACTCCATACTTTGTTTCATACCTAGAGAATTGTATTGATTGATTGCGCGTGTGTGCGCACACATTCCAACACACTACTTAATAATAATAATAATGATAATAATAGTTGGCAAACTGAGAATCTCCTATTTTCCGAAATCTATATATCGACTGCGCTGCTTGCACCGACACACATATATGTTACCATGTGCATTGTAGTGAACGTTTCATAACGTGCTAGGAACTATTGAAGTAGAGACAGAATCAGTTAAAGAAAATATCATAAACTAGATATATTATATCATAAACTAGATATATATCATAAACTAGATATATATCATAAACTAGATATAGCCCGCCAAACTTTGGCGACAGCAATGCGTAAGCTTCCAATCTACTAAAGTTATTTTACAAAAAATGAACTCAAGTTACGCACATTAAAGAGTTCCAATTTTCGCTACACCCCCCCCCCCCCAATGATATGTCACTGCACACTTTTTGTTTCACGTTCATGAACAATATTAAATATTCTGATGTCCCAACCCCTTTTAAATGGAATATTTTGTACACCATACTTAATAAATTGAGGCGATTTCATTTCCCGAAAAGAAAATATTACACACCAAACGCAGTTGCGTTGTATAAAAAAAATCATTTAGCGTAGTTATCGGGAATTATATTTTAAGTGCTATTTCACTCATTTTTGAGTCATACTTTCTTTCAAACACTTAGAACTATTTATCTGTCTAGGTTGTTATGTTCTGTCTTGGTTGTTCTGTTCTGTATTGGTTGTTCTGAATTGTTTGTTCTGTATTGTTTGTTAGGTTCTGTATTGTTTGTTCTGTATTGTTTGTTCGGTTCTGTAGTGGTTGTTTTGTATTGTTTGTTCTTTTCTTTAATGATTGTTCTGTTCTGTATTGTTTGCTCTGTTCTGTATTGGTTGTTCTGTATTGTTTGTTCGATTCTGTATTGTTTGTTGTGTATTGTTTTTTTCTTTTATTTAATGGTTGTTCGGTTCTGTCTTGGTTGTTCTGTTCTGTATTGCTTGTTCTGTTCTGTATTGTTTGTTCTATTCTATATTGTTTGTTCTATATGCATTGGCTGTTCTGTTCTGTATTGTATGTTCTGTTCTGTATTGTTTGTTCTATATGCATTGGCTGTTCTGTTCTGTATTGTCTGTTTTGTTCTGCATTGGTTGTTCTGCATAGTTTGTGCTGCATTGTTTGTTCTGTTCTGTATTGTTTTTTTCTGTTCTGCGTGGGTTGTTCTGTTCGATTCTGTTTGTGACCGTACGATCCTGTTTTTGCATAATTGTTATACAGGTAATTTAGGATATCTGACGCGTTTCTCCTGACCCCATTGGTGGCTGCTGGCTGTGGTGAAGCTCGATTCTCTTTGTTACCTTGAGGCCCAGACTGAGCACATTTCCTTTACGGTATCCAAATGGTGAAGATGCTAGGGAGATCTGCCAGAGGGAATACCTCCCATATGGGACTTTGTCCTTTCAAGTGATGTGGATGATTTTCTGAGACTAGTGGTATGGAAGTGTTTTAGCCGTCTGCTGTCGCGTCCATAGACAGTTCACCTTAGCCGTCTTGCGTTGTGCTCATAGACAGTTCACCTCAGCCGTCTTGCGTTGTGCTCATAGACAGTTCACCTCAGCCGTCTTGCGTTGTGCTCATAGACAGTTCACCTTAGCCGTCTTGCGTTGTGCTCATAGACAGTTCACCTTAGCCGTCTTGCGTTGTGCTCATAGACAGTTCACCTTAGCCGTCTTGCGTTGTGTTCATAGGCTGTTCACTTTTCTCAGCTCTACACACGATGGACAGGACATAGATATACGTAGCCTGATATAAAACTATTTTGCTCGTTCGCTTAACACGAAAGCTTGCAATACGTGACAATAGGTCTGTATGGTCATAAATATGATTACTTATTAAAAAGAACAAATATAACCAAAACACACGTTTTAAAGTGGCCACAAAGTGGATTTTTACTAAATATTAGGTTTTATATCTAAATACTGCCGTCTACATACTGCCGTCAATACACTGCCTTCTTCATACTGCCGTCTACATACTGCTGGACCATTGGTATTGATTAATTGATTGAATACTTGCATAGCGCTTTTATCCATGCTATTTTAACAAGCTCACAGCGCTCTAATGTCCTCAAATCTATAGAATAATAAAAAGTCTTTAAATGTTTCTTAAATAAATTTTTATCATTTTCAATTTCCCTCAAAGATTGAGGCAAACTGTTCCATAATTTAGGCACAATAGCTTCAGAAGGGCGCACTCCGTATGTCTTCTTTCTGTGTCCGTCCACACTAGGAACACTCAGTTAAGGACTGCGTTGAAGAGCGCAGGTTCTGTTTGGATACATGTATAGGAATATATTCTGAAGATATTCAGGTGCAGAGTCTTCTATACAGCTATACTCCAGGGACATAATTGTGTGGTCAATGCGCTCACTCACAGGAAGCCAGTGGAGATCTTTAAGAACTGGGGTGATGTGGTAAGATTTCTTTATACGCGATACAATGCGTACTGCAGTAGTGTGTACCTTCTGGAGTCTCTGAAGTTGGTTTTAAGTTGAACAAAGCATGCAACTGTTACAGTAATCGAATCTATACGTATTCGTTTCCTACATCTGTGCTCGCTTCCTCTGAGAAATCTCACGTGTTTACATAATGGGCTCATCCCATGTCCATCTAATTTGATGGATTCATCACATGTTCATCTAATTTGATGGATTCATCACATGTTCATCTAATTTGATGGATTCATCACATGTTTATCTAATTTAATGGGCTCATCACCTGTTCATCTAATTTAATGGGCTCATCACATGTTTATCTAATTTAATGGGCTCATCACATGTTCATCTAATTTAATGGGCTCATCACATGTCCATCTAATTTGATGGATTCATCACATGTTCATCTAATTTAATGGGCTCATCACCTGTTTATCTAATTTAATGGGCTCATCACATGTTCATCTAATTTAATGGGCTCATCACATGTCCATCTAATTTGATGGATTCATCACATGTTCATTTAATTTAATGGGCTCATCCCATGTCCATCTAATTTAATGGATTCATCACATGTTCATCTAATTTGATGGATTCATCACATGTTCATCTAATTTAATGGGCTCATCACCTGTTTATCTAATTTAATGGGCTCATCACATGTTCATCTAATTTAATGGGCTCACCCCATGTCCATCTAATTTAATGGGCTCATCACATGTTCATCTAATTTAATGGGCTAGTCATCTGTTTATCTAATTTAATGGGCTCATCCCATGTCCATCTAATTTAATGGGCTCATCCCATGTCCAACTAATTTGATGGATTCATCACATGTTCATCTAATTTAATGGGCTCATCACCTGTTTATCTAATTTAATGGGCTCATCACATGTTAAGCTAATTTAATGGGCTCATCACATGTCCATCTAATTTGATGGATTCATCACATGTTCATCTAATTTAATGGGCTCATCCCATGTCCATCTAATTTGATGGATTCATCACATGTTCATCTAATTTAATGGGCTCATCTCCTGTTTATCTAATTTAATGGGCTCATCCCATGTCAATCTAATTTGATGGATTCATCACATGAACATCTAATTTGATGGATTCATCACATGTTCATCTAATTTAATGGGCTCATCACATGTTCATCTAATTTAATGGGCTCATCACCTGTTTATCTAATTTAATGGGCTCATCCCATGTCCATCTAATTTAATGGGCTCATCCCATGTCCATCTAATTTGATGGATTCATCACATGTTCATCTAATTTAATGGGCTCATCACCTGTTTATCTAATTTAATGGGCTCATCACATGTTCATCTAATTTAATGGGCTCATCACATGTCCATCTAATTTGATGGATTCATCACATGTTCATCTAATTTAATGGGCTCATCACATGTTCATCTAATTTGATGGATTCATCACATGTTCATCTAATTTAATGGGCTCATCACATGTTCATCTAATTTAATGGGCTCATCACCTGTTTATCTAATTTAATGGGCTCATCACATGTTCATCTAATTTAATGGGCTCATCACATGTTCATCTAATTAGATGGATTCATCACATGTTCATATAATTTAATGGGCTCGTCCCATGTCCATCTAATTTGATGGATTCATCCCATGTTCATCTAATTTGATGGATTCATCACATGTTCATCTAATTTAATGGGCTCATCACCTGTTTATCTAATTTAATGGGCTCATCACATGTTCATCTAATTTAATGGGCTCATCACCTGTTTATCTAATTTAATGGGCTCACCACATGTTCATCTAATTTAATGGGCTCATCACATGTCCATTTAATTTAATGGGCTCATCTCATGTTCATCTAATTTAATGGGCTCATCACATGTTCATCTAATTTAATGGGCTAATCACATGTTCATCTAATTTAATGGGCTCATCACATGTTCATCTAATTTAATGGAATCATCACATATTCATCTAATTTAATGTGTTCATCACATGTTCATCTAATTTAATGGGTTCATCACATATTCATCTAATTTAATGGGCTCATCACATGTTCATCTAATTTAGTGGGCTCATCACATGTTCATCCAATTTAATGGGTTCATCACATGTTCATCTAACTCATCACAAGTTCATATAATTTAATGGGCTCATCATATGTTCATCTAATTTAATGGGCTCATAACATGTTCATCTAATTTAATGGGCTCATCACATGTTCATCTAACTCATCATATGTTCATCTTATTTAATGGGCTCATTATATGTTCATTTAATTTAATGGGCTCATCACATGTTCATCTAACTCATCCCATGTCCATCTAATTTGATGGATTCATCACATGTTCATCTAATTTAATGGGCTCATCACATGTTCATCTAATTTAATGGGTTCATCAAACGTTCATCTCATTAAATGGTTTAATAAAATCTTCACCGAATTTAATGAGTTGATCAATTATTCACCTAATTTATTGGGTTCAGCAAATGTTCATCAAATATTGATCGATCAAAATATAGCTTCAGTTTAAGATGTGCACCAAATTTCAGCAAATAGTTTTCCGCAAACAGGCATATGGATATAAGCATTTAAGTGTTATTCCAAGTTTAAACTGAACTATATAAATAAATATACACATCACCTATGTAGAGTAAATACAAAGCTAGCAAAAATGACGGAGAGAAATAGAGTTGAAAGCGTTCATATCATTAAGGTATAAATAGTTGGACGGGAAGTGAAACTGATTCATCTCAAATATACTAATTGGGGAAAACCAAGTGAACTCTTCCTTGTAGCAAGATTGCTCAGGGCTTCACTACAAAAACCCCATTTTGAGGTGTCTGAGAGAGTTGATCGAATTCGTGTTCTAGTTCTTCATTTAAGTTTTGAACAGACGCGTTGGCTAACATTGCTTAGGAAACAGTATACCATAATTATTATAAATATGAATTGCTGACTGGGAACCAAATTATTCTCCGTAATAACAAATGGCCATGAGATGTCACAATTTCAAGGGAGTGCCAGCCCATCGCCTCATTGAGATGGACGGATGCCAAACAACAGCAGCAACAACAACAACAACCACAATAAGACATTTTGACTGTGTGCCACCACTTTGGAAGCGATATTGTTATTTTTCTACCACTCTGATAACGACGATTTGCTATCCAGCAGCCATCATCAGATACGTCGTGGTGTAGTGACTTAGTGACGTCGTGGTGTAGTGACTTAGTGACGTCGTGGTGTAGTGACTTAGTGACGTCGTGGTGTAGTGACTTAGTGACGTCGTGGTGTAGTGACTTAGTGACGTCGTGGTGTAGTGACTTAGTGGCGTCGTGGTGTAGTGACTTAGTGACGTCGTGGTGTAGTGACTTAGTGACGTCTTGGTGTAGTGACTTAGTGACGTCGTGGTGTAGTGACTTAGTGACGTCGTGGTGTAGTGACTTAGTGACGTCGTGGTGTAGTGACTTAGTTACGTCTTGGTGTAGTGACTTAGTGACGTCGTGGTGTAGTGACTTAGCGACGTCGTGGTGTAGTGACTTAGTGACGTCGTGGTGTAGTGACGTTATATATGTGGTCATCTGACTCATGATATCTTAGTGAGGAGTATCTCTCGTATGAGATCTCCTCTTTGCACTCTGTTTAGGGGTTCGTTATTTAAACTAAATTACCACACAGACATAACAACCTATCTATATACATATAGTATAGACTGAATCAAAGTGCTTCTTAAATGAGAAAATAACTATAAGTATTTATTGAATAAGGATATATACACATTCTTCCGTAATACACTCTAGGTGATTAGTATATATACATCGAATGGATTTCATCCAATTAGAAAAATATATCAATGCAAAACAATTATCCCTAACATACAGACGGTATCATAATTATTAATGCTTTATTGCTCAAGTTCTATGCTCAATCTTAGTTGACTTTGCCTTTATGGTTCCAGTGATGATCTCGGTGGATCACGCAGTGAGGGAACTCCTTCTGTTCTAGAAGCGTGTCCCTGTTCCGGTCTTCGGAGCTGTTCTAAGCGTAGCAAAGACGGAGTTCCCGGTCGTAGATTCCGTAGGATCTCTGCGATGGGGAAGATGACTCTCCAGCGATAAATCGTGGTAGTGAGAATCCTTGAATCTCGAAGTCCTAGTAGCTGTCAGGTAGTTTGGTGTCGGACGTAAATCAATCCCCTAGTTCCAGGCTCAAGGTGCGTCGGCCCAGTAATAGAAACCAGGTAGTACTCTAGGTAGCAGTCGCATTTATCTAGACTTAGAACCTTATAAGTGTTATCATTACTTTCAGCGTCCATGGTTAAGTGGTTAAATCTAAAAAGCCATAAACTTGCTAACATCCTAGGTTGCAGTTATGTATCACGCCAATGAAGGTCTAAGTCTAGATCCTTCCAGCGTCCACGGTCAAGTGATCAGATCATAAAAGACATATTCTCGCTTGTTCTGGCTATTTATTCGAGTTGGGTGATGATTCAATTGGGTGATTTAAATGGTGTATGTTTTCCCATCCAATGACAATCACTTTTGATGTTGCAAGTTTGACCTTTTACCCTCAAAGTTTATCGGGGTGAGGTGAGAAATCCAAAGTCACGCCTCAGTGTGAGTTTTCTGATGCATAAATGCAATAACAACAAGGGACGAAACTCCACCTTGTTATCTCCAGGGCAAAAATGAGGGACTGTATGGTATTAATTTCTCAAGGTTAATCGGTTAGAGGGTTTGAACACAAAATGCACGCTTTGGGGTGAGCGAACTGATGTGGTAATGCGAAAACACTAGGGGGAGTCACTGGGGCTATGCTATTGCGGGGCGAAATATAGGGAGGGAATGGTATTATATTACAAGGGTTTTCAAGGGCGTATTTTTTGGGGGAAAAAATTCCACAAAGTCCAGCCTCAGATCGTCACAATATCTCAGAATGTTTATTTGATTGTGTATGCGATGTGAGAAAATGAAGAAGTCCATTAACTATCTGACGTTATCTTGGTCTCTTTTTTCCTGACCGATACTTTTCCCATGTAACTCGAGTAGTTAATTTGATAACGATACCACCACTGATATTTATTGTTCCATGTAACTCGAGTAGTTAATTTGATGACGATACCACCACTGATATTTGTTCCATGTAACTCGAGTAGTTAATTTGATGACGATACCACCACTGATATTTATTGTTCCATGTAACTCGAGTAGTTAATTTGATGACGATACCACCACTGATATTTGTTCCACGTAACTCGAGTAGTTAATTTGATGACGATACCACCACTGATATTTGTTCCATGTAACTCGAGTAGTTAATTTGATGACGATACCAACACTGATATTTGTTCCATGTCACTCGAATAGTTAATTTGATGACGATACCACCACTGATATTTGTTCCATGTAACTCGAGTAGTTACAGATTTGAGTAACAGATAAATGACACAAAGTTTGGCTGTTTTGATGGAAGGATGCATTGCTGGTCGGATGCCAGAACGGATGCTTGGTTGGTAAAAAAAAAAAAAGAAGACGGGGGGGGGGAGGAGGGGAGAGAATGGAAACTACTTCCATGTAAATCGAGTAGTTACAGATTTGAGTAAAAGATAAATGACACAAAGTTTGGCTGTTTTGATGGAAGGATGCATTGCTGGTCGGATGCCAGAACGGATGCTTGGTTGGTAAAAAAAAAAAAAAGAAGACGGGTGGGGGGAGGAGGGGAGAGAATGGAAACTACTTGAAGCACGACTTGAACATTTCGGTCGTAGTTTCAAGATTTAGCCCTCAAGGCATTCCTAAGCCTCCTATTGGTTGAGAGATTCAAACCGAGGCAGCCAATCCTCGGTAATACACCGTCGACATGTTCAAACCAAGGGGGAGATGATCCGCACTATTTTTGGCATCTTTCAAATGATTTTTAGCTGACAAAAACAAAATAATATTCTGTCGGTTGTGAGAAATATCAAATATCTCTTTGTGTCACAGACACTTGAACGAGTTCGGCCGGTTAAATAACCGGAAATCTACTGGGACTATCTTTCGAGTCAAATAATCGATATCGAAATAATTTTTCTTCAATAACAAAATACATTTACCGTAACATGATCGATATCGTTACGATACTATATTCAATCTTTAGAACAACATATCCTTCAAAGAATCATAACATTAAAAAAAAATCATTCGATTACTATCTTAAATATTTTATGTTCTTTTTCATAAAGTTTCACCAAAAATGATTAGGGATCATCACTGTAATCAAATGAACATCACTGTAGTCAAATGAACATCACTTTAGTCAAATGAACATCACTTTAGTCAAATAAACATCACTGTAGGTCAAATGAACATCACAGTAGGTCAAATGAACATTACTGTAGTCAAATGAACATCACTTTAGTCAAATGAACATCACTTTAGTCAAATAAACATCACTGTAGGTCAAATGAACATCACTGTAATCAAATGAACATCACTGTAGTCAAATGAACATCACTTTAGTCAAATGAACATCACTTTAGTCAAATAAACATCACTGTAGGTCAAATGAACATCACTGTAGGTCAAATGAACATTACTGTAGGTCCAATTAACATCACTGTAGGTCAAATGAACATCACTGTAGGTCAAATGAACATCACTGTAGTCAAATGAACATCACTGTAGTCAAATGAACATCACTGTAGTCAAATGAACATCACTGTAGGTCAAATGAACATCACTGTAATCAAATGAACATCACTTTAGTCAAATGAACATCGCTGTATGTCAAATGAACATCACTGTAATCAAATGAACATCACTGTAGGTCAAATGAACATCACTGTCGTCAAATGAACATCACTGTAGGTCAAATAAACATCACTGGAGGTCAAATGAACATCACTGTAGTCAAATGAACATCACTGTAGTCAAATGAACATCACTGTAGGTCAAATGAACATCACTGTAGTCAAATGAACATCACTGTAGGTCAAATGAACATCACTGTAGTCAAATGAACATCACTGTAGGCCAAATAAACATCACTGTATGTCAAATGAACATCACTGTAGGTCAAATGAACATCACTGTATGTCAAATGAACATCACTGTATGTCAAATGAACATCACTGTAATCAAATGAACATCACTGTAGGTCAAATGAACATCACTGTAGTCAAATGAACATCACTGTAGATCAAATAAACATCACTGTAGGTCAAATGAACATCACTGTAGTCAAATGAACATCGCTGTAGTCAAATGAACATCACTGTAGGTCAAATGAACATCACTGTAATCAAATGAACATCACTGTAGGTCAAATGAACATCACTGTAGTCAAATGAACATCACTGTAGTCAAATCAACATCACTGTAGTCAAATGAACATCACTGTAGTCAAATGAACATCCCTGTAGTCAAATGAACATCACTGTAGTCAAATGAACATCACTGTAGTCAAATGAACATCACTGTAGGTCAAATGAGCATCACTGTGGTCAAATAAACAGAACCAACGATAACTTCAACAGCATTGCAATGTTAATTGATATATTCTCTGGATACAATGAATTCCCGTTAATTTTTTACATTCCTTGTATTTTTCTTTTGAGATTTCTAGTAAGCTCACAATACAGTCAATAACTTTTATAAACCATGTGTAAAGTTCATGACATTGCATATCAGTTACTGGGGGAATTCACGATGAGGCTTCAGTACGTGTTTGTTTCGAATTACGTGAGTTCAAGTGAAAAATATAGTGCATAATTTTTTGTAATGGAAACATGTAAATTGTAATAGATTGTTTTGATGACCAGATGCAAAGAAGAAGAAAAAAAATGATCTGGATTTTCTGAATAACATCTATTTATTCAGGGACAAAATTCCTTTTTATGTGATATAAAGAATTCAGAATATTATATGAGCATTTGATCATAGCATAAAAGGGCGATCTTTTCTCCACTTCTAAAAGTGAAAAGAGATTAATAGCTATCAACTATGACAATATCAACCAAATGGAGATGGGTTTCAACCGAATACAGCTGATTAGATAGAATGACTATCTCCCGTAGAGTGTGATCAAACAAGTAGAGTTATCTGTTCTTTTAAATCTCTCACCTATTGATTTATTGCAACTGACTGACTGTGTTCATAAATATTATTGCTTGGGCCGCCCCCTGCCCCCCCCCCCCGCAGCACGGCTGTAGCTGATCCGACACTGACAACGCAGCATGTTTAAACAACAAATTTATTTTATTCTAGAGTGGATGTTCAATTCTTGGATATTATATATTCTCCTTTTTAATTCCCCCCCCCCCCCGCAGCACGGCTGTAGCTGATCCGACACTGACAACGCAGCATGTTTAAACAACAAATTTATTTTATTCTAGAGTGGATGTTCAATTCTTGGATATTATATATTCTCCTTTTTAATTTCAAATATTCAATTTGCTGTTAAAACTGCAACGTCTTTATAATTTTTTACACATGAAATTAAGCTGTTAATAAAAAAGCTATCTCTATTTTTTTAAAAAAAATGTTCTTGCGAAAGTTGAAGCGGGCGTGGAAGGTCTTTGAAATTGTCGGACAAATGTACGGTAGGCAACAACATTTCCCTGACACCGTTCTGCTGCTCCACCACGCCCTCTTATCAAGCAATCATCTCACATACATCGCTCATGTATCACTGCTCTTCAGTTCTAGCAGTTTAATCTCGACAAGGGGAGCTAACACGTGCTACTTTGCGCAACTTATTAAGTGTAGTTTTATTCAGGGCACAATTTAACGGTCTAGGAGTGTTAGGTGCAAATCTCTTTGGTGCATCTTTATATCAGCGGTTCTCAATCTTTCCCATACTAATTTTGAAGAATAAGGGGGTTGTGCCAACAAATAAAGGGGTGGTGTGGAGAATTTGTGGCAGTGGGGGGGGGGGGAGATTTTGGGGGGGGGGGGGGGGGGGGGGGAGGGGAGTTGTTTCAGGAATTACTGGCCGGTGTCAAAAATAAAAAGGGTGAGGTCACCTCGAGGAGGGTGTTGCCTCCAGCAGTGGGAAAATGTCACAAAATGAGGTAATAAATAGTGTTAAGGCTTAGAATCACCTTTGAAAATTTGGGCTGAGTTTGTACTTGTGTACCATTCTACAACACAGAGGACTGCATATCTCTTATAAATATATATTTCGCTTCTGGTGTGGCTGCTTCCTAATGACAACCGGCCCTTACTCAACATGTTTTATATTAATAGTGCTGAACAAAAAGCTGTGAGCGTCATACGTGACAGTTGAACTCGGGGATAAAGGTTGAATTTTTTTTTCCGAGGAGACTATTATATGACTCAATAAAGAGCCACGGGTATGGTGCAGGACAGTGTAGGACTTTCTGCAGGACTGATGTTTAAATGCCGGCATCTTTTACACGTGTGCTTGTGGCTTTTAAACATGTGTCCCCAAATGTCCATTCATAGAGTAGGCAAGCCAGCGATGAGCATACATATCAATATTAAATTTGGTTTGGTTATGACATCATATATATTTATATATATATATATATATATATATATATGTCAACTCCTATAACGTCTTCTTGGATTGATTACATTCGTCAGTTCTTCCATACGTTGAAGCGTCGTACTATTCTCACTATCAATTAACAAACTCAACTCCTTTTCATAATAACTATAACTTTAATATCTAAGTAAATATAATAAACATCCTATCACTCCAAGGTTCCACTCAAGACTGCCGCACGACTA
>CAXITT010000312.1:468417-483417 GCA_964033795.1 Lymnaea stagnalis | reverse complement strand
TGTAGAGAGGCGATTTGCTATTGGGAACCAGCTTATAATCCTTGAAGAATAATCCCAGCCCTTGTGGATTTCGTTCTCCGAAGCCCACACCATCGTCACATGGTGACGGACGGACGCCAGCAAAAAAACCACACAAAAATCCCCACATAAACACACATAAATTCATAAACACACATATTTATACATAATTAAACACATAAACACATACATACATAAGCACACATATTTAAACATAAAACTAGTGCTATGATTCCAGGAACATCATAAACACCTCTTCACACACACAAGCATGTACCAAGGCAAATTATGGAGATACTTGGTTTCAGTGATTTTGAGTGTTACTATGTTACATGTATTTATGTTACATTTCGGTAGTTTGTCTATTATAAAAGTTGATGTCACGTGACCCTAACGCTGGTGGGAAAAGATTATTGTATATAAAGGACAAGCTTTCATGGACACCAGCGATCAGGGTTGCATAGTCAGACTGTGTGCTGCTTAGGTATGCATTACTTGAATCACATGACACACGGAAATGTATCAACACCCGAAATGCTGGACAACCCGATGTATTAACACACAACTCGAAGTGCATAACGCCATGCAGTGCATTAAGGGCATGACGCCCTGAGTTGTATGAGGCCCGGAACTGCATGACACCTGGAACTGCATGACACCTGGAACTGCATGATACCTGGAAGTGCATGATACCTGGAAGTACATGATACCTGGAACTGCATGATACCTGGAACTGCATGACCACTGAAACCGCATGGCACATGGAACTCCATTATTTCTGAAAGTGCATGACACCCCGAAGTACGTGACTCCCCGAAGTGCATGACATCCCGAAAGTACAAGACCTATGCACCGTGACATTCCTTATCACAGTTAAGACAATAATGAAATCCCTCAAAACAATCTCTCGTTACAGACATTTGCCCACAGCCATTTTGTAAATGTCCAGGGCTAAAACAAAATGTTCCCGTATGATGAGAGGAAATAGCAGTTGCAAGTTGGCCGCCAAAGGCCCTAATTCAGTACAATCGCGTGCCCCCTCGACTCACGCAGGACTGAACGTAAAAAAAACCAGCAACACCCCCTGGGCATTACTGGAAGCTTATTGTGGTGGCTTAATCCAACGGGTCACGCACACTGTGGTTGCTTTAGCCAATGGTATGCACCACTTTAAGCCTATTTATTCTTACAGCGAACAATTTTATGGCCGGAGATGCCATGAGGCGTAGTAATACTTATCGGCCCAGACAGATTTGACGGACTATTTTTAGCAACAGATAAATCCCATGGACATTCGCATCGCGATCTTTGCGCATCCTCCCGTCAATGTAGTTCTCAATGACAGGTGGCGGGAGAGTTCACTCTAGACGGGATATTTAGAATTCATGGTGGCTATCATTCAAGAATAAGGTTTTAAGCGCACGTACACACCCCACCCCCACCCCAACACCAAAAAAAAAAAACAACAACAACAAAAAAAAAAAAAAAAAAAAAAAAAAAAAATAAGTTTAAATAAAAAAAATAGACGGGATATTTAGAATTCATGGTGGCTATCATTCAAGAAAAAGGTTTTAAGCGCACGTACACACCCCACCCCCCCCCCAACACCAAAAAAAAAAAACAACAACAACAAAAAAAAAACAAAAAAAAACAATGAAACATTTGTTTTGATTATAAAAATCAAATCACTTTTAGACTCATGTTGATAACACGTTTTTACATTTTAACACACACATCTTTCCATCACTTCTATTTTGTTAACACTATTAACTGAATGGAGTCTGGACACATAACTCCAGTCTCTTGAGTAAAGAGATGTCTGATCATGACAACACTTCTCTCTTTTACTCGATTTTAAGCTTTGAGAGAATATTCATGATTTAAAGCAAAAAAAAAAAAAAATAACCTGGACGACGTAATAAATGGTTAGAAGATGGTAATCAGGGAAGTGATTGACATGCTCAGAGATTTTAGCTAAACTTTCATGTCCGAACAGACAACTGATGAATATCTCACTCGGGAGTCATGCGTCGCCTTGGCAACCAAACATGACACCGTTTGTCAGTAAGTACTCCAGACAGTACTTTAGAAGAAGAAGAAAAAAACAGACAGTGCCTCAGAAATAACTAAGAAAGTACTTCGGAATGTAACGCATGGAGCACAAGGAGTGAAGAGTTGCAAACAAATAGTACTAGCTGACTAGCTGACTAGCTGGTATTTAACGATTGTGGCACCATGATATGTTTGGGAAGGTATCGCAGATAAACATCGACAATAAAATGTAAAAAAAAGAAAAACTCTCTTGTTCTAACTTACTTAGCTCTGAATGTAAAGAAATAGATTTCGACATCATTGTCAGCCAGAATTATCGATCATTCAGTTGACAGATTCTGAGTTAAAAAATAAAACTACGCCGTTTGACAATAATTATTGGTTAAGCAAAAGTCTTACAAATAAATCCACACGTAGGCATTAATAAATGTGCAAACGTTACTAATTAATATTAACAACCTTCTCACAGCTTGAACGCAGAAATGAAGAAACACGCAGAAATGTATAAAACATGCAGAAATGAAGAACATGCAGTATAAAGTTTAATGTTTAAAACAGGTACTCGCTTTCCACGTCAACCAGACCAAACATTTTCAATAAGAGATGACTCGCTTGGTGCGTAATACTCAGTCGCCTTGCGGAAATTCTGCTATAGATTTGAATAAAAAGTTTGCATACGTGCAGATCGCCTTGTCGCAGTTAGGTAACTGTCAATGAAATAGGTCAAGTGCTGGTACCAAACTTTATCAAAATGAGAGCTGCTTTGATTGTTCTACGGATAGACTTCAACTGCTGCTTTCGATCTGACGCCAATCTGACCTTTCATGTAGAAAGGTTGTGAATGCATTGTATTAACCGATAACCGGTTTGTCTCCCCCCCCTCCAAAAAAAAAACAACAAAAAAAAAAACAACAAAAAAACAACAAAACAAAACAACATATTAACATCAGACCATGCGACTCGCTTGTAAATGCCGAATTAACATTTCTCATCTGATCATCTACTTTCTGGTCTATTTCCAGTCGTCTTGACCAAGTCTTGCCATTTGATCAACTAGGAAAGGACGAGAGAGTGAGGCTGACGAAGTGAGCAAGTCTCCATCAGTTTGAACAAATTACAGCTCACGTCAAGTGGAACGTTGATTATCTTGGTCATCGTCGCGCGCAGGACGTACATCAATATGTATCGGAGTCATTTCGAAATTAAGGAGAACATCTATCTACCTTCTAAAAATAACGCTATTTTATAATGGACAACGCACCAGGATTTGCTGACATGGAGGCAAATGTGTATAGAAAATATCTTATAGGAATGTGGACGCTGACAGACACAACTGTAAACACTGAAAGCAAAAATCCTCATTTTTAAAATTAATTTCAATTTTAATTATTTTAATTTTTACTATTTTTAACAATTATTTTTAAAACTACTTTAAAAAAAAAAAAAAAAATCCTTTCCTATCTTCTGTTAAGTTTATCATCAATCATTGATCCCCTTGGTCTACAAACCCGAGATTCAGGGGGGGGGAGGTACTGTCCTCAAGTGTTGAATTCACCCACAGCTCACCAGCAAAAATGACACGCAGTTGTTTGTTACAAAATATCAGATTAAACAATCTGTTTCTATGCTATTCTCCAAGCTTAAAAATGTCCATCTAAAATTCATGGTTCAGTTACAGTGAATACAAACAAATGTAATCCAGATATCCAATTAATTGGTGGAGTTTTTAAGAATATGAAAGATGAATTTAAAACAGCAAAAAAAAAAAAACAACAACAACAAAAAAATATAGAAGGAAATGAATCGATTTACTACTTGTGTTATTTTTAGGAATCGATACCATCTTGTGTTTCTAATATCGATTACCCGATTTATTTGACCAGTGACCGTAAAATGTTGAACAATGTCAAACGAACTGGAGTGGCCTGTTCAGTTGAACTGAAGTGGCCCTTTCAGTTATCCCCCTCCCCCCCCCCACCCAACCGATGCCACCATGTTCCTGGGAGGCTGACACGTTAGTCGTGCATGATGAACGGTAAGTGCTGTTACTGGGGCAGCCAAGCCTGACTTCCGATTTGGGTACCGTGTTACAGGTTAGGGGTCAGTTGGGGGTTAGCTAGAGGTCAGCTAGGGGTCAGTTGGAGGTCAGTTTGCAGGTTAGGTTGTTATATCGGCTGGGAAGTGGGGTTGTGAATGTCTGTGTTTGTAGTTAGGGTTGTGTGGGGGTTGAATGGAAAAATCGCTTTGTTGGTGTCATGTCGTAATGGTGTCATGGTGTCATAGTGTCATGGTGTCATGTTGTCAGGGTGTCATTGTGTCATGGTGTCATAATGTCGAGGTGTTATGGTGTTATGGTGTCATGGTGTCCTGGTGTAATATTAAATTATTGCGCTGTGGATATGATTAGGTCACGTCAAAATAGAAATGGTGTTGTAGTGGTGTTTTAGGGATGCTGTATTGGGGATGTTAGAGTGCATAGTGCACTGAACTAAAGCAAAATGGAGATTCTTTTTACTGGAGTCTGTCTATATACAAATGCCAATTTGAAGTAAAGGTTTCAATCCAGGCTTCTCTCTATAATCTACAACTTAAGCAAGGTTATTTTTTTTTCTCTTTCTTTTATTCATTTTTTTTAAACAAAGCATAGTAAAACGTCATCTTACTCTCTAATTCAGTTTTATTAACCAAAATCCTCCACATAAACATCCATTAGGTTCATCTCCTTTGATTTTCTACGACGTGGCTTCAAACCCAAACCCAGGCCAAGTGGCAACACTTAGAACAAACTTGCCGTCTGTCGCCTTGCTGCCTGTTGCCTTGCTGCCTGTTGCCTTGCTGCCTGTTGCCTTGCTGTGTGTTGCCTTATTCCAACTCAAAGACAAATGCCGGCATAGCTGTTATGTTTTAAAGCCTATTCTCTTGCCAAAGTCAAATACAATTTCTTACAATGTTCTCAATTTAATCAGGCTCTTCCCTTTGATCTGTTATACCCATTCATGTCGTATGGAGCTCCCCTTTCCCACAGATTAAACTATAAATAATCCACAGGGATGTTTTAATCGACGAATATGACGGACGTTCTGGTGATGAACATCGTTGGACATCTTTCGTAATGTTTTTTGACATGATTTATCTGTTGTAATTGTAACACATACGTGTGTTGTTACGCGCAAACACACACACACACACACACACAAAACACAGCTTATCAGAAGACATCCAGTCTCCTGAATACACACACAACACAACACAAAACTTATCATAGGAAGACATCCAGTCTCCTCAATACACACACAACACAACACCAAACTTATTACCAGAAGACATCCAGTCTCCTCAATACACACACAACACGACAACAAACTTATCATCAGAAGACGCACAGTCTCCTCAATACACACACAACACAACACCAAACTTATCATCAGAAGACACCCAGTCTCCTGAATACACACACAACACAACACCAAACTTATCATAGGAAGACACCCAGTCTCCTCAATACACACACAACACAACACCAAACTAATCACCAGAAGACATCCAGTCTCCTCAATACACACACAGCACAACACCAAACTTATCACCAGAAGACATCCAGTCTCCTCAATACACACACAACACGACAACAAACTTATCACCAGAAGACATCCAGTCTCCCCAAAACACACAAAAGCAGCAAAACAAATTAATGAGCAGTGGCGTAGCTATGGGGCGGGAGTGGGGCTTGTGGAGGGACTTTTTTTTCCATCATATTGAGGGGCGGTTTTTTCGGCCAACTGGCGCGTTATTTCGCATCTGGTGTCGAAAAGGCTCGCACGCCCTGGGCGGTCCCGCCCTTTTTTTAGCCACTGGATGAAACCGATGTTGACCACCCGAGATGTACATCTCCTCAACGCCCCCACTAGAATGACCTAATTTAAACCAAATACCGTACTAGACCATCAGCCTTTCAAACAAATATATTACAACAGTGCAGGGGTGGACAACCCAAATAGATTTCCGGCAATTTTAACATTTGGGACGCCGCGTGCCATAAAAAAAAAAACAACAACAACAAATAAAATAACTTCATTAATAACAGAATAATTTATTTATTGTTGTTGGACATACTGAAATCCAAATGAAGGAAACAAAATAAAATAAAATTGATTAGGGCTGAGCCGGGTGCAGTTTTTTTCTAACCGGTCCGGATATTATGAACCAATACCAGGCGGGTCAGTGTCCGGGTTGGGGTATTTCTGGACAATACCTGGCGGTTCAGTGTCCGGGTTGGGGTATTTCGGGACAGTTTCTTGCGGGTCAGAGTCCAGGTCCGGGTATTTTGGGACAATATCCGGCGGGTAAGAGTCCGGGTTGGGGTATTTCTGGACAATATCCGGCGGGTCAGAGTCCAGGTCCGGGTATTTTGGGACAATATCCGTCGGGTCAGAGTCCAGGTATTTCGGGACAATACCTGGTAGGTCAGGTCCAGGTTGGGGTATTTCGGGACAATATCTGGCGAGTCAGAGTCCGTGTTGGGGTATTTCGGGACAATACCTGGCGGGTCAGAGTCCGGGTTGGGGTATTTCGGGACAATATCTGGCGGGTCACAGTCCAAGTTCGGGTAATTTGTGATATAGCCGGCGGGTTAGAGTCCAGGTCCGGGTGTTCTTTAGTGTGTTTCATCCAATGGGCACTAGTGATCAGTGCATGTATAGGACCAGCAGCGAAGGCCTCAATATATTAATAGCTGAAATATTATATTCCTAAACCAGCGGTTCTCAACCGTTTTAGAGCTGCGACCCATTTATAACATTTTCCAAGTTGTGGAGACCCACAAACAGAATTATACCATGCTGTCTACAGTGTCTTCACTCTCCATCCTGTCCATTCTGTCGACCCTGTCCATCCTATCCACCCTGTCCATCCTGTTCAGAGAGACATTACCGAAGAGTTTCCATCTGATGTCTTAATACAGTCAACCACATGTTTATCATGTGACACATTTTAAAAAAAAGAAGAACAGATTTATTTTATCATTATCATCATTGTGGCGCTTGTTTCCGTTTGTTGCTTTCAAATAAATATGACAGCTTTGGACATGAACGTCACAAGTAAGTTGGTAGCCTGTCCAAGCGTCATACAACGTACCTTGTTTCACTATTCCCTTCACAGACCTTGAGCGCAGTCCTTCATTTGTTATGCACAAACGTCCCGTGGATTACTCTAAAATTTAAATCTTTAAACGTGTGTATGTTTTGCTTCTGGTGTTGCTATCAATAAAGAGACACGAGCAAGGTGAAGGACTATTTGTAGGACTGTTTGTAGGGCTGTTTAAGGGACTGTCTGTAGGACTGTTTGTAGGAAGGACCGCCTGTAGGGCTGTTTGTAGGACTGTTTGTAGGACTGTTTGTAGGACTGTTTGTAGGACTGTTTGTAGGACTGTTTGTAGGACTGTTTGCAGAACCATTTGTAGGACTGTTTGTAGGGCTGTTTGTAGGACTGTTTGTAGGACTGTTTGTAGGACTGTTTGTAAGGCTGTTTGTAGGACTGTTTGTAGGGCTGTCTTTTGGACTGGTTGTAGGCTTAATTGTTTAAATTTAAATGCCGTCATGTATAATTTGAAACTAGCTATAGCCCGCCAAACTTTGGTGGCAGCAATGCGTGAACTTCCCATCATACACTAAAGTTACTTAACAAAAACTTGAACTCAAGTAACGCACATTTAAGAATCCCAATATTTGCTACAACCCTTTCCCCATGATACGTCACTTGCACACTTTTTATTTCCCGCCCATGATCTATATTGATATTCTCATGTCCCAACCACTTTTAAACCGAATATTTTTGACACAATATTTAAATTGAGACGATTCCATTTCCGAAAAGAAAATATTACGCACCAAACGCAATTGCATTATTATAACATATATATATATATATCATATGTAGCGTAGTGATCGGAAATTATATTTTGCGCGCAATTGAACTCATTATTGAACCACGCTCTGGCGTATCTATAATTAGCCTGCTGGTGTTTGACCCGTCTTGTTTGACCTTTGTTGGCGAATTATATATATAGATGAGAAGTTAACTCTTGTGTGTGTGTGTGTGTGTGTGTGTGTGTGAGTGTGTGTGTGTGTGTGTGTGTTTAACACTTGGACATACTGGGGATATTCTCAAAATGCCCCGGACCTGTGTAAAAAACTATACCCGGTTAAGCCCTAGTCTAATATATAGAATATATATAATGTAAGATGGTGGCAGAAAGTAATCGAGACATTAGATATAAACCGATAGTGGCAGTTCTATAGTCACAGACCGATAGCGGCAGACCGATAGTGGAAGACCGACAGTGGCAGACCAGTACGGACATGCCGATAATGGCAGACTGATAGCGGCAGACAGATAGTGGCAGACCGATAGCGGCAGACCGATAGTGACAGACCGATAGTGACAGACTGATAGCGGCAGATCGATAGCGGCAGACCGATAGCGGCAGACCGATAGTAACAGACCGATAGTGGCAGACAGATAGCGGCAGATCGATAGCGGCAGACCGATAGTGACAGAACGATAATGGCAGACTGATAGCGGCAGATCGATAGCGGCAGACTGATAGCGGCAGACCGATAGTAACAGACCGATAGTGGCAGACAGATAGTGGCAGATCGATAGCGGCAGACCGATAGCGGCAGACCGATAGTAACAGACCGATAGCGGCAGACTGATAGCGGCAGATCGATAGCGGCAGACCGATAGTGACAGAACGATAGTGGCAGACAGATAGTGACAGACCGATAGTGGCAGACAGATAGTGGCAGACCGATAGTAACAGACCGATAATGGCAGACTGATAGTAATAGACCGATAGCGGCAGACTGATAGCGGCAGATCGATAGCGGCAGACCGATAGTGACAGAACGATAGTGTCAGACAGATAGTGACAGACCGATAGTGGCAGACAGATAGTGGCAGACCGATAGTAACAGACCGATAATGGCAGACTGATAGCGGCAGATCGATAGCGGCAGACCGATAGTGACAGAACGATAGTTTCAGACAGATAGTGACAGACCGATAGTGGCAGACAGATAGTGGCAGACCGATAGTAACAGACCGATAATGGCAGACTGATAGCGGCAGATCGATAGCGGCAGACCGATAGTGACAGAACGATAGTGGCAGACAGATAGTGGCAGACAGATAGTGACAGACCGATAATGGCAGACAGATAGTGGCAGACAGATAGTAACAGACCGATAATGGCAGATCGATAGCGGCAGATCGATAGCGGCAGACCGATAGTGACAGAACGATAGTGGCAGACAGATAGTGACAGACCGATAATGGCAGACTGATAGTGACAGACCGATAGTGGCAGACAGATAGTGACAGACCGATAGTGGCAGATACTTATCAGCCAACCTCCCATATATCAGACTGTCTCAATGCACTCTTGTGAGTTATACCCCCCCCCCCCAATAACACAATGTCCCAAGTCTAGATCATACCTAGTGTAGATCATACCTAGTCTAGAGCATACCTAAATGTTGTTTGTTCATGAAATTCTTCCAATGTTCAGCCAGATCAATATCAGCCCCAAGCTTCCCCACAAGATTCCCTCCAAGCTGAGCAGGATAGCATTTAATGATACCATTTTGCCAGTATTACTCGATACCATCCTGACATGACTAGACCACACCATCCTGAAATAACTAAACTATACCAGCCTCACACGCTTAGACTCTGACATGATGACACCATACCATCCTAACATGAATGAAATATACCATTCTGACATGATGGCACATACCATCTTGAAATGATTCCATTTACCAAGGAATGTCGCAGGTGAGGAACTGCTGACTGGAAGTCTCATTATGATGGCGGGAACTAAAATTATTTTTAAACAAACCAGATATAATCAATATCATTTAGAGATTTTTGCTTTTATTTTATTATGTTTAATTTTTTTTCTTCCAATTCCTCCCCGAAAAAAAAACTTGACAAGAAACTTGATACAATTTAGGATGCGAAACCCGTTTAAAACGGCGCTACTGTAATACATTATGGAAATAAAGTGGGTTTTTGTTTTAATGTTTTTTTTTAAAATAATCAAGTATTGAATTTCGGTCCATCCATATATAGCTTTGGTTCATACGGTAAGCCCTCTTGTTGATGGAATTAGGATTTTAAAAAACAACTCCCCGGCCAGAAGACTACAGAAACAAACAAAAAAAGATAATCCCATTAAAAGAACTTGGACGATCGCAGCTTCCATTAAAATTGTCAGGCGGATGTCTGACTGCGAGAAGGGAAATTCAATTATGTAATTCTTACATGGTAAGTGCAGTCGGGGGGGGTGGAGGTTGTGGGGGGCGTTACTGTAGGGCAGAGGGGGTAATCTGTAATGTATTAATGTCGAATAGATTGTCTTATAAAGTTATTCCCGCATTACGTTCAAATGAGATGTTCTTGCTCTTATGTATCAGGCTAACTTCCTTTGATCTATAGCTAGAATATAATCCGCTGGCCGCTGAGATACTTTTCTTTCACACATACAATGTCCTGCTAGTTTGTGTCATGTCGATGTATTTCATTTAGGGCACTGCAACAGGCTGGATGAATAGGCTTCAATGGAGTGGGGAGGGGGCTGGCCGCCCCAGGGTGCGGAAACTGTTGACTTTCTTTCAAAACAAGAAGAAATACAAAAAGGAAATTTTAAACAAACTAAACCTTAGTGTTTACCTGAGTGTTGACCTGAGTGTTTACCTGAGTGTTTACCTTAGTGTTTACCTGAGTGTTGACCTGAGTGTTTACCTGAGTTTTGACCTGAGTGTTGACCTTACTGTTGACCTTAGTGTTAACCTTAATGTTTACATTAGTGTTTACATGAATGTACACATTTAACGTAGCAATTTATTTTTGGGGTGAGCTACTGGGGTGGGGTAGAATGGGTGGGGTGTGGTGTACACTGCTACTTCCGCCCAAACATGTGTGTAATGGACGTGAACACCACAACGTAAACATTTCCATATGGGATTTGGAAGTGGGCGTGGCGCATGAATAAATTAGCATAAAATGTCTTCGCTAAGATATTTCCCGCATAGCATTAATCTCACTTGGGGTTAGTGTGCACTTTACTTATCAACTGTGCACTCTAATTATCAAATGCACACTCTACTTATCAACTGTGCCCTGTTCTTATTAACTGTGCACTCTACTTATCAACTGTGTGCTCTACTTATTAAATGTGCATTTTACTTATCTACTGTGCACTTAACTTATCAAATGCACACTCTACTTATCAACTGTGGATTTTACTTATCAACTTTGTAAGCTACTTATCAAATGGACACGTTACTTATCAAATGTGTATTCTACTTATCAACTGTCCATTTTACTTATCAACTGTGCAGTCTACTTATCAACTCAGCACTCTGCTTATCATCATGCACAACTTCTATTGCTTTTACACTTTTAGTTTTTAAAGACGTTATTTTGTGTTCATTTATTTTTTTTAATTTTTTTTTTTAAATTAGACTAGAGCGACTTCAGCTACTAGAACGTTCTTTTGGTGCGACTAGGTGGTCATTTCCGTCAATCTCTGTTTGGCCATTCCGAACCCCAGAGCTTATCTTGGCTTCTCAGCTCTGACGGACCACCCCTGTTCACCTCCCTTGTCGACTGGCTTGCTCTTTCTGAAAAAGTTGCTGCGCTTTGTTACCAGATTTTGACGCAATGGCTGGAACTAAGTCCACTCGTATTATCTGGACTCTTGCCATGGACAGTCAGAATGAAGTGCTGTGTAACATCGGCATAAGCTTAGCTTGTAACATCGGCATAGGCTTAGCTTGTAGCATTGGCATAGATTTTTAAGAGTGAAGTCTTAGCTTGTAACATTGTCTTAGCTTGTCACATCGGCATAGTCTTAGCTCTTGTAACATTGGCATAGTCTTAGCTTGTAACATCGGCATCCAGTCTTAGCTTGTAACATTGACATAGTCTTAGCGTGTAACTTTGGCATAGTCTAAGCTTGTAACATCGGCATTTAGTCTTAGATCGTAGCATTTGCATAGTCTTAGCTTGTAACATCGGCATCTAGTCTTAGCTTGTTACATTGGCACAGTCTTAGCTTGTAACATCGGCATCCAGTCTTAGCTTGTAACATCGGTATCTAGTCTTAGCTTGTAAGATCGGCATCTGGTCTTAGCTTGTAACATCGGCATCTAGTCTTAATTTGTAACATCGGCATCTAGTCTTAGCTTGTAACATCGGCATCTAGTCTTAGCTTGTAACATCGGCATCTAGTCTTAGCTTGTAACATTGGCATAGTCTTAGCTTGTAACATCGGCATCTAGTCTTAGCTTGTAACATCGGCATCTAGTCTTAGCTTGTAACATTGGCATAGTCTTAGCTTTTAACATCGGCATCTAGTCTTAGCTCGTAACATTGGCATCTAGTCTTAGCTTGTAAATTTGGCATCTAGTCTTAGCTTGTAACTTTGGCATAGTCTTAGCTTGTAACTTTGGGCATAGTCTTAGCTTGTAACATCGGCTTCTAGTCTTAGCTCATAACATTGGCATATTCTTAGCTTGTAACATCGGCATAGTCTTAGCTTGTAACATCGGCATCTAGTCTTAGCTTGTAACTTTGGCATAGTCTTAGCTTGTAACAGTGGCATAGTCTTAGCTTGTAACATCGGCATCTAGTCTTCACTTGTAACATCGGCATCTAGTCTTAGCTTGTAACTTTGGCATAGTCTTAGCTTGTAACTTTGGCATAGTCTTAGCTTGTAACTTTGGCATAGTCTTAGTTTGTAACTTTGGGCATAGTCTTAGCTTGTAACATCGGCATCTAGTCTTAGCTCATAACATTGGCATATTCTTAGCTTGTAACATCGGCATAGTCTTAGCTTGTAACATCGGCATCTAGTCTTAGCTTGTAACTTTGGCATTGTCTTAGCTTGTAACTGTGGCATAGTCTTAGCTTGTAACATCGGCATCTAGTCTTCACTTGTAACATCGGCATCTAGTCTTCACTTGTAACATCGGCATCCAGTCTTAGCTTGTAACATCGGCATCTAGTCTTAGCTTGTAACATCGGCATCTAGTCTTAGCTTGTAACATCGGCATCTAGTCTTAGCTTGTAACATCGGCATCTAGTCTTAGCTTGTAACATCGGCATCTTGTATCTGTGGCATAGTCTTAGCTTGTATCATCGGCATCTAGTCTTCACTTGTAACATCGGCATCTAGTCTTCACTTGTATCATCGGCATCCAGTCTTAGCTTGTAACATCGGCATCTAGTCTTAGCTTGTAACATCGGCATCTAGTCTTAGCTTGTAACATCGGCATCTAGTCTTAATTTGTAACATCGGCATCTAGTCTTAGCTTGTAACATCGGCATCTAGTCTTAGCTTGTAACATCGGCATCTAGTCTTAGCTTGTAACATCGGCATCTAGTCTTAATTTGTAACATTGGCATCTAGTCTTAGCTTGTAACATCGGCATCTAGTCTTAGCATGTAACATCGGCATCTAGTCTTAGCTTGTAACATCGGCATCTAGTCTTAGCTTGTAACATTGGCATACCTATTTAGGCAATTTTTTTATAACGCAATCAATTCTTCACATTTTTTTAAAAAATCAAGCCGGCCAGCAGATCTTTGTAAACGGGCATCTAATGATATCTTACAAAGCGCAAATCCATTGATAAATTTTTGGATTAGATGGCATTCCCTAAGTTATAATCCTTTCTATGTTATGATCATTGACTAATTTATAATCTTAGGCTATGTTATAAGTATTGGCTAAGTTACCTTAGTAACTATTGACCCGAGTGATCTGAAAAGTTATTTACTTCATGTTACCTTCTGCCTACAAATGTACACCTCACATCATATTCACATTACTTCATGTTACCTTCTGCCTACAAATGTACACCTCACATCATATTCACATTACTTCATGTTACCTTCTGCCTACTAATGTACACCTCACATCATATTCACATTACTTCATGTTACCTTCTGCCTACTAATGTACACCACCTATCATATTCACGCACTTCCCCCTCCCACTTCAGCCATGCTCTCAGCTCATAAATAAAGCACTCAAGATAGAAGCGAAACAGCAATTTTATTAATTTCGTAGGAAGCAATGTCCAACCTTAATGCATTACCTTCTGTACACCCCAGTAAGACATACGTCACCTTCTATCAATAACTTCATTGAATATTTTTTAAAAACAACTCATCTGCTTGTGTCCAATACTTACTTCCAGTTGTGTCGAATATTAACTTTCAGTTGTTTCTATTAGTAACTTTCATTTGTGTGAGTGTGCAATACTTACTTCCAGTGGTGTCTAATAGTAACTTTCAGTTGTGTGCAATACTTACTTCCAGTTGTGTCCAATAGTAAATTTCAGTTGTGTCCAATAGTAACTTTCAGTTGTGTCCAATACCTACTTCCAGTGGTGTCTAATAGTAACTTTCAGTTGTGTCCAATACTTACTTCCAGTGGTGTCTAATAGTAACTTTCAGTTGTGTCCAATACTTACTTCCAGTGGTGTCTAATAGTAACTTCTAGTTTGTAGCAATACTTACTTTCAGTTGTACCATATACTCCTTTGATTTGTTTTTTCTATCCAATTCTTTTGTATCCGGCGCTCGCATTCATAGTTATCCAAAATCCCCTGTCCTGGTAATCATTACTCATCGACTTATATTCAGTCCTCACCACCCCCTTGTATCCAACATTCACAAATCTTTGTATCCAATACTCGCTTTTCTTTGCATCCAATAATTACCTCCAGTGTTATCCACTACTTATGTGCACTGTAATACATGGGCAGAGCCTTGGATTTCTTCAATAACAAAATCACATCTAATCGTCATCCTCCTTATCCCTAATTTGTTGTGGCCCCCCCCCCCCCCCCCCCCCCC
>CAXITT010000312.1:441096-468335 GCA_964033795.1 Lymnaea stagnalis | reverse complement strand
CCCCCCCGTTTTCTCCATCTCCCAAGCACCCATTACGAAAGGTGTTATGAAATATCACAATTGGAGAAGACGCATATTTCTCGAACAAGAAATTTGTATCTCTGGCATTTCAATTATTGTTAAATACCAATTTTTGTCATTAAAAAAAAAAAAGGATATTATTGAATTTGCTTTATGCATGGTGTCTCTCCTGAAAGTCTTCCCAGAGATCTTTTCCACGCCTGTGAAATGTGATCAATACACATCTACCTTTTTTATCAGCATCCAGCAGCCTGTTATTTGTTCTCTCTCTCTCTCTCTCTCTCTCTCTCTCTCCCTCTCTTACTCTGCATTTCTCACTCTCTCTAACTCTCTCTGCCCATCTCTGTCTCTCCCTCTATCAGTCTGTATATCTTGTCTCTCCATCCCTGTCTCTCTCCCTGCCTGCCTCTGTCTCTCCCTATTACTTTCTCTTCCTCACCACCCCTGCATCATTTTACCCCCTCTACCCCCCCTCTCTCTCCTCCTCACTCGACTAGAACACAAAAGTACTATACTCGTGAGGCTAAATTTAGCCGTTGTTCTCAAGGAAGACACACACAATTATTGGCATGCAAGCACCGCCATTCCCACAGCGCGTAAAGCCACACAGATCCCGTCCACTTGATACCCAAACACATTTGTTTTCACACCTAGTAGCAATTTGCTCCACTACACCGGCGTTTGTTCAGCCCGTATTTTTAGACTAATTATCTCTCGGCACGCTTCTCTTCCCCGTCAGCTTTACGGCCGGAGTAAAGGTAAAGAAGACCCGGCCGTGTTGTAACAATGGTACTCACGGATTATCGCGTCTAAGCGAACACTTTAGAACTTTATCGTAGATAAAACATCATGTATTCATCCACTCAATCAATTTATTATTTTTTTTCAGAGTTTCTTTCAATGCACCGAAGTGCACAGCATTTAAATAAGATATGTTCCACCCTTAAGATAACACTACCTCAACTGGTTATAGATCTCAGTGTTGTTCACTGGGGTTGATTGAGTGACATGGCTGACTGGAGTAAACAAACGGAACATGGAACAAGAACTCTTATTTTTTAAGAGTGTAGTTCATCGATTAGTGAACTTGTTCTTGGTGGGCAAAAGCCAAGGAATTCAACAGCCAAGGAATACAACAGCCAAGGAATGCAACAGCCAAGGAATGCAACAGCCAAAGAATGCAACAGCCAAAGAATGCAACAGCCAAGGAATGCAATTTCTGCATGTCAGCTGTTTGTTTTGGAGATCTCTGTAGTGGCATCTGTCTGTAGTGGCATCTGTCTGTAGTGTTATCTTTCTGTAGTGTCATCTGTCTCTAGGGTCATCTGTCAGTAGGGTCATCTGTCTCTAGGGTCATCTGTCAGTAGGGTCATCTGTCAGTAGGGTCATCTGTCAGTAGGGTCATCTTTCAGTAGGGTCATCTGTCAGTAGGGTCATCTGTCAGTAGGGTCATCTGTCAGTAGGGTCATTGTCAGTAGGGTCATCTGTCTGTAGGGTCATCTGTCAGTAGGGTCATCTGTCTATAGGGCCATCTGTCTCTATGGTCATCTGTCATTAGGGTAATCTGTCAGTAGGGTCATCGGTCAGTAGGGCCATCTGTCTCTAGAGTCATCTGTCTGTAGGTTCATACTTCCGTACGTTCAATCCGTCGGAATACTACGCACCGGGTCTCTGAGCGAGCACTCAAATTTATTTTCCATTAACCGTGCTTTCTATTAAGTGGGTTGAGTGAAAATTTCTGATACAATGAGCAGTTTGTGATGACTACCCGACTTTGCATTGTTTGTCTTTACGTTGTCTACAAAAAACTCATTTCTTCCAGATCTGAATATAACTTACGTTCGTTTCAAAATATTTTGGCTCAAGTTATATTTTTAAAGCACATTGAAAAACTTTCAGTTAGTGAATTATATGCACCTATCTATCTATCTATCTATCTATCTATCTATCTATCTATCTATCTATCTATCTATCTATCTATCTATCTATCTATCTATCTATCTATCTATCTATCTATCTATCTATCTATCTATCTATCTATCAATCTATCTATCTATCTATCTATCTATCTATCTATCTATCTATCTATCTATCTATCTATCTATCTATCTATCTATCTATCTATCTATCTATCTATCTATCTATCTATCTATCTATCTATCTATCTATCTATCTATCTAGTATCTGTTTTTCTGTGTCTGTCTATCTGTTTGATCTGTCTGTATGTCCGTCTGTCCGTCTGTCCATCTGTCCATCTGTCCGTCTGTCCATCTGTCCATCTGTCTATCTGTCTATATATATATATATATATATATGCTAACAACTACATTTGTACCCTACAAAGTAGTGGCTACACATTTGTGATCGTCTTCAACGTACACTTTTTTTCGTCAAACAATCACTATTCAGTGGAAACAGAATGTTATGAATTCTTTTCATCATGTACACGCACTTTAGCCAGCACATATGTTTTGTATGGATCCTAAGCCGTGCTACCCGTGCTACAGGGTGCAGAATCGTTGACTGGCATACAGGGGTTAATTATAGACAGCGAATCTGTATTGGAAAGAATGGGTTAACTTGAACAATGTGTAGAACTACGTATTTTGCAACGTGTCAATAGATGACTTAGACTACTGAAGGTATCTATTGATCACGATGTTCTTTATTGCCTTTGTTGAGTCTTTGTTTGACGTCTGTCGTGTTAGACTTTTCATCTGTTGGCCTTATCGATGGCTTGACATCCTTGTTATTAACGTCACTTTTGTTTGTTCGTGGCTACCTGGGTGGAAAAAATTTCAGACGGCTAATCGGCCCACTTCCCGTCAACTTATCGAGCTAGATCTCGGCACTTAGACTTGTTTCCGATGACAACACATTTAATAAAATTTTCAGCCCCAACCACATCCCTCAAAAATCAGTTTTTTCTGTTTTGTTAAGGGGAAGTAAAAATGAAATTCCCGATAGCTTCGCTAAATACGATTCTTTTTTTTTTTTAAATATCTCAATTGCGTTTGGTGCGTAATATTTTCTTTTGTATTCCCAAAAATTGTTGGTGAAATAAATCTGCTGCGTACAACCGGGTGGGAATTGGCATATTAAAATAGTTCAGTGACGTGTAAAAAAAAGTCAAATTCGAGTCCCGGAAAGGGGGGGGGGAGGGGGGGGCGAAGGGAGAAGTGCACTAATTTACTAATTTGGATTCTTATGATTCTAGTATGCATGTTTAGTCAAATTTGAATCCCCACCCTTCTCACCCCTGCACGCTATTACATTTTTTAAAAACGATTGATACTAACAACATAATTTATTTTTTATGTGTTGTTTAGTGTCTAGGGGTTTTGTTGGGCCTTGTTGGGTCTTGTTGGGTTTTGCTCTCTACATTCTATTGTGTTTGATCTAGGGGCTTTGTTGGGTTTTGTTGGGTCTTGTTGGGTTTTGCTCTCTACATTCTATTGTGTTTGATCTAGGGGCTTTGTTGGGTCTTGCTCTCTACATTCTATTGTGTTTGATCTAGGGGTTTTGTTGGGTCTTGCTCTCTACATTCTATTGTGTTTGATCTAGGGGCTTTGTTGGGTCTTGCTTTCTACATTCTATTGTGTTTGATCTAGGGGTTTTGTTGGGTCTTGCTCTCTACATTCTATTGTGTTTGATCTAGGGGCTTTGTTGGGTCTTGCTTTCTACATTCTATTGTGTTTGATCTAGGGGCTTTGTTCGGTCTTGCTTTCTACATTCTATTGTGTTTGATCCAGGCGTTTTGTTGGGTCTTGTTGGGTCTTGTTGGGTCTTTTTGGGTCTTGCTTTCTACATTCTATTGTGTTTGATCTGAGGGTTTTGTTGGGTCTTGTTGGGTCTTGCTTTCTACATTCTATTGTGTTTGATCTAGGGGTTTTGTTGGGTCTTGCTCTCTACATTCTATTGTGTTTGATCTAGGGGCTTTGTTGGGTCTTGCTTTCTACATTCTATTGTGTTTGATCTAGGGGTTTTGTTGGGTCTTGCTCTCTACATTCTATTGTGTTTGATCTAGGGGTTTTGTTGGGTCTTGCTCTCTACATTCTATTGTGTTTGATCTAGGGGTTTTGTTGGGTCTTGCTCTCTACATTCTATTGTGTTTGATCTAGGGGTTTTGTTGGGTCTTGCTCTCTACATTCTATTGTGTTTGATCTAGGGGTTTTGTTGGGTCTTGCTCTCTACATTCTATTGTGTTTGATCTAGGGGTTTTGTTGGGTCTTGCTCTCTACATTCTATTGTGTTTGATCTAGGGGTTTTGTTGGGTCTTGCTCTCTACATTCTATTGTGTTTGATCTAGGGGTTTTGTTGGGTCTTGCTCTCTACATTCTATTGTGTTTGATCTAGGGGTTTTGTTGGGTCTTGCTCTCTACATTCTATTGTGTTTGATCTAGGGGTTTTGTTGGGTCTTGCTCTCTACATTCTATTGTGTTTGATCTAGGGGTTTTGTTGGGTCTTGCTCTCTACATTCTATTGTGTTTGATCTAGGGGTTTTGTTGGGTCTTGCTCTCTACATTCTATTGTGTTTGATCTAGGGGTTTTGTTGGGTCTTGCTCTCTACATTCTATTGTGTTTGATCTAGGGGTTTTGTTGGGTCTTGCTCTCTACATTCTATTGTGTTTGATCTAGGGGTTTTGTTGGGTCTTGCTCTCTACATTCTATTGTGTTTGATCTAGGGGTTTTGTTGGGTCTTGCTCTCTACATTCTATTGTGTTTGATCTAGGGGTTTTGTTGGGTCTTGCTCTCTACATTCTATTGTGTTTGATCTAGGGGTTTTGTTGGGTCTTGCTCTCTACATTCTATTGTGTTTGATCCAGGGGTTTTGTTGGGTCTTGCTCTCTACATTCTATTGTGTTTGATCTAGGGGCTTTCTTGGGTCTTGCTCTCTACATTCTATTGTGTTTGATCTAGGGGCTTTGTTGTGTCTTGCTCTCTACATTCTATTGTGTTTGATCTAGGCGTTTTGTTGGCGGGGGAGGGGGGAGGGTGCTGGGGGCATTTTAGTTTCTTTACTTGGGGAGGTCATGTCAGGTTGAACAAATAATTCAAGTTCAACTTAGCCAGGTATTCAGGCGATGTGTCAGGTATCATGTGATCATACCATCTCTCCATGTTGAAGGTGTCAGGGTAGGAATGTTTTTCTGTTTTTATCTTTTCCTGGAACGAACCGTCACGATACAGCATTTCTTTGTCTCGGACAGGCGTAACACACGTCGGTACAGTCTGTCTGTTGTACAGCCTGGCGTACAGTTAGTCATAGGCTAACCGTGTGTCTGTTGTACAGCCTGGCGTACAGTTAGTCATAGTCTAACCGTGTGTCTGTTATACAGCTTGGCGTACAGTTAGTCATAGTCTAACCGTGTGTCTGTTGTACAGCTTGGCGTACAGTTAGTCATAGGCTAACCGTGTGTCTGTTGTACAGCCTGGCGTACAGTTAGTCATAGTCTAACCGTGTGTCTGTTATACAGCTTGGCGTACAGTTAGTCATTGTCTAACCGTGTGTCAGTTGTACAGCTTGGCGTACAGTTAGTCATAGTCTAGCCATGTGTCTGTTGTACAGCCTGGTGTACTCTTAGTCATAGTCTAATCATATGTCTGTTGTACAGCACGGCGTACAGTTAGTCATAGTCTAATCATATGTCTGTTGTGCCTTTAGTCATAGTCTAACCGTGTGCCTGTTGTACAGCGTGGCGTACACTTAGTCATAGTAAAACCGTATGTCGGTTGTACAACCTAACACTGACAAACATTCAGTCATAGTTTACGCCTACATTATTTGGTGTCAATTCTACATTCATTAGTAAATAATTTTCCAATTTGTCTGTAGTACTTTGCTTTGGCCATTCCAATCAGCACATTCTGAAACACTAGACCAGCATCGCTCGACGCTGTGGTTCTATTATAAATGCACTGATGTGTCAGCATTCTGTAAAGAGCTGGCAGTATCAGCGATTGTGTTTCTGTACAACACTATTGGATTCTATAGTGTTACCAGTTACACCTATTTGTACCCGCTTTCGAAATTCTCTACATAACTCTTGCGGTCACATATGTGACGTCATTTTCACATTGCAAACCAGCGATGTGAAAAAAAATGGATTTTTTGTTGTTGACAAACCTTTTATCGGTTTTCAGAAACCGGTTTAAACCGCTAATTGGATTTTATATGCTTTCCCATTTTTTTTTCCATACATCAAAGTCATCTTGACATTATCTCTTATAATTTTTATTGCTTCTGGTGTGTCCTACTTCCTTTTCGCCTTCGGCCCTCCAACATATTTTATATAAATATTACTGAGTGGAAAACAAGTTACCATGTAGCGAGCATCATGCGTTACGGTTGAACTCAGGTAAAAAGTTTGAATTTTTTTCTTGTGGGGGTGGGGGGGCGACTTTATATTAATCAATAAAGAGCCACGGGTATGATGTAGGACTGTTTGTAGAAGTGTCTGAGGGCTCTCTGCAGGACTATTATTTAAAGGCCGACAGGTAGGGTTTAGGACTGTCTTTAGGACTAGTGCATGTATTATTGGAAATGAGAAATAAAACTTTTTTTTGAGTGTGTAATACTTGGACCCACCGGGTATTTCCTCAGGGTATTTCCTCAAAATAACCTGACCCGGTGTAAAAACAGCAGCTGGTTGAGCCCTAGTAGTAATTACTATTCCACGTTCAAATGGCAAGACTTACTATGATGCTCTTATGCGCTTCGCGTCGCTGGAGCTATCGGAATTTTCATTGTGTCAATATCATACCGCATACGGGACTCCATCTCTAGATTTAATTTTCAGTTCCATCCACCATCACGATGAGTGAGATACATCATAAAACATAAAGTAAAAAAAGTCATTGTCATTTCCTCTATATGCTCTAAATGACAGACCGGTGTCTCAACTGGAGATGGGAGTCGAATCCTCTTTCAAAAGTTTGGGTTCGTTTCGGTTCGCTAACAGCTTAAGTTCGGATTTGATCGGTTTGATAACAGCTTAAGTTCGGGTTCGTTTTGGTTGGCTAACAGCTTAAGTTTGGATTTGGTCGGTTTGCTAACGACTTAAGTTCGGGTTCGTTTCAGCTCGCTAAAAGCTTAAGATCGGGTTCGCTTCGGTTCGCTAACAGCTTAAGTTCGGGTTCGGTTCGGTAACAACTAAAACTCGGGTTTGGTTCGTAAGGGTTGGGTTCAGTAACCGCTGAAGTTAGACACGTTCGGCTATTATCCCAATATGAAATTAGTTTGGTTTTAATGTAACAAAATAAATAATATTTTACACGTTTAGAAATATAAGAGTTCAAAACAGAAATATAAGATGTACACAAGAAGAGGAAACTCTGTTTTCTTTAGCCATCATAGTGCACGGAGATTTATATGAAAATATAACTTGAGACGTGGGTCGCTAAAAATTTAACCGAAAGATAGGGAAACATAAATGTGTATTGGGTTTAATGGTAAAGTTTCATGCTCCTCTAAAGGACGATACAAAATGTCTTATCAAATATCTCAAGCTATAGAGCTCGCTAAGAGACTTATATAAACACACTGTGCATTGGAACTATCTACAAATTCTAATTTTGTGTGTGTGTGTTTGTTTTTTTAACGCTGCAAGCTGCTGACTCAAAGCTTGACAAATTAGACTTTTACGTCAATGACTTGATGGCGGAGAGGTGAGTAAGGGATAATTTAAAAAAAAAAAATTATTTTGATTTACAAAATGAAAAAAAAAAATATATATTTTTTTTGGAATTGGGTTTTCTAGCTTTAATTAAAATACAAGCATTTCTGGCTTAATGAGTGGTGTGTCACATTCGTAAAACAGTGTCTGTTTTAATAAGTTTGCGATAGGTTCGTTTGGGTTGGTTCGTACTCAGTACTCTTGAGGTTCGGGTTCGGTCGTCGGCAGGGTTTGGGTTCGGTCCTTTCGGAAAGGATTCGGTTCAAATGCCATCTCTAGTCTGTGCTCTCGCCAATCAGCCACTGAGAACAGCTGCAGTTAAATATTCCCATTCCATACAAGCGCCGTCAGCATCACTCATTTTTTTGTATTAACCCTCAAACAACCAATGCTGATATTAAAATCTCATCCTCAAACTTCTTTAACCCGTGAAGTAGACATCCACCTCGGCGCCCCAGCTCCAAGTTACTTACTTTTACCCTACACCCCCGAGGGTCGTGACCCCAATAACCCGCCCCCGTACCGGTCGTGGCCCCAATAAGTTCAACCCCCAGGGGACTTGGCCCTCAAAATACCCCATAATTTCATCGCGTGACCAGGGGATGTGCTGGTGGGAAAAAAATGATGGCGTTGCAGCTTTTGTGTGAAGCTGTTTGGAAAATAGACCTGGCAAAGTGAGCCACGAGAAGATAAGACGTTTAAGCTCTCGTCTCGTGTGCTGGTGGGCTCTGGTTTGATACCGGGACATGGCCATCTCGCAAATGATTGATATTTCAGAGCCATGGATCCCGTTGTTACGCACAGAGCTTTGGAGTAACGGAGTAGTCGGGTCAGCCGCGAAGTCAGATTTACAGAGTCAGATTTATAGATTCAGATGTATAGAATCAGGTTTATAGATTCAGGTTTATAGAGTCAGCTTTATAGAGTCAGATTTTAAAGATTCGGTTTTATAGTCAGATGTATAGATCCAGATTTATAAGCAGATCTATAGATCTAGATTTATAAGCAGATCTATAGATCCAGATTTATAAGCAGATCTATAGATCCAGATTTACAGTCAGATTTAACAATCCAGAGCTATAGAATCAGATTGATACATTCAGATTTACAGAGTCAGTTGCATAGAAAAAAATCTATAGATTCAGCCTTATATAGACAGTTTTATAGAGTCAGATTTATAGATTCAGCTTTGAAGTCAGACTTTTAGATCCAGATTTATAGTCTGCCCTATAGATCCAGATTTTTAGCCAAATTTTTAGATTTAGTTTTACAGTTTCATATTTATAGCTTAATATTTATAAGTCAGATTCGGTCAGCTTTCTAGTCAGAATCAAGACGTCGAAGCTTAGCTATCTTTTTTAGCGTGGGATTTATCCACGGAAAATTGATCCGACTTCAGTTTCACGCTAAAAGATGTCTGGGGGTCGAAAAGGTATAGTTTAGCACCATAACTGCCGACATGACAGAGTCTACTATTATCACGTTTGGAATCAGCATTCTCGATCTTTAGCTGTCACGTCAGGCAAATTATTTCCGTTGGGTCTGCATTTCGTTCCTGAAATTCCCAATTTCTTCACTCGTCTTTGGAAATGCTTCATCTGCTCTGTTCTTGAGTTCTGCCCGTAACTCTATGCCACGAGTGATGTGCCCTTCATCCACAGGCTCCCCCTCTTACAGGCCGCATCTGTTTGACTAGATGTCTAGGTACTTTCCCGCCCGCCATCCACCACACTTCCATTCACATCCAGCCATGCATATTTTAACTTCTGACCCGACCACCCAGGTCCCTCTACCCCCACCCCGAATAATGGACTGCAAATAGGACCTAAAGCATCGATGGATTAATAGTGGTTGTACTGTGTCTTTTCCAATTACTGTATCGTATTTCAGAGTTTAGATAAAGATATCGGAATTATGGATTTTTGTTAAGAATCAAATTTACCATAGCCTTTGTGTACTGTCAGTTAATGACACGTCCACTGACATATGATGGCGCATTAGATGCTATATAATGATCTGTTGACTGTCATATGATTGCCCCTTTACTGTCATATGATTGCCCCTTTACTGTCATATGATTGTCCCTTCTCAGTCATATGATTGCCCCTTTACTGTCTTTTGATCGCGCCTCGTCACTGTCAAATAATTGCCTCGCCACAATCATATGACTGCCACATCATGTCATATGATTGCCCCATCACTGTCACATGATTGCCCTTTCACTCTCATATATTGGCCACTTCACTGTCATATGATGGCACATATGCTAACAATGTTGTCCTTGCTACATCCCTTCCCCTCAAGGCTAATCACGACCAGGCAAATGACGACCAGATGCATGGGCTAATTGTGCCCTTTAATGGTTGTTTAAATAAATATATATATATATATATATATAAATTGAGATTTTTACTTACTCCCTTTATGCAACCATCCAATGAATATATATAAATATATTTATATGTATCTTTGAAGATACGAAAACTTAAAGGAAATATTAATTTAGTGAAAATGCATTACTCTACCATTAAATGTAATTGATCTCGGTTTGTTTTAAGAGATGCCATGTTTTAACGAAGCACCGTTATTAAAGGTTAGAAAATACGATAAAATTTGTTGCAGAAAAATTACTATTGCGTTAACATTTGGCGTGCCTTGAGCAGTCCATCTTGACCTTTGGCGTGCCCTGAGCTGTCCATCTTGACCTTTGGCTACCTTGAGCTGTCCATCTTTGACCTTTGGCGTGCCTTGAGCTGTCCATCTTGACCTTTGGCGTGCCTTGAGCTGTACATCTTGACGTTTGGCGTACTTTGAGCTATCCTTCTTGACCTTTGGCGTGCCTTAAGCTGTTCATCTTGACATTTGGCGTGCCCTGAGCTGTCCATCTTGACTTTTGGCGTGCCTTGAGCTGTCCATCTTGACCTTTGGCTACCTTGAGCTGTCCATCTGGACCTTTGGCGTGCCATGAGCTGTCCATCTTGACCTATGGCGTGCCTTGAGCTGTCCATCTTGACCTTTGGCGTGCCTTGAGCTGTCTATCTTGACCTTCGGCGTGCCTTGAGCTGTCCATCTTGAATGCACGCGTTGACCTGGCAGCAATGGGACATGAGCTATTTTTAGTTATTTACTTATCAGGAAAATCGTAAAGGCATCGATTTTTTTTTACTGTTCGTCTTTCGTTGCTCTCAGACGCCCCTCACCCCACCCATCCCTTCCCCCGTCTCAGTCTTCACCCGTTCCCCACCCCAAGCCTCTCTTCACCCTCTCCTCATATAATATTCCCCTCAGCCTTCCACGATTGATTGCATCAACCTAGAATGACAGTGAGTCGTTTAGTCTCTGGATACTGCCATCGCTTCAACGCGGGGGCCTTCTGCCAGACATGAGTGTTGTTAGAGGGGGAGGTGGTCGTGATGGGGCTGGTGATGGATCGAGTGATGGAACGGGCGTGTGATGGGACGGTAGAAGGGGAATGGGAGGGGGTGTGTGAACGGTAGTATTGGTTGAGACAAGTCATGTTGTAGGAAGGAGTCATGTTGTAGGAAGGAGACATGTTGTAGGAAGGAGACATGTTGTAGGAAGGAGTCATTTTGTAGGAAGGAGTCATGTTGTTAGGAAGGGGTCATGTTGTAGGAAGGAGTCATGTTGTAGGAAGGAGACATGTTGTAGGAAGGAGTCATGTTGTAGGAAGGAGTCATGTTGTTAGAAAGGAGTCATGTTGTAGGAAGGCGTCATGTTGTAGGAAGGAGTCATGTTGTAGGAAGGAGTCATGTTGTAGGAAGGAGTCATGTTGTAGGAAGGAGTCATGTTGTAGGAAGGAGACATGTTGTAGGAAGGAGTCATGTTGTAGGAAGGAGGCATGTTGTAGGAAGGAGTCATGTTGTAGGAAGGAGTCATGTTGTAGGAAGGAGCCGTGTTGTAGGAAGGAGTCGTGTTGTAGGAAGAAGTCGTGTTGTAGCAAGGAGTCATGTTGTAGGAAGGAGTCGTGTTGTAGGAAGGAGTCATGTTGTAGGAATGAGTCATGTTGTAGGAAGGAGTCATGTTGTAGGAATGAGTCATGTTTTAGGAAGGAGTCATGTTGTAGGAAGGATTCGTATTCTAGGAAGGAGTCGTGTTGTAAGAAGGAGTCATGTTGTAGGATGGAGTCATGTTGTAGGAAGGAGTCATGTTTGTAGGAAGGAGTCGTGTTGTAGGAAGGTTTCTTGTTGTAGGAATGATTTATGTTGTACACGTCATGTGACAGAAAGGAGTAAGATATTCCAGGCATTTTACTTAAACTCCAAAACAAATCTGGTCAGCACGAAATGACAGCAGTTGTATCTGAACTCCGGTGCACTCTTTCATTACAATGTTTGTAGAATTGTTTCTTTCATGCCATCGAAACATAAAAAGGTAATTTCACTTATGAATGACACAATAAGTTGTGTAGGGAAAACTGAAAACAGAGCATCAGGGGCTGTCAACAAGAATAGTAGATGAAAGGATGGATTAAGATAAATGCAAGTTTCTGAGAGAGGTGTAGGGAAATTATAGAAGAGGGAGGAGGGATAGAGTGAAGAAGGAAAGACAAACTGGTGAAGGGAGACATAGAGTGGTGATGTGAATGTGGACACAGAGGTAGTGTGATACAGGGGTGACATCAGAGTGATGCTGTGAATGTGGACACAGAGGTATTGTGATACAGGGGTGACATTAGAATGATGCTGTGAATGTGGACACAGAGGTAGGGTGATATAGGGGTGACATTAGAGTGATGTTGTGAATGTGGAAACAGAGGTAGGGTAATATAGGGGTGACATTAGAGTGATGTTGTGAATGTGGACACAGAGGTAGGGTGATACAGGGGTGACATTAGAGTGATGTTGTGAATGTGGAAAAAGAGGTAGTGTGATATATGGGTGACATTAGAGTGATGTTGTTAATGTGGACACAGAGGTAGGGTGATATAGGGGTGACATTAGAGTGATGTTGTGAATGTGGACACAGAGGTATTGTGATACAGGGGTGACATTAGAGTGGTGATGTGAATGTGGAAACAGAGGTAGTGTGATAGAGGGGTGACATTAGAGTGATGTTGTGAATGTGGACACAGAGGTAGTGTGATATAGGGGTGACATTAGAGTGATGTTTTGAATGTGGACACAGAGGTAGTGTGATAAAGGGGTGACATTAGAGTGATGTTGTGAATGTGGAGACAGAGGTAGTGTGATACAGGGGTGACATTAGAGTGATATTTTGAAAGTGGACACAGAGGTAGTGTGATATAGGGGTGACATTAGAGTGATGTTGTTAATGTGGACACAGAGGTAGGGTGATATAGGGGTGACATTAGAGTGATGTTGTGAATGTGGACACAGAGGTAGGGTGATATAGGGGTGACATTATAGTGGTGATGTGAATGTGGAAACAGAGGTAGTTTGATATAAGGGTGACATTAGAGTGATGTTGTGAATGTGGACACAGAGGTAGGGTGATATAGGGGTGACATTAGAGTGATGTTGTGAATGTGGACACAGAGGTAGGGTGATATAGGGATGACATTAGAGTGGTGATGTGAATGTGGAAACAGAGGTAGTGTGATACAGGGGTGACATTAGAGTGATGTTGTGAATGTGGACACAGAGGTAGGGTGATACAGGGGTGACATTAGAGTGATGTTGTGAACGTGGACACAGAGATAGTGTGATACAGGGGTGACATTAGAGTTATGATGTGAATGTGGAAACAAAGGTAGTGTGATATAGGGGTGACATTAGAGTGATTTTGTGAATGTGGACACAGAGGTAGGGTGATACAGGGGTGACATTAGAGTGATGTTGTGAATGTGGAAAAAGAGGTAGTGTGATATATGGGTGACATTAGAGTGATGTTGTTAATGTGGACACAGAGGTAGGGTGATATAGGGGTGACATTAGAGTGATGTTGTGAATGTGGACACAGAGGTAGGGTGATATAGGGGTGACGTTAGAGTGATGTTGTGAATGTGGAAACAGAGGTAGGGTAATATAAGGGTGACATTAGAGTGATGTTGTGAATGTTGAAACAGAGGTAGGGTGATATAGGGGTGACATTATAGTGGTGATGTGAATGTGGAAACAGAGGTAGTGTGATATAAGGGTGACATTAGAGTGATGTTGTGAATGTGGACACGGAGGTAGTGTGATATAGGGGTGACATTAGAGTGATGTTGTGAATGTGGACACAGAGGTAGTGTGCTACAGGGATGACATTAGAGTGATGATGTGAATGTGGAAACAGAGATAGTGTGATACAGGGGTGACATTAGAGTGATGTTGTGAATGTGGACACATAGGTAGGGTGATACAGGGGTGACATTAGAGTTATGTTGTGAATGTGGACACAGAGATAGTGTGATACAGGGGTGACATTAGAGTTATGATGTGAATGTGGAAACAGAGGTAGTGTGATATAGGGGTGACATTAGAGTGATTTTGTGAATGTGGACACAGAGGTAGTGTGATATAGGGGTGACATTAGAGTGATGTTGTGAATGTGGAAACAGAGGTAGTGTTATACAGGGTTGACATTAGAGTGATGTTGTGAATGTGGACACCGAGGTAGTGTGATACAGGGGTGACATTAGAGTGATGTTGTGAATGTGGACACAGAAGTAGGGTGATACAGGGGTGACATTAGAGTGGTGATGTGAATGTGGAAACAGAGGTAGTGTGATACAGGGGTGACATTATAATGATGTTGTGAATGTGGACACAGATGTAGGGTGATACAGGGTGACATTAGAGTGATGTTGTGAATGTGGACACAGAGGTAGTGTGATAAAGGGTTGACATTAGAGTGATGATGTGAATGTGGAAACAGAGGTAGGGTGATATAGGGGTGACATTAGAGTGATGTTGTGAATGTGGAAACCGAGGTAGTGTGATATAGGGGTGACATTAGAGTGATGATGTGAATGTGGAAACAGAGGTAGGGTGATATAGGGGTGACATTAGAGTGATGCTGTGAATGTGGACACAGAGGTAGGGTGATATAGGGCTGACATTAGAGTGATGTTGTGAATGTGGAAACAGAGGTAGGGTGATATAGGGGTGACATTAGAGTGATGTTGTGAATGTGGAAACAGAGGTAGTGTGATACAGGGGTGACATTAGAGTGATGTTGTGAATGAGGAAACAGAGGTAGTGTGATACAGGGGTGACATTAGAGTGATGTTGTGAATGTGGACACAGAGGTAGGGTGATATAGGGGTGACATTAGAGTGATGTTGTGAATGTGGACACATAGGTAGGGTAATATAGGGGTGACATTAGAGTGATGCTGTGAATGTGGACACAGAGGTAGTGTGATATAGTTGGACATTAGAGTGATGTTGTGAATGTTGACACAGAGGTAGGGTGATACAGGGGTGACATTGGAGTGATGTTGTGAATGTGGAAACAGATGTAGTGTGATATAGGGGTGTCATTAGAGTGATGTTGTGAATGTGGACACAGAGGTAGGGTGATACAGGGGTGACATTGGAGTGATGTTGTGAATGTGGAAACAGAGGTAGTGTGATATAGGGGTGACATTAGAGTGATGTTGTGAATGTGGACACAGAGATAGGTTGATACAGGGGTTACATTAGAGTGATGTTGTGAATGTGGACACAGAGGTAGTGTGATACAGGGGTGACATTAGAGTGATGATGTGAATGTGGAAACAGAGGTAGTGTGATATATGGGTGACATTAGAGTTATGTTGTGAATCGGGACACAGAGGTAGGGTGATATAGGGGTGACATTAATGTGATGTTGTGTATGTGGACACAGAGGTAGGGTGATATAGGGGTGGCATTAGAGTGATGTTTTGAATGTGGAAACAGAGGTAGGGTAATATAGGGGTGACATTAAGTGATGTTGTGAATGTGGAAACAGAGGTAGGGTGATATAGGGGTGACATTAGAGTGGTGATGTGAATGTGGAAACAGAGGTAGGGTGATATAAGTGTGACATTAGAGTGATGTTGTGAATGTGGAAACAGAGGTAGTGTGATATAGGGGTGACAATAGAGTGATGTTGTGAATGTGGACACAGAGGTAGTGTGATACAGGGGTGACATTAAAGTGATGTTGTGAATGAGGAAACAGAGGTAGTGTGATACAGGGGTGACATTAGAGTGATGTTGTGAATGTGGACACAGAGGTAGTGTGATATAGGGGTGAAATTAGAGTGATGTTGTGAATGTGGACACAGAGGTAGGGTGATATATGGGTGACATTAGATTGATGTTGTGAATGTGGACACAGAGGTAGTGTGATATAGGGGTCACATTAGAGTGATGTTGTGAATGTGGACACAGAGGTAGTGTGATATAGGGGTGACATTAGAGTGATGTTGTGAATGTGGACTGTTACGCACTGACTTGTATTGGGAGAAATTAATCTCCTATTTTAATTTTAATTTGGCTCGATGTAAACAGTGCCTAACAAAGGACGATACCATAGAATCAACAATATTAAAGATACGACCCAAAACAGTTTCTAGTTACAATTTATTAAGATTTATTATGTCTTAAGATAATTACAAAATAAAATAAAATAAAATTACAATCTTCAACTTACAGTATGGCAGATGTCGTACCGGTACACAGTTAATACAATTAGAAATAATGATGCCAATAAATAATGCGGAATAAACACATATAAGTAGGAGCACACAAATACACAAAGAATAAAACACGCCTCGTAATGTTAAGAAAATCTATGTGAAAAATCTCCGTCCCCTCGTGCCTGTCAATCTCTTATATATATGTAGAGTAAGATGCTTCGAGAAGGGCTTATGACGTGTTGTTTACATCTCTCGGGTTAAGGAGTATATTCCAGAAATTACCCGAAAACAATCTACCCAATGCGTAATTGGAAGCCGACTGTAAACAAGATACTTCAAAGACCTAAGCCACACCCCTTTGTGAACACAGCGTCTCATGCGGGGTCAATCAGAGGGCACGCACGAGAAATATGATGTAAACAAGCTCTCTATAACACCTCCCCTCTTAAAAGAAAAAAATTTCATTGTTCAAAAATGGAATTCTTTTTCCATTAAAATTGAAGAAAGTACATTTCTTACTCTCAAAATATTAGACAAAAAACTTCTTAACAGCTTATAAACAATAACATAAGTGAAAATTAATTTCTGGACAAAGTATCTGCAATGACATTGTCTTTGCCTTTAATATGTTTGATGTCCAAATTATATTCTTGTAAAAATAGGCTCCATCTTAACAATCTTTGATTTTTGGAGACCATCTTATTCAAAAATGTTAAAGGATTGTGATCAGTAAAAACAAGTACTGAATGTAAAGAACAACTGACATAAAAATCAAATTGTTGGAGAGCAAGAATTAAACCTAAACATTCCTTTTCTACAGTGGAATAGTTTTTCTGATGTGAGTTGAATTTCTTTGAGAAATAAGAGACAGGATGATCTACATTGTGGTCATCTTCTTGAAAAAGAACTGCACCAATGCCAACATCACTGGCATCTACAGCTAATTTAAACTGTTTGTTAAAGTCTGGTGCAATGAGAACAGGAGCATTAGCAAGTATATTTTTAATGTTTTCGAATGCTTCCTGACAAGCATCTGACCAATGAAATTTTGCATTTTTCTTTAACATATTACTTAAAGGAGAAGCAATAACTGAGAAATTTTTGCAAAATTTTCTATAATAACCTGCCATTCCCAAAAATCTCATTAACTGTTTTCTAGTAGTGGGTGGTGGAAGTGATACAATAGCATTTATCTTAGCTTGAACAGGCTTTACATGACCTTGACCCACTATGTGACCTAAATATTCCACAGTTGCATGACAAAATTCACATTTATTTAAATTTACAGTTACATTTGCCTGCAAAAATTTTTTAAACAGAGATCTTAATTGGTTTACATGAGTTGAAAAATCTTGACTGTAAATAATTACATCATCAATATAGGCGCTGCAATTTTCCTGGTCAGCAATAATGTTATTTACAAGACGTTGGAATGTAGCTGGGGCATTTTTCATTCCAAACGGCATTACTTTATATTGATATAAACCATCTGGAGTACAAAAAGCAGAGATTTCTTTTGCTCTGTCAGATAGAGGAACCTGCCAATAACCTGATAGTAAGTCTATCTTGGTTACATATTTGGCATCACCTATTCGATCTATAAGATCGTCTATCCTTGGAATCGGAAAGGAATCAGTCTTTGTGAATGCATTCACTTTCCTGAAGTCAGTACAAAACCTGTAACTTTTGTCAGGCTTTGGGACTAAAATACATGGTGAACTCCAGTTACTAGAGCTTGGTTCAATTATATCATTTTCAAGCATGTATTTTATTTCAGACCGGATTATTTCAAGTTTTTCCGGATTGACCCTATAGGGGTGTTGCTTGACCGGAACTGCATTGCCAATGTCAACATCATGTACAGCAATGTTGGTTTTATTAGGTACATCAGGGAAGAGTAAAACAAAATCTGCAATAACAGACTTAACAACATCCTTCTCTGACAATGACAAATGTCCTAGTTTCTTATCTAAGTTGGCTAATATTTCTGAATTTTTAAGTTTATAATTACCAACTTTTTCTGGGACACTATCAAAGGTTTCAGTAACATTTTCTTTAAGTACTGAAGTTACAGTTGAGATTGTGTTAACATTTGTTTCTGAGGATGGACAATGATCATCACATTTTCTATCAAAATATTCTTTTAACATGTTAATGTGACATAACTGTTTCTTTCTTTTACGATCTGGTGTTAACACAATGTAATTTAAATCATTGATTTTGGACTCAACAACATAAGGACCAAAATATCTAGCTTGTAGTGCTTGCCCTGGTATCGGCAAAAGCACAAGCACTTTGTCCCCTGAAGCAAACTGTCTGAATTTTGACTTTTTGTCATACCAAACTTTCATTTTAGATTGTGAATCTTTTAAATGTGTTTTAGCCAAATTAACGGCATTAAAAAGTTTAGTTTTAAATTTTTGGACATAGTCAAGAAGTCCTTCCGTGGGTGCCGATGACATCCACGTGTCTTTTAAAAGTTTAAGGGGACCGCGAACCGTGTGGCCAAACACCAGTTCGAAGGGGCTGAATCCAAGTGATTCTTGAACTGCTTCTCTTGCGGCGAACAGTAGCATGTTGATGCCTTCATCCCAGTCTTTCTCTTGTTCTAGGCAGTAGGTTCTCATCATGTTCTTCAACGTCTGATGGAATCGCTCAAGTGCTCCCTGTGACTCAGGATGATATGCACTCGACAAGCAGTGTTCTATGCCCAACTGGTTCATCACTTGTTTGAATATTCCAGCCTTGAAGTTGGTTCCTTGGTCAGACTGTACAGACTTCGGAAGACCAAACAATGTAAAAAACTTCGTCAAGGCTTTGACGATGTTCGGAGTCTTGATATTGCGAAGAGGAATAGCTTCTGGGAATCTTGTTGACGCACACATGATTGTCAGCAAGTATTGGTGACCTGATTTTGTCTTTGGCAGAGGTCCAACGCAGTCTATAATAACGCGACTGAAAGGTTCTTCGAATGCTGGAATGGGTTGAAGAGGAGCTGCTGGTATCTTCTGATTTGGTTTCCCTACAACCTGACAAGTATGACATGATCTGCAGTATTCAACCACATCTTTCTTGATTTTGGGCCAAAAGAAGTGCGACGTGATTTTGTGATATGTCTTCTTTACTCCCAAATGCCCTGAAAGTGGTGAGTCATGGGCTAAGTTCAGGACTTCGTTCCGGAATGGTGTAGGAACTACTATTTGATGAACTATCCTCCATTCTTCGTCAGCATTTGCGTCTGGAGGTCGCCATTTTCTCAAAAGTATGTCATCTTGAAGGTAATAACATACAGGGAATTGTTCAGATTCTTCTTGGGTCAAAGCGTTCTCTCGAAGTTTGACTATTTCTGGATCACTCTTCTGTTATTCAATAAGTTGCATTCGAGTTGGAGTCTTGTAATCACTAGCCTCTTCATTAAGACTTGCAAAAAATGTTTTTCCCAGGTCAATTTCAGGAAGAATTTTATTGCCTTTTTGTGAAATCTCTTTTGGGGAGATCTTGGAACTCATGGCCCTTGTCACAGCACATGCTGGATACAATTCTTGATCTTCTTCCTGATTTTCATTTAAACAAGGTTCATGAGTAACGATGGGCTCGGCTATCACCTTCCCACCAGCTAAGTCATTGCCTAGCAGCAACGAGATGCCGTCCAATGGTAATGTTGGTCGGACACCCACAACCACAGGTCCGGAGACTAAGTCTGATTTTAGGTTGATGAGATGTAAAGGTACATCTATGCATCCCAGCTCTACACCTCGTAACAGGATGTTGCTCCCAGTAGCAGTAGATTCAGACAAGGGAAGTATACCCTCAAGTAGTAAGGACTGTGAAGCACCTGTATCTCGTAAGATTTTGATTGGTTGTAGACTGGAAAAATCACCTGGCAGTGATACGAATCCTTCCGATATGAAAGGCATGAAGTCTTGTATGACATCAGTAGTTTCTGATGTAGAATTTTGGACCTTGGTAGGTAAACTCTTGTTGGAGTCTTGAGAACATTCGGCTAGGGTAGAGGAAGTAAAACTCTGGGTAGAGTCGTCAAAACTTGCACACAAGTCCTCAGTAAAACGCCCTCTGGAGGTAGACCTCTTCTTGGAGCAAAAGGATCTTGGCGACAAGCTCATAAAACTCGCAGTCGAAGCAGGAACTTGGCTGGAGTCAGTAAAACTAGCCTTATTGTTCATTTTGAAACTCTTTGATGAGTCGTGACAAACCTCTTTGAAGTTTGTATGGACATCTGGAGAGCAAAAACTCTTGAATTTTGAAAATGTGTTTCCAGATGTATGACGAGACGTACAAGCGGAGACTTTGTGTTGTGTACCAGGATGTGTGGTCTTCTCAGTTTTCTTCTTGAGTTTCCAGCAATCATCCCTCGTATGTCCTTCTTTTTTACAGTAGGCACATGTGTCTTTTGCACCAATTTCTTTCGTACCGGGCTTGAATGGTTTTTGTGGAGGTTTACTGTAAGTTGATACAGCTGTCTTATTGTGCCTGTCATTTTTGGTGTCAGATGGATTCTTGGAAAGTTGATGTGAGATGGTGAAGTCGTCGGCTAACACTGCTGCCGTATGTGCGTCACCTTCGCCACGGTCTGCAATATGTATTCGCACCTCAGTACGAACACAGTTCTTGAACTCCTCCATCAGAATGAGGTTCTTGAATTTCTTGAAGTCTGTCTCGGTGTTGGTTGCGTGCAGCCACTTGTCCAGGAGCCGTTCCTTTTCCCGGAGGAACTCAACATGAGTCTGGCCATCACGTTTCCACAGTTCCCTAAACTTTTTACGGTATGCTTCGGGGACACATTCATAAGCCTTAAGTATTAATGATTTTACTAGGTTATAGTCCCCGCGCTGTTCCGCATTCAGGGACACAAAGACTTCAGATGCCCTTCCGGTCAAGGCTGGTTGAAGTAAGGTGGACCACATAGTTTCAGGAATTTTAAAATTTTGGGCAGTTATCTCAAACTGCGCAAAATATTGGTCAACCTCTTTTTCTGAAAATTTAGGGATTACTTTTGCAAATTTAATTGCATCGCAACCTTGACCGGCTGGAGCCGTGAGTCTATTTTCCATTGCTCCCAAATTGGCTGTTATTTCCATTTCTTTTAATTTGATTTGTAGCTCTTTCTGTGCTTCCAACTCCAGCTGTTTAAGCTCACGTTCTTTATCTAGCTCCAGCTGTTTAAGCTCACGTTCTTTTTCTCTCTGGGCATCTAGTTCCATTTGTTTGAGCTTTAGTTGGAGCTCCATACTTGGATCAGTCGGTTGTGTGACTGAGGCCAGTTCATCTTCAGATAACATGTCTTCATCCACAAAGTGAACGATGATCATGTCTCGTATGGTCTTTTTTACGGCCGAATGAGCTACATTTATTTCTAGAGCTTTAGCAATGGAAAATAGCTCCTTCCTAGAACATTTGTCTAATGCCTCTACTGATGGGTTTTCAATATCAAAATCCATTTTGACACAGGCAAAATATAACAATGATTTTTTTATAAAAATTTAAGCTTAGTGCACACACTAATAAAAAAATTGTAACCAGCTCTGTTGTTGGTGTCGTAAAATGGTATCGTGTACTCAAAATTAATCTGAGTATATAAAAGTAAACAGTGGGTCAAAATCCACGAAAAAACACTCAATTTATTATTGGTGTAATAAAAATTATGGATTAAAATTATCCTCGGAAAAGCCCACAATTTGTTAAAATTGGGGTCTAATGAGAATAAAATATGGATTCGGTTATCGCGGACGATGCCCCCAATTTGTTAGAATTGGGGTCTTGAGAAAAATAATAATATAGAGTCCGCTATATCCGGGACGAGCAACCCAATTTGTTACGCACTGACTTGTATTGGGAGAAATTAATCTCCTATTTTAATTTTAATTGGCTCGTTGTAAACAGTGCCTAACAAAGGACGATACCATAGAATCAACAATATTAAAGATACGACCCAAAACAGTTTCTAGTTACAATTAATTAAGATTTATTATGTCTTAAGATAATTACAAAATAAAATAAAATAAAATTACAATCTTCAACTTACAGTATGGCAGATGTCGTACCGGTACACAGTTAATACAATTAGAAATAATGATGCCAATAAATAATGCGAAATAAACACATATAAGTAGGAGCACACAAATACACAAAAGAATAAAACACGCCTCGTAATGTTAAGAGAATCTATATGAAATCTCCGTCTGTCGTCCGTGCCTGTCAATCCCTTATATAGGTGGGTCTACTGACGCCCAAGCCCTGCCTTCGAGACATTTCGAGAAAAATCCCAATCATTCTACCAAATACTATTTGGAAAAGATTAATTATTTTCAGTGGCTGGCGGTGTAAACAAGAAATACATCAAAGACCTAAGCCACAACCCTTTGTGAACACAGCGTCTCATGCGGGGTCAATCAGAGGGCACGTACGAGAAATATTGTGTAAACAAGCTCTCTGTAACATGGACACAGAGGTAGTGTGATACAGGGGTGACATTAGAGTGATGTTGTGAATGTGGACACAGAGGTAGGGTGATATAATGGTGACATTAGAGTGATGTTGTGAATGTGGAAACAGAGGTAGTGTGATACAGGGGTGACATTAGAGGGATGTTGTGAATGTGGACACAAAGGTAGGGTGATATAGGGGTGACATTAGAGTGATGTTGTGAATGTGGACACAGAGGTAGGGTAATATAGGGGTGACAGAGTGATGCTGTGAATGTGTACACAGAGGTAGTGTGATATAGGGGATACATTAGAGTGATGTTGTGAATGTTGACACAGAGGTAGGGTAATACAGGGGTGACATTAGAGTGATGTTGTGAATGTGGACACAGAGGTAGGGTGATATAGGGGTAACATTAGAGTGATGTTGTGAATGTGGACACAGAGAGAGGTTGATACAGGGGTTACATTAGAGTGATGTTGTGAATGTGGACACAGAGGTAGTGTGATACAGGGGTGACATTAGAGAGATGATGTGAATGTGGAAACAGAGGTAGTGTGATATATGGGTAACATTAGAGTTATGTTGTGAATGTGGACACAGAGGTAGGGTGATATAGGGGTGACATTAGAGTGATGTTGTGAATGTGGACACAGAGGTAGGGTGATATAGGGGTGACATTAGAGTGATGTTGTGAATGTGGAAACAGAGGTAGGGTAATATAGGGGTGACATTAGAGTGATGTTGTGAATGTGGAAACAGAGGTAGGGTGATATAGGGGTGACATTAGAGTGATGTTGTGAATGTGGACACAGAGGTAGGGTGATACAGGGGTGACATTAGAGTGGTGATGTGAATGTGGAAACAGAGGTAGTGTGATACAGGGGTGACATTAGAGTTATGTTGTGAATGTGGACACAGAGGTAAGGTGATATAAGGGTGACATTAGAGTGGTGATGTGAATGTGGAAACAGAGGTAGTGTGATATAGGGGTGACATTAGAGTGATGTTTTGAATGTGGACACAGAGGTAGTGTGATATATGGGTGACATTAGAGTGAAGTTGTGAATGTGGACACAGAGGTAGGGTGATATAGGTGTGACATTAGAGTGATGCTGTGAATGTGGAAACAGAGGTAGTGTGATATAGGGGTGACATTAGAGTGATGTTGTGAATGTGGAAACAGAGGTAGTGTGATATAGGGGTGACATTAGAGTGATGTTTTGAATGTGGACACAGAGGTAGTGTGATAAAGGGGTGACATTAGAGTGATGTTGTGAATGTGGAGACAGAGGTAGTGTGATACAGGGGTGACATTAGAGTGATATTTTGAAAGTGGACACAGAGGTAGTGTGATATAGGGGTGACATTAGAGTGATGTTGTGAATGTGGACACAGAGGTAGGGTGATATAGGGGTGACATTAGAGGGATGTTTTGAATGTGGAAACAGAGGTAGTGTGATATAGGGGTGACTTTAGAGTGATGTTGTCAATGTGGACACAGAGGTAGTGTGATACAGGGGTGACATTAGAGCGATGTTGTGAATGTGGAAACAGAGGTAGGGTAATATAGGGGTGACATTAGAGTGATGTTGTGAATGTGGAAACAGAGGTAGGGTGATATAGGGGTGACATTAGAGTGATGTTGTGAATGTGGACACAGAGGTAGTGTGCTACAGGGGTGACATTAGAGTGATGTTGTGAATGTGGACACAGAGGTAGGGTGATACAGGGGTGACATTAGAGTGGTGATGTGAATGTGGAAACAGAGGTAGTGTGATACAGGGGTGACATTAGAGTTATGTTGTGAATGTGGACACAGAGGTAAGGTGATATAAGGGTGACATTAGAGTGGTGTTGTGAATGTGGAAACAGAGGTAGTCTGATATAGGAGTGACATTAGAGTGATGTTGTGAATGTGGACACAGAGGTAGTGTGATACAGGGGTGACATTAGAGTGATGTTGTGAATGTGGACACAGAGGTAGTATGATACAGGGGTGACATTCGAGTGATGCTGTGAATGTGGACACAGAGGTAGGGTGATACAGGAGTGACATTAGAGTCATGTTGTGAATGTGGAAACAGAGGTAGTGTGATATAGGGGTGACATTAGAGTGATGTTGTGAATGTGGACACAGAGGTAGGGTGATATAGGGGTGACATTAGAGTGATGTTGTGAATGTGGACACAGAGGTAGTATGATACAGGGGTGACATTCGAGTGATGCTGTGAATGTGGACACAGAGGTAGGGTGATACAGGAGTGACATTAGAGTCATGTTGTGAATGTGGAAACAGAGGTAGTGTGATATAGGGGTGACATTAGAGTGATGTTGTGAATGTGGACACAGAGGTAGGGTGATATAGGGGTGACATTAGAGTGATGTTGTGAATGTGGACACAGAGGTAGGGTGATACAGGGGTGACATTAGAGTGATGTTGTGAATGTGGACACAGAGGTAGATTGATATAGGGGTGACATTAGAGTGGTGCTGTGAATGTGGACACAGAGATAGGGTTATATAGGGGTGACAGTAGAGTAGGGGTTGAGATATATAGTTAGTGGGATGTGAGAAGGGTTTAGTGGGACTCGGCACGATCTCCTTCTTTCCTTAAAAATTGTGTACAAGAAACCAACAGAACGCACGTTGTGTCATCTGACAACACACCATGCCAGCCACAAGCTAATGTGCATGCGATTTGATAGGACCGTCGTCTCCACTCCTTACCACCTGACAGAAAGTGACAACAGCCGAAAGAAAGTGACAGCGGCTGACAAAAAGAGACAGCGGCCGACAGAAAGTGACAGAAATGACAGAAAGTGACAGAAGTGACAGAAAGTGACAGAAAGTGACAGAAAATAACAGAAAGTGACAGAAAGTGTCAGACAGTGACAGAAAGTAACAGAAAGTGGCAGAAGCCGACAGAAAGTAACAGAGACCGACAGAAAGTGACAACGACCGACAGAAAGTAACAGGGGCGACAAAAGTGATAGTGGCCGACAGACAGAAAGTTACAGTTGCATACAGAAATTGACATTGGCCCACAGATACAACATTTACTAGAAAAGACGTTCCGGTTTCCCAAGCGCCCCCTGGCGGATCTGGTGCCAACCATAATTTTGACACACCCAGAAATGTTCGCGTCTCGTGTCAGTAACGATGACGATCCCACGACCACGATCACGGCAAGACCAACGGCCGCACCAGCAAGCGGGCCGAGCGAGACGGTGGCAGTGGCACCTCCACCCATTATGTCACCGCGATTAACCCGCATCGACCAGTGAGAAGACCCAGAAACAGAAGTAATGCAACTGGATCAATGCACTATTTTTCTTTAAAAATGCTATGTGTTTTATGTGCCTAAGTATGTATGTATTTCTTTTCATTAATAATTTGCATTTCCCTATGATCACCGATTCTTTTTATGTCGCGCCAGCGAGGCCGATGGGATTCAAACAGTTAAGGTGGATGGGTCAAAAGTGCCACTTGATAGAAAGAAGGTGACGGTCGTGTGCTTTGGGTGGCACTGTGATATTTTGGGTAAACCCCATGTTTACACGTGAACACCCAGTATGGTGTGTACCTTATAACATATTTGCTGACCCGAACTGTCCAGCGCTGCCGATTGGTGAGTTGAGGGGGGGGATGATGTCTTAATATATTTTAACAAATACAGGATATATGGTCTAGAAAACTAAAGCTTTGTATTTCTTCTTGGAGTGCGGTAAACAAGACATAGTAGGAGGAAAAAAAAAGGACATTGTACTTTTTAAAAATGCATACGTTATATAGTATACAATATTTGCAGTCAAAATAGTTGATTTCAAATGTGTGCAATTGTCTGTGTCTGTCTGTTTGTGTGTTTGTTTGTGCGTGCGTGGGTGCACGTGTGTGTTAGTGTGCTTGCCGACGACGTGCGTCATCCTCTCCTGTGTCTGTCGAGACAGAGAAACCGAAATTTTGTCGATAATAATTGGGGACGGGGCTTATGGTCTGTCTTATAATCGGGGCAGGGGAGGGACTGATATTGTCATTTATAAAGCTTAAGATCTTCAAAGGAAATTTATCCGCCAGGTCGACACGACCCAGTTTGGGGGAGCCTGTCTCGTTTTGTTTTTTTCTACGTTGCTCCCTAAAAAAAAATGTACTAAAGCGGTCCCTAGTTCTACTTCCACTTGTCGTCACCCTTTTGGCCACGCCTCTGATTGACATCTTTACTCTAAGCTAACTGTAGCATTTGAAAAATGTTTAGATCTGCCAGACCACTTTTAAGATGAAGTACCCTTACAATGGTGCCCCCCCCCCACTATTTCAGGAGTAATCTTTGAAAGCGGGTGGGGGAAAAAAAAGTTCTCAGAACAAATTGGAAAGTTGGATTTTTTAAAATACTTGACGGGTTTTGAGTTGTTGTCGCTTTTTGTGGAGTGGGGGGGGTTGTTGTTGCTTTTTTTAAATTTTGTAATCAATCGTGTTGTTGTATGACGGGTTTTTAATTTTGTAATCAATCGTGTTGTTGTATGACGGG
>CAXITT010000312.1:393781-435983 GCA_964033795.1 Lymnaea stagnalis | reverse complement strand
GATAGATAGATAGATAGATAGATAGATAGATAGATAGATAGATAGATAGATAGATAGATAGATAGATAGATAGATAGATAGATAGATAGATAGATAGATGGATAGATAGATAGATGGATGGATGGATGGATGGATGGATGGATGGATGGATGGATGGATGGATGGATGGATGGATGGATGGATGGATGGATGGATGGATGGATGGATGGATGGATAGATAGATAGATAAAAAGGGGGAGGAGGGGGTTCTGTTGGCGGGGCTTAAAAGGTTTTAAATACACGACTTAACCCATGATCTCTTAAGGCAGTGGTTCTCAACTGTCCTAATGCTGCGACTCTTTAAGATAGTTTCTCATGTTGCGTCGACCCTCAGCTACACAATTATTTTCGTTGCAACTTCATAACTGTAGAGTATATGTGTTTTCAGATGGTCTTAGACGACCCCCAAAAGGGAAAATCTCACGTCATTCAGTCTCAGGTTTAATGCTTATCTTTACCACATTCAGTATCAGTTTAACGCTTATCTTTACCACATTCAGTATCAGTTTAACGCTTATCTTTACCACATTCAGTATCAGTTTAACGCTAATCTTTACTACATACAGTCTCATTTTAACGCTACTGTTTACCACATACAGTCTCTGTTTAGTGTTAATCTTTAACACTCTCGGTAACAGTCTGACCCTACTCTTAACATCTCCATGATTTCGTGGTTCGACAAGGACAAACTGATTCATGACGCCGTTTTTTTTAGTGTCTGGATCGCTTGTCCGCGTGGCATTTGGTCAGCATGCGTGGTGAAACTAGCCACGTACAAGCTGGACTCAACTGATGTAATAGCCAGGTAGATGCTGGACTCAAGTGATGTGATAGCCAGGTAGAAACTGGACTCAACTGATGTGATAGCCAGGTAGATGCTGGACTCAACTGATGTGATAGTCAGGTAGATGCTGGACTCAACTGATGTGATAGCCAGGTAGATACTGGACTTAAGTGATGGAGAAGCCAGGTAGATTCTGGACTCAACTGATGTGATAGCCAGGTAGATGCTGGACTCAACTGATGTGATAGCCAGGTAGATGCTGGACTCAAGTGATGTGATAGCCAGGTAGATGCTGGACTCAACTGATGTGATAGCCAGGTAGATGCTGGACTCAACTGATGTGATAGCCAGGTAGATGCTGGACTCAAGTGATGTGATAGCCAGGTAGATGCTGGACTCAACTGATGTGATAGCCAGGTAGATGCTGGACTCAACTGATGTGATAGCCAGGTAGATGCTGGACTCAACTGATGTGATAGCCAGGTAGATGCTGCATTCAACTGATGCGATAGCCCCTCATTTAAAACCAATTGCAGAACTGGTCTTTTAAATTGAAAGATAAAACTGTCTTCCACTGCCTTGTATTTTGGTAAGGTAAAAGGAAGATGAGAATCTTAGGTGATAAGAGTGATCAGATTTATTTCAGGAACACATCGACCTCAGATTTATTTCATGAACACATGGACCTCAGCTTAATTTCAGGAAAACATCGACCGATTTTCCAAGAGAAACATATTATCAAGTCAGTATGACGTAATTAGTGAGAATAATCAAATATAAAAAAAGAGCACCGTATTATGAGGTGGCATTTTCGTCCAGCTTCAATTGGTTTCAATAGCTTATTTTTATTATTCTTTAAAGTTTTGTGGTATGTGTGAGGAAAGTGAAGGACCGACCCGGTCTGCACAAACTCCGGGCACCGGGCACCGGGCACTCTCTGTTGACAAGTCTGGAGATGGCATTACCAGAACAATATTACCTGGACATGCCCGTGCAGAGTTTGTTTATTTTTTTGTTTTTATGTGGGGGGGGGGGATGGGTGAGGGGGGGGCGTGCTCATACCAAATTTAGGGCCACAACAACAAATATAAATACAATTGTATCAAATGTTTTTTGAATTTGAGACAAAATAAACTTTACTAAATTAGTGCAAACGCAAACTTCTTTGCAAACGTTGCACACTCATCAATAACTAGCTTTGGCGCTATACGAGACTCAATAATTAACAAGTCCCGATCACTGGTTCTCTCTTGAACCATAGGGTAACCTCATTAAATTTTGGATCAATTAGAGTCTGCTCAGTGACCGCTCTGCTGCTGAAAGAGTTACTGTAAGTGAAAAAAAAATACGCCATGCAATTATCACTTTAAAAAAAAAAATTAAAAATAAAGTTTCACATAACTTTAATTCTGAATTATTGTTCAATAGAATGAGGCTAGACTCCAAAGTATGCATGATGACTTTGTTTTAAATAGAAGATTTCTTCCACCAGATCATTCGTAGAAACATCAGAAGAATATTTCCCGTAAAAGACAGTATATGAACTTCTAATTTAAGGTTCAGACATGATTGAGTGAAGAAGCTGAGCACACCTGCAATCTCTTGAACTAATGTGAAGCGAGATGCTAGTCCAGCTATAACAGAATGAATAATAGGGTAAAAACAAAGTTTCTTCTGAAATTGACTTCTTCATCTGGTTCACCTGGTTCATCTGGTTCATGTGGTTCACCTGGTTCACCTGTTTCATCTGGTTCATCTGGTTCACCTGGTTCATCTGGTTAACCTGTTCACCTGGTTATCTGATTCACCTGGTTCATCCGGTTCACCTGGTTCACCTGGTTCATCTGGTTCACCTGGTTCATCTGGTTCACCTGGTTCATCTGGTTCACCTGGTTCACCTGGTTCATCTGGTTCATCTGGTTCACCTGGTTCATCTGGTTCACCTGGTTCACCTGGTTCACCTGGTTCATCTGGTTCATCTGGTTCAGAGGACCTACTGGAATCACATGGAGTGTCCTCAACTTTGTCATCATGGAAATTTTTGTTTTCTCCCTGTCTTGAGTGGGAATTCAGGTCTGTTTGTTCATACGGCTTAGCCTTTGACCTCCATCAGGAATCCTGGTCACTCATCGCGAACATATTTCAGGTCAAATGTTATGAATGCAGATTAGAGACCGACCGAATTTCGGCGTCGGCGTCGGTTTCGGCGCCGAAAGGAATCAAAACAAAAAAACTAGTTTAATGATATCATTCTAACCAAGTGGTTCTCAAAAATTTTAGTGTCTTGACCCCTTTATAACATTTTCCAAGTTTTGTCGACCTTCAAACAGAATTATTCCTTGAAATTGTGACTCAGGTGTTACATAGGAAGGGGGTTAGAGTGTTTGCTTTGCAGATATTTTTGTAGATAAAAAATATGTTGGTAATTTTATTTTGATCGGGGGTGGAGGGAAAAAGAAATAAGGGCGGCAAGGGGTGAAGCGTACTGTAGAGGGGGGGGGAGGGGCGCTGTAAGTCAAACACCAAATAGATTTGATAAATTGACACGAAAATAAAAATATTCCGCCTCTTGGTGGTCCCAATACGGGCAGGGCTCCGGGTAATTTATTTTGTTTCTCTGCGCATTCCCTGTACCAGGTAGTGTCTAGTGAGCCGAGACAAGTCTCGTTAAGAGATTTGGCATTTTCTCTGGTTGAGAGACGTGACAATATCTCTGGTTGAGTGACGTGACGTTTTCTCTGGTTGAGAGATGTGACATTTTCTCTGGTTAAGTGATGTGACATTATCTCTGGTTGAGTGATGTGACATTATCTCTGGTTGAGTGACGTGACATTATCTCTGGTTGAGTGACGTGAGATTTTCTCTGGTTGAGCGACGTGAGATTTTCTCTGGTTGAGTGATGTGACATTTCTCTGGTTGAGTGACTTTACATTATCTCTGGCTGAGTGATTTTACATTATCTCTGGCTGAGTGATGTGACTTTTTTTTTTCTGGGTGAGTGAGATGACATTATCTCTGGTAGAGTGATATTTTCAATTTGAGAAAAGTAGCATTGTACAGTGACCCATTTGGGACAAGACAAAATTTGTTAAAAATACTTTGTGTTCAAGCCCAACCTATTCTGATCGCACACCAGCCCAAACAATTGTGACCGCATACCAACCCAAAATATTGTAACCGCAGACCAACCCAACCACATGTGGTTAGATGAACAAAACAATGTTAAATCCCGACACAAAAAAAATAATTTTTAAACCACTATATTATACGTAACAAATATAATTTGTTTTTTACATAATCAATTTTGAATGGAACTCCTCAACGCTGATCTCGGCCACAGCGGCAACAAGTTTAATTGTAGGTATAGGAATTAACATGAAAGTGGGCTAAAGAGAATGCGTTGAGAAGCCTCGGAGCCGAAGAAAAACTTCATCAACCTTCTTTTTTAATTTTTTTTTATTAGGTCACCTATTTGTTTCTTAAACTATACCATACTTTAGCAGGTCACTGGCCTTGTGACACCAAACCATTAAAACAGGGCTTCCAAAAGTTTTAATTTTGGCGTACCGGTTGGCAAGTCTTCCATTACACCAGGAACCGGTGCCAGATTGTTTTATATTTTTTTATATATTTGTCCTTAAATGTGCCATAAAAAAAGTTTTTAGTCCATGCTCAGCAATTCCAAAGGACAACACTATAAACCAATTTATGCTAAAAGATTATTTTTTTTCCGTTGCTTAAAAATTTGATTAGCTTTGTTAGAGACGTATTTATAACTTAAGCCTTTAAAGGCAGGTAACAAAATATTTGAAGAAAAAATATCCTTCGAAAGGTTGGGTGTCCTGATTTATGATAAAGAATATCTCGTATTTTTAAATATAGATATGAAACGAGTCTTTAGACACATGTTGTTCTCAGTGTCTAGGCTCATGTCATAGGGACTGCCAATGTCTGGCTCACCGGTCTGTGGATTGGCAATGTTAGGCTCACCGGTCTGATGACTGGTAATGTCAGGCTCACCTGTCTGATTACTGACAATGTTAGGCTCACCGGTCTGATGACTGGCAATGTTAGGCAAACCTTTCTGATGACTGGCAATGTTAGGCTCACCGGTCTGTGGCCTGGCGATGTTAGGCTCACCGGTCTGATGACTGGCAATGCTAGGCTCACCGTTCTGTGGACTAGCAATGTTAGGCTCATCGGTCTGTGGACCACGGCATCGGGAATCACTGCGTTAAATAAATACGAGACAGGTTCACGTCTATGCTTCAACTCTACGTCAACAACAGATTGAGTCAATTATTGGGTTGACTTAGTCGACGGGACGCTGTGTACCAGTGGCCTTGACATTTAGCGCCGTATCGGTACGTGTTGTTGGGTGTCTATATTGGTCGGGCTGCCTCGTCCCACGGGACAGGTGAGAGAAAAACAGAGTGGTTTACGGTGGTTAACACCAAGTTTACAACAAGGTTTGTACCAACAGGTGTCACCACTGTACGTCAATGGTGCAACGTGAAACGTCCTTTCTGCAGCTGCTCGACGTCAGAAGGTGGTAGTAGTGGCGGTGGTGGTCGTGGTTGTTGATGTTGTTGGTATTGGCAGTGGTTGTGGCGGGATGGGCGTGGTTGAAGTTGAAGTTTGTGGTGGTGGTAGTCACGGTGTTGATGGTGGGGGTAGTTTTGAGTGGTGGTAATGGTAGTGGTTATGGTTGGTGGTGGTGGTAGTTGTGGTGGTGATGGGGTGGGATGGTGAATGTAGTGGTAATGGGGGTGTTCGTGGTTGGTGGTGGTTGCTGTTGGTGGTGGTGGTGTATTGGCGGGGTTGGTCGGGGTTGTTGTTGGTGGTAGTGGCGGTGGTGGTCGTCGTTTGTAGTGTTGGTGGTTTGTGGAGGTGGTATTTTCGGTGGTGGTATTTAGGCTGGTGGTTGTGGTTGTTGGTGGTGGTAGTGGCAGTGGTGGTCGTGGATGGAGTTGCTGGTGGTGGTGGTGGTTCACAAACAGCAACATCCTGTCGAACGTTTCAGCTGGATTGATACTACATCTGGGATAAGGTACAGGATGGGGATATAACATAATGGGAGGGTGGGTCTTCAATTAAAAGAGGCTCAACTAGAACTTGAGAACCGCTGACAGTTTCATACGCTACAATGCTTGTTTATTTTTAGTTAATCCTGATATATCACAAGACATCCCTTCATTTAAGGCCAGGGATAAAATGTTGAATATTTTATGATGTTGGATTTGTGGTTTGCCACTTTCGACGTCATACATTGAATCACAGCAAAATTCCTCAGAGTACTTTCCTTGTGGGGCGATTAACTTTTTGATGGCTCCCCCCCCCCCTACCCCTCTTACGCGGCCTGCCACATTGAGTTTTTTTCCTCGTGGGGCTATTAAAATATTTGATGTCCCCCCCCCCCCCCACCCCCCCCAAACGCCCTTGCGCACCATGCCACGCACACTTGCTGAAATTCGAAACATTTTGCGTTCATTTCTTTTACATTGAACTAATAACAATTAAATGATTAATAAATGGAAGTGGCTGTTCGGACCCGGGTCCGAGAAGTTAGAGGTTGGGATTAACATTTTGAAAAAAAATTATTGTTAGGTTGTAAGACAAAATTTGGTAGCAAATGTAAGATAATTGAATGGGCTATATGTTTGTAAACATAATTCTTCGTTAACTAAAATAAACTACCACAAAGCATTGAGTCTCAAGGGACCCGGGTCCGAATAACGGAGATGCGTTTACAGTGTCATTTTGACGAAATGCCATTCGGATGTGGTAGTTTATTTTAGTTAAACTTAAGAAGTAAGTTTACAAACATATAATCCATTCACTTATCTTTCATTGGATACCAAATTTCGTCTTACAAACCCTATAATAATTTTTTAATATTTTTTTAATAAACCCAAACTCTCACTTCTCGAACCCGGGTCCAAATAGCAGCAGCCTTAATAAATCGTATAGGACACAGAAAGAAATGGGATATTCAAAGAAACTATGAAAAGATGAAACGCATTTAATAGTATCCTTAGTGTGGGGTACACAGAGTGAAGTTCCTGATTACGTCGAAATTGTACAAGTAAATGGGTCTGAATTGGACATAAAATAGACTTTTATTTAAATCTTTACTCGTGTGCGCGTATCACTGTTTCGCATGATAATTATTTAGTAAGCCTACTGTATTATCATACAATCATACTAAACGTAGCTCAAAATTCGTTCATCTTTTGTTTAACCGGGGTCAAATCTAAAATTGGACGATCAATGATTATTGCGGTTAAACGACAAATGAAAATGTCGACCAGGAAGAAAACGCGCCTCAACGAAAATGTCTGGTTTAGCGAATCAGAAAACTCCTTCAAAATGCATTGGCTGTTTGTCATCGATACCAAATATGTTTAGGTAGCAATGCATTGGCTGTTTGTCATCGATATTAAAATATGTTTAGGTAGCAATGCATTGGCTGTTTTTCATCGATACCAAATATGTTTAGGTAGCATTGCATTGGCTGTTTGTCATCGATACCAAATATGTTTAGGTAGCAATGCATTGGCTGTTTGTCATCGATACCAAATATGTTTAGGTAACAATGCATTGGCTGTTTTTCATCGATACCAAATATGTTTAGGTAGCAATGCATTGGCTGTTTGTCATCGATATTAAAATATGTTTAGGTAGCAATGCATTGGCTGTTTGTCATCGATACCAAATATGCCTAGGTAGCAATGCATTGGCTGTTTGTCATCGATACCAAATATGTCTAGGTAGCAATGCATTGGCTGTTTGTCATCGATACCAAATATGTTTAGGTAGCAATGCATTGGCTGTTTGTCATCGATACCAAATATGTCTAGGTAGCAATGCATTGGCTTTTTTTGTTCGATACTAAATATGTCTAGGTAGCGCTGTAGATATGTTTTATAAACAAAGGGCACCCCAAAGTCTATTTTGCATGAATTTGGTCCCCCAAGCCTTTCCAGCCAAACCCCAAACAAAAGGTTTCTCTTACCAAACTACTTTAAAATAAAATTTTAACAACTTTAAACTACTTTAAAATTCAAATGATAAAAGTCAAAGTATGCATTAGCTACGTAACCAGATGTGTCTGGGGGTAACCTGGAACCCGTGGGTTTGTAGCAGGGGGGATGCTCCGTCCCCCTCCCCCCGGGGCCAAAAGACGGTTGATAAAAATTGACCGAAAGACACGCTTTTGTGAAGAGCAAAGAACAACTTGATGAGCGTACATTATGTAGTGTTGGTAAACATTGGCGACAGCAATGCGCGAACTTCCCATCTACTCAAGTTACTTGGCAAAACATGAACTCGAGTAATGAACATTTAAGAGTCCCCATTTAAGCTATACTCCTCCCCCCACCCCCACCCCCCCCCCAATGATATCTCACTGCACACTTTTTATTTCACGCTCATGAACTATATTAATAGTCTGATGTCGCAACCACTTTTAAACTAAATATTAATTACACAAAATTCAAATTGAGACAATTTCATTATCCGAAAAGAAAATATTACGCACCAAACGGAGTTGCGTTATTTAAAGGAAAATCATTTAGCGTAGTTATCGGAAATTATATTTTGCGTGCTATCCGGAAATGGAAGCAGCCACACCACAAGCCAAATAGCTATTAGAGATACTGTATGAAATGGAAGCAGCCACACCACAAGCCAAATAGCTATAAAAGATATGATGTGAAATAAAAGCAACCACACCACAAGCCAAATAGCTATAAGAGATACTGTATGAAATGGAAGCAGTCACACCACAGGCTTAATATATATGAGAGATCGTGTATGAAATGGAAGCAGTCACACCACAAGCTTAATATATATGAGAGATACTGTATGAAATGGAAGCAGTCACACCACAAGCCAGATAGCTATAAGAGATACTGTATGAAATGGAAGCAGCCACACCACAAGCCAAATAGCTATAAGAGATACTGTATGAAATGGAAGCAGCCACACCCCAAGCCAAATAGCTATAAGAGATACTGTATGAAATGGAAGCAGCCACACCACAAGCCAAATAGCTATAAGAGATACTGTATGAAATGGAAGCAGCCACACCACAAGCCAAATAGCTATAAGAGATACTGTATGAAATGGAAGCAGCCACACCACAAGCCAAATAGCTATAAGAGATACTGTATGAAATGGAAGCAGCCACACCACAAGCCAAATAGCTATAAGAGATACTGTATGAAATGGAAGCAGCCACACCACAAGCCAAATAGCTATAAGAGATACTGTATGAAATGGAAGCAGCCACACCACAAGCCAAATAGCTATAAGAGATACTGTATGAAATGGAAGCAGCCACACCACAAGCCAAATAGCTATAAGAGATACTGTATGAAATGGAAGCAGCCACACCACAAGCCAAATAGCTATAAGAGATACTGTATGAAATGGAAGCAGCCACACCACAAGCCAAATAGCTATAAGAGATACTGTATGAAATGGAAGCAGCCACACCACAAGCCAAATAGCTATAAGAGATACTGTATGAAATGGAAGCAGCCACACCACAAGCCAAATAGCTATAAGAGATACTGTATGAAATGGAAGCAGCCACACCACAAGCCAAATAGCTATAAGAGATACTGTATGAAATGGAAGCAGCCACACCACAAGCCAAATAGCTATAAGAGATACTGTATGAAATGGAAGCAGCCACACCACAAGCCAAATAGCTATAAGAGATACTGTATGAAATGGAAGCAGTCACACCACAGGCTTAATATATATGAGAGATACTGTATGAAATGGAAGCAGTCACACCACAAGCTTAATATATATGAGAGATACTGTATGAAATGGAAGCAGTCACACCACAGGCTTAATATATATGAGAGATACTGTATGAAATGGAAGCAGTCACACCACAAGCTTAATATATATGAGAGATATTGTATGAAATGGAAGCAGCCACACCACAAGCCAGATAGCTATAAGAGATACTGTATGAAATGGAAGCAGCCACACCACAAGCCAAATAGCTATAAGAGATACTGTATGAAATGGAAGCAGCCACACCACAAGCCAAATAGCTATAAAAGATATGATGTGAAATGGAAGCAACCACACCACAAGCCAAATAGCTATAAGAGATACTGTATGAAATGGAAGCAGTCACACCACAGGCTTAATATATATGAGAGATACTGTATGAAATGGAAGCAGTCACACCACAAGCTTAATATATATGAGAGATACTGTATGAAATGGAAGCAGTCACACCACAAGCCAAATAGCTATAAGAGATACTGTATGAAATGGAAGCAGCCACACCACAAGCCAAATAGCTATAAGAGATACTGTATGAAATGGAAGCAGCCACACCACAAGCCAAATAGCTATAAGAGATACTGTATGAAATGGAAGCAGCCACACCACAAGCCAAATAGCTATAAGAGATACTGTATGAAATGGAAGCAGCCACACCACAAGCCAAATAGCTATAAGAGATACTGTATGAAATGGAAGCAGCCACACCACAAGCCAAATAGCTATAAGAGATACTGTATGAAATGGAAGCAGCCACACCACAAGCCAAATAGCTATAAGAGATACTGTATGAAATGGAAGCAGCCACACCACAAGCCAAATAGCTATAAGAGATACTGTATGAAATGGAAGCAGCCACACCACAAGCCAAATAGCTATAAGAGATACTGTATGAAATGGAAGCAGCCACACCACAAGCCAAATAGCTATAAGAGATACTGTATGAAATGGAAGCAGCCACACCACAAGCCAAATAGCTATAAGAGATACTGTATGAAATGGAAGCAGCCACACCACAAGCCAAATAGCTATAAGAGATACTGTATGAAATGGAAGCAGCCACACCACAAGCCAAATAGCTATAAGAGATACTGTATGAAATGGAAGCAGCCACACCACAAGCCAAAAAAGCTATAAGAGATACTGTATGAAATGGAAGCAGCCACACCACAAGCCAAATAGCTATAAGAGATACTGTATGAAATGGAAGCAGCCACACCACAAGCCTAATAGCTATAAGAGATACTGTATGAAATGGAAGCAGCCACACCACAAGCCAAATAGCTATAAGAGATACTGTATGAAATGGAAGCAGCCACACCACAAGCCAAAAAAGCTATAAGAGATACTGTATGAAATGGAAGCAGCCACACCACAAGCCAAACATCTATAAGAGATACTGTATGGTAGGGACATAGCGCAACCTTACGTTGTGTTAATCAGGAGTCGCAGGTGAAAAATTTGTCAACTATAAAGTAGAAAAGAACCATAAATTTTTTCTGAGCAATTTATAACATGTCACTTTTACAATGTTCAGAAAATGAGAAAGAGCCTGTCAATGAGTAAAAAACATTGATAACAGTTGACATGTTGTTAAAATGAGAGTGACACGACCGACGTATCTCAGAAATACGCACTATCAACAAGTCAACTGTAAGTATTATTTTCATAATCGTGCCACACTATTAATGCTGAGATGAGTTGATAGCTCTCGGAACATCATGACACGCCAATATTTCTGAGATGAGTTGATAGCTCCCAGGACATCATGACACACTTTTTTGAGATGAATGGACAGGTCTCAAGACATCATGACACACCAATATTTCTGAGATGCATGCATTTGACAACCAGCATTTGTTTAAATTAGTCGACTTTGACAACCAGCATTTGTTTTAATTAGTCGACTTTGACAACCAGCATTTGTTTAAATTAGTCGACTTTGACAACCAGCATTTGTTTTAATTAGTCGACTTTGACAAACAGCATTTGTTTTAATTAGTCGACTTTGACAACCAGCATTTGTTTTAATTAGTCGACTTTGACAACCAGCATTTGTTTTAATTAGTCGACTTTGACAACCAGCATTTTTTTTAATTAGTCGACTTTGACAACCAGCATTTGTTTTAATTAGTCGACTTTGTGTTGCGATTCACCTGGTTTCCACATGTTGTTTAAATCAGAGAAGAGACGCTCATAGTGGGAGCATGTGTCCCTGTCTAGGGATAAGTACGCTGTTTGTCGGAAAACGCAATAAGGCCGGGACATTTTCTGGACTTTCGGGGACGCGAAAATATGAACTGTCTCGTGTACACGAGCCGTCTGGTACATTGGAGTTTGATCCCTTAAAATTCAAGATAATATTTTTGTTAATATAAAGACTATAAATATCTATACTTAATCACACATCATTTTTCGACGTACGCAGCATGTAATGCGCAAACGTGTTTCGAAATATTAAATCTTTCCGTTTCGGCCGAAAGTCTCCTTACGCTTTTGGTTTCGGCTTTGGTTTCGGCTTTGGTTTCGCCCGTTTACTCATTTTAAATTGTCGGTTTGATTCCGGCCGAAATCAGAAAATCTCATTATTTCAGTCTCTATCTATGGGACAACCAGAGATAATGAGCTAATATTTTTAAGAAAATGAAAATTACAATTAAACAAATGTATTTATTTTTAATTACTGGTAGGAAAAAATTAGGGTTTTCCTTAAATGTATTTTTCTTTCAGTATAAAGACAGATTAGAACCATGACATTGTTTACCGAAACAAGTGTTCAATAAGATTATAGTTACACAGGAAGTGACACGAGAATGACCCGATTAAGACATCAGCACTTTAAGGTCAAAGTTAGTGTATATTTACAGTTCTTAAGGTCCTTTCCGACAAGGCACCTAGTTCTGACCTGGTATATGACGCCAGAACTATAGCATTGGAGATTTCTACCATAAAAATACATTTGCACTTATTTGTGCGCCTCTGTATAAGCTTTAAGAAAATGTCTAAAAATAGTGAAGGGATATTTACATCAAATACATGAAGTGATATGTAATATATGAAGTTATATGTACATCTAATACATGAAGTGATATGTACATCCAATAGATGAAGTGATGTGTACATCCAAGTGATGAAGTGATATGTACACACAATACATGAAGAGATATGTACATCTAATACATGAAGTCATATGTACATCTAATGGATGAAGTGATATGTACATCAAATAGATGAAGTGATATGTACATCCAAATGCATTATGAAGCAAAAATTTAAGCAAATAATAATGTTTTGCTAAGACGAGATATTTCAACGACAACACACATCGTTCCAACACCACACATCGTTCCAACAATAACACACATTATTTCAACTTCGTCACACATCATTTCAACTTTGACACACATCATTTCAAGGACGACACAATTAGTTCCTAGAACGACACACATCGTTACCACTACGACACACATCGTTACAACTACGACACACATCGTTCCAACAGAGAAACACATCGTTCAAACTACGACACACATCATTGCAACTACGACATACATCGTTCCAATAACGACACACATCGTTCCAACAATGACACACATCGTTACAACTACAACACACATCGTTCCAACAACGACACACATCGTTACAGCTACGACACACATCACTGCAACAACGACACACATCGTTCCAACATCGACACACATCGTTCCAACTACGACAGACATCATTGCAACTACGACACACATCGTTCCTAGAACGACACACATCGTTACAACTGCAACACACATCGTTCCAACAACGACACACATCGTTACAGCTACGACACACATCACTGCAACAACGACACACATCGTTCCAACATCGACACACATCGTTCCAACTACGACAGACATCATTGCAACTACGACACACATCGTTCCTAGAACGACACACATCGTTACAACTACGACACACATCGTTACAGCTACGACACACATCATTGCAACTATGACAAACATCATTGCAACTACGACACACATCGTTCCAACATCGACACAAATCGTTCCAACAACGACAAACATCGTTCCTAAAACGACACACATCGTTCCAAAACGACACACATCGTTACAACTACTACACACATCGTTACAACAACGACACACATCGTAATAAAATACAAAACGCAACAATACAATATCTACATACAAGCCAATGGACAATACAAGCCAATATACATCGAGGAATATGAGCAAGCTACTGGAAACAAGAAGTTAGACTACATCACCTCAGCGGTTGAGTGCGAAAAGATGTATTTTCAACGCAGTTTTCAAATACTGCAGTGTCCGGCTTTTTCTGAGAACGGCAGGGAGACAACCGGGGATAACGTTGCGCATGACCGCTTCTGTGTACTGTTAGAGTGTGTACTGTTAGAGTGTGGACTGTGAGAGTGTGGACTGTGTGTGTGGACTGTGTGAGTGTGGACTGTGTGAGTGTGGACTGTGTGAGTGTGGAATGTGAGAGTGTGGACTGTGTGAGTGTGGACTGTGTGAGTGTGGACTGTGAGAGTGTGGACTGTGTGAGTGTGGACTGTGAGAGTGTGGACTGTGTGAGTGTGTACTGTGTGAGTGTGTACTGTGTGAGTGTGGACTGTTTGAGTGTGTACTGTGTGAGTGTGTAATGTGTGAGTGTTGACTGTGTGAGTGTGGACTGTGTTAGTGTATACTGTGTGAGTGTACTGTGTCTGTCACACAGACCAGGATGGTGAAACAGCTTCAGAACTTGCAATGTGTATTCTGTTTCATTATATCTCATTGTTTTGAATAAAAACATAACATATACATAGATGCATCTTTAAAAATTAGGCAAGTCCGATGAAGTATTTTCTAAATATACATTTAAAGGGCGTGAAAATGTGTCTTTTTAAAATATTTTTTTTTAGAATACAATAATCAAACAACAATTTCTTTGATATGCGTAAAAATAGAGTTTTTACTTATTTAGACTCCACAATAGCAGCTAAAGAGTAGCGTCTCATTATTACCCGAGTAACACCGGGCCATGGCTTCTAGTACGGTAAGATTAAGAAGACTTGGGTTATCTCCTTTAACAGATTCAGATGATAAGAAAAATGTTTGTCGTCATAATTATTTATAATACACATTTGTATTCTTAAACTACAATTTACATAGTCTCACATGTGTCCTTACTCCATGTCTCTTTGGTGAGGTATGCTACAGCGCTGTTGTACTTCTGGGTAGGTCTGCTGTACGGCATGTCCTTTTAAGGAATGTCGTACGGCTGAAGTGTGTTCCTGTAAGGCTTGCTCTTTCGCTATTATAGCGTTTCTTCTCCATGTTGTACTTTTGTATTTGAACTAAATAAACTTTGTCTAACTTTCTAAAATTGTCTAACGTCGGGAGATTGAGTCAAGATTTTGTGCCAGGTTGTGTAAGGTCTCTAAGGAATTAGCACTGGAGACGGTGACCAGCCTTAAATGAAGAAAACGGATACCGGAAATGACTCAACAGATGGGTAAATAATGACTTCAAACTCGAAAGGGAGGGGCTGGTTGGGGTCGGGTGAGGGGGGTCTATGTGATAGTACGTGATTACCGTCCTGAAGGCCGACTTAAGAACAAATGGAAGTGAGCTCAGTGCCGCAAGGGCCGCTGCGCTGCTCTTTCGATGGATTATTGGGCTTGGTAGATGAAAAGTCCAAATTTATCCTCTAAAATATCCAGGGTCGGGGGTCTATACCTCGCTCCCGGCATAGCAGGGGATTACTTCCCTTTTCTATTATTCAAATCATTATCTCAGGGCTGACATTAACCCTTGTGTAACCAGGTCCACCACTCCGGAATTCTCTGAACGGCAACGGGGGGGGGGGGTATGGGACTAAAGGTGTTTTTGTTGTTGTTGCTTTTAATGACACATGTTAAGATAGATTGCTTAGAAAGTTTGGAAGCGTTTCTCCTCTTCCCCCCCCCCCCGGGCCCCAAACTGGGGGGGGGGGGTTGGGACTTAAGGTGTTTTTGTTGTTGTTGCTTTTAATGACACAAGTTAAGATAGATTGCTTAGAAAAGTTTGAAACGATTCTCCCCTTCCCCCCCCCCCCCGGGTCCCAAACCCAAGCAGAACACTACATCTGTCAACAAACCTTTTACTAGAATTCCAAGTACCTTCCATTTGTAAGAATACATCCTCACAAATCCATTAATTTATTTTCTAGAATTATATATTTTTATTATCTTAAATAATGATTCTCTATATATGCTGCGTTCAATAGGCTCGCACAATAAAATTCTCGGATGTAAGCGCACATTGTGATTTTTATTAAGTACGTTCCTTGAATGCATGGTTTGTAAAGTACATTTAGAGGATCGGATGATCACGCAACAGCGGGTTATCTCTTGTCTCACTAAAACTATTATATATAATCGAATTTGTTTCTAAATTGTTCAGTTTATTACCCCCTAGGGTGTTATGCAGCCCGCCGACAACAATGTAATCTTTATGCATTCCTCTGCACCAACATGTTTGCCAATCTCTTCTATACCCCACTCTCCCTCTATAATACCCCAACACGTAGTTACAGCAATCTTTGCCTAAATCCTTCTCTAGGACGTGTAACAAATAGTTACATTACGTTGCACTTGACCAAGCTCTTCACGTAACGACCGTGTTGTTTCCTTTCCAGACCAGGTCTGATCATCCACTATAAAGATACAACAATTAGGATAAGCAATTGTCACGAGGTGTGCGTGTGTGTGGGATGTGTGCGTGTGTGGGAGTGGGGTGTGAGGGCTGTGGACTGTTGAACAAAACAATGTGGCCAATAAATGGATTAGGATTGTCAACATGCCAATAATATAATGACATTGTCCTGTGTCAGAGACGAAGCTATCGGAATTATATATTGTACTTTAAAATATCAGACAGAAAACAACAGATATTGTTAGCGTGTGGGGTATTACAATGTCGATATTTTGAGAAGAAATAGAGAGACACTGTGAAGAACAAAAAAAGTTGTAATTAACAAAAAGGATGTTATCCGTTGTTAGCCTTGCATTAGGTGCATGGAAAGTGCGCACAATAAAATATCACGGAAATAAGAAACAGCTCACAGGATGGCGCATTTATTAGTTCCCAAGTGGTTAAACTCAGAACTGCTGGTTACAGGACCTGTTGACTCAAGACTTCTTGCGACGCATTTAAAAACAAATCATATCGCAATGACGTCATCATTACCTTCATTAAATGTAAATATGATAAACGTTTATTGAACATAACATAGTTCTTTGCCTATTTTTATTTATTTTTGTTTTAAAGTTTAAATTTTCGTTTTTGTTAAAGAAATAACTAGGTATTTTAAGCTTACAGTCAACATTCATTACCCAAAAAAGCACCATTTTTTTATATTTTTTTTTTTAAATAAACGATATCACTGCTATAGCATGTGATCTCTTCTTGGATACTTTAACTTAAAGCGAGTAAACAAATTTACGAAAGAAACGAGCACATTATATGGTAAGGTTCTCACATACAGTTCTTTTAGCCTTCCATATCATTAATGCCAACGTTAAATTATCGCGCTGGGACAACTTCAAAACCGCAAGGATACCATTCCAAACACTATCCACCAGTGACCCTGGATGTTGGACCAAAACCCCTGGACGGCCTGGCCTATACGGCTCGCTGCTGCCCGCGTCTTACAGCGTCCCAATTATTGATCGTAAAGAGCCACCGGAAACTTGTCCGTCGACTGTTGGGGAGAGCACAAATCCTTGGTTGAAGATCTGGACTGTGAAAGAAAGTTGGTGGGAAAAAACAACAACACCACCAGTTCTTTTACCAGAAATAAAATAGGTATTTAAATTGTTGACAAGTTGTTTCTGTGGAATTTGTTACCGTGGTAATCGATTCCCCCCCCCCCCATAGTTTTGTGAGATGAGGGGGGTAAAGGATGGAAAAAAAAACAACACCAACAGTTTTTTTACAAAAAATAAAATAGGTATTTAAATTGTTGACAAGTTGTTTCTGTGGAATTTGTTACCGTGGTAATCGATTCCCCCCCCCCCCATAGTTTTGTGAGATGAGGAGTGTAAAGGAGGGGGGGGGGGAAGGAAGGAATTCCTTTAATGTCTTTTATGAGTTTATATTCTACAGCAAATTTTTGGTCAGTTTTCAAAACATAAATTGTTGATCAATACCTAAAATGTTGGCGTCTATTGAGTGGTGTGTGGTGTTTTTATAGCTCTTGAAATAAAAATAATTGAAGTATACTTCAAATATCGTTCAACACTCTAAATGTGAACTCACTTAATGTTAAAATCACTACTCTTAGTGTTTATGTAACAATCAAACAAACTTTGTGTAACTATAACAAAACAATTCATGCAACAATCAAACACAATTTCATGTAACAATCAAACACACATCATGTAACAATCAAACACACTTCATGTAACAATCAGACACACTTCATGTAACAATCAGACACACTTCATGTAACAATCAAACACACTTCATGTAACAATCAAACACGCTTCATGTACCAATCAAACACACTTCATGTACCAATCAAACACACTTCATGTAACAATCAAACACATTTCATGTAACAATCAAACACACTTCATGTAACAATCAAACACTTCATGTAACAATCAAACACACTTCATGTAACAATCACACACACTTCTCACTTAACAACGGATCGTGAACCCAATATCTATATCACTAATGGCCTTTCATATAAAATAAAAATATCAAACATCTCTTATTTTCCTATAACGGATGGTCCCAAAATATGCCCTTTATAATATCTCTTATAACGAATGGTCCCAAAATATCCCCTTTATATATCTCTTATAACGGATGGTCCCAAAATATGCCCTTTATAACATTTCTTATAACGGTTGACCCAAAAGTGTTCACTTGATAACATCTCTTATAACAGATGGTCCCAAAATATGGCCTTTATAATATCTCTTATAATGGATGACCAAAAAGTGTTCCTTTTATAATATCTATTATAACGGATGACCCCAAAAGTATTCACTTTATAATAATTCTTGTAATGGATGACCCAAAAGTTTTTCCTTTATAATATCTGTTCTATTGGATGACCCCAAAAGTGTTCACTTTATAACATCTCTTATAAGGGATTACCCAAAAGTGTTCACTTTATTACATCTCTTATAAGGGATGACCCAAAATTGTTCACTTTATAACATCTCTTATAACGGATTACCCATAATTGGTGGATTATAACAATTTAATGGATACTTGAAACGTGTGGAGTCTTTAAGATCAAATTCTTCCATTCTGACTCTTGATCCCCCGCATCATTACAACCATCATTTCAAGACATCCCACTCAAGTTAACATCTCTCACATCATGGAATTCATTCTTAGTTAGACATCACTCACAAATTGAAATCACACACATCTTGTCGCCTCTCACAAACTGAATTCCCACACAACTGCAGTCTCTCACAAATTGGAAACCCACACAGCTAGACACGTCCCTCACACTTTACACCCACACAGCGAGACACCTCTCACACACTTTACACCCACACAGCTAGACATCTGTCACAAATCGTAAAGTTATAAAGGACAGTTACAGTTCACAGCGCTCTAACTCTCCTATTTTGACACATCCTTTACAACAATCTCTTATCCATCCCTGTCCGCAGCCTACTTTCCTCTCTCATGTTATGATACATTTTTTCCTTCACGGCGCGGTATTCTCCCACAGCCGCTGATTTCATTGAACATAGCAATTACCTGCAGAGATAACACACATCTGAAGGCAACACTTGATTGATGCCCGTTGTACAGAGGCAACAAGAATGGCCGGCTTGCACTACGACGCATGTATTCAGGAAAAGATGGAGACCGCACAGGGGAAACTATAATGAGAGGAACCGAAAGGGTGATGCAAAGATCAAGAATGAATAAGATAGAGAGATTGAATTATCAGTTATTGTAAGATGAAACATTGATAGAGGAAGTGAGACACGCAGAGAAAAAGAGAGAGAGAGGGGGGGGAGGGGAGAGAGAGAGAGAGAGAGAGAAAGAATTTTAAAATTGCAAAAATATTTGTGGAGACGCAAAAGACTGGGAGAGGGTCAGTGAGGAAAACTATAGATTAGAGCATAAACATGTTATTGCAGATACTGTGTAACAGAAACATGTTACTGTAGAGTTCATAAGGAAATTACTTATCAAGATATGGTAGGAGCTGGACTAAAGTAAGACAGACAGGCAGACAGAGAGACAGTGAGACACACATACAGACAGACAGTGAGATCCCCAGATATCTTTAGGCAGATGTGAGAGCGCCAGGAGCGAGGGAATAAGAGAGACAGAGAAAGAGAGAGAGGGGGGGAGATTGACACGGAGAGGCAGAATATGATACTGTTAACAGTGTGAAAGAGTGAGGCCAACAGTGTTAACATCTCAGTCTGTTGCTTGAATAAAAAAAAAAAAACATCTGTCAAACTTAGTTGAATTTTTTTTTAAATCACAAAATTTAAATAAAATCTGGCAAGTTGCCAAAATAACTTGTGACAAGCACTCAGTTCAAATAATTCAAACCTGCAGATATTTAGAACCCTGCCAGTAAAAATCATCCGTGACGCTTGAACAAAAATAGAACATCGTGGCTTTTTTTAATCGTCATGCTTAAAACAGGGACAAGTGAACTTGAAACAAGGGACCCCCGAGTGCCCCATCAAAAAATACAACACGGGTAAATAGTGTACCGGCTTCTTAGGGTCAGAAAGCTTTTAGGCGACTCTTTGAATTGTGATCTCTCTGGAATGATGATGTCCTGGAAGGAATCAAGAAATTGTCTGTCTTGAGCAGGCCGGCTAAATATGGAGGCATAAAACAGAGAACTTAGCCCAAGCACGGAGCTATTCTGGGAACTCGTGGAATTTAGGCGGGTATGGTTAAATTATCTCCCTGGACATTCCATTCTCACTCTGGACATTTTAATTATCTCCTTGGACATTCCATTCTATTTCTGGACATTTTGATGATCTCCCTGGACATTCCATTCTTAAGGTTCAAGGATGAGAGGGGGGTGATTTGTTTTAGAGGATGAGGAACAAAACTAAATTTGGAGGATGGTATCTGGAAAGAGGGGGGAGAGATTAATCAACAGCACTTGATGTGAAAACATGGGGATGTGTTAGAGAGGGTAAGGTTAAGTTGAGGAGGATGGGGTGAGGATGATGGTGTAAGAAGGATGAGGAGAGGATGATGATGTGAGGAGGATGAGGTGAGGACAATGAGGTGAGGAGGATGATGTAATAAGGATGAGGTGAGGATGATGAGGTGAGGAGGATGAGGTGAGGATGTTGAGGTGACGATCATGAGGTGAATATGTTGAGGTGAGGATGATGTGGTGAGGATGATGAGGTGAGGATGATGAGGTGAGGAGGATGATGTAAGAAGGATGAGGTGAGGATGATGAGGTGAGGATGTTGAGGTGACGATGATGAGGTGAGGAGGATGATGTGAGGATGATGAAGTGAGGAGGGTGATGCAAGAAGGATGAGGTGAGGATGATGAGGTGAGGATGATGATGTAAGAAGGGTGAGGTGAGGATGATGAGGTGAGGATGATGATGTAAGAAGGATCAGGTGAGGATGATGAGGTGAGGATGATGATGCAAAAAGGGTGAGGTGAGGATGATGAGGTGAGGATGATGATGTAAGAAGGATGAGTTGAGGAGGATGATGTAAGAAGGATGAGGTGAGGATGATGAGGTGAGGATGTTGAGGTGACGATGATGAGGTGAGGATGATGAGTTGAGGATGATGAGGTGAGGATGATGAGGTGAGGATGATGTAAGAAGGATGATGTGAGGATGATGAGGTGAGGAGGATGAGGTGAGGAGGATGAGGTGAGGATGATGAGGTGAGGATGTTGAGGTGAGGATGATGAGGTGAGGATGATGAGGTGAGAATGATGAGGTGAGGATGATGAGGTGAGGATGTTGAGGTGAGAATGATGAGGTGAGGATGATGAGGTGAGGACGATGAGATGAGGAGGATGATGTAAGAAGGATGAGGTGAGGATGATGAGGTGAGGATGTTGAGGTGACGATGATGAGGTGAGGAGGATGATGTGAGGATGATGAAGTGAGGAGGGTGTAAGAAGGATGAGGTGAGGATGATGAGCTGAGGATGATGATGTAAGAAGGGTGAGGTGAGGATGATGAGGTGAGGATGATGATGTAAGAAGGATGATGATGTAAGAAGGATGATGATGTAAGAAGGATGAGGTGAGGATGATGAGGTGAGGAGGATGAGGTGAGGATGTTTATGTGAGGATGTTGAGGTGAGGATGCTGAGGTGAGGATGATGAGGTGAGGATGATGAGGTGAGGATGATGAGGTGAGGATGTTGAGGTGAGGATGATGAGGTGAGGATGATGAGATGAGGATGATGAGGTGAGGATGTTGAGGTGAGGATGATGAGGTGAGGAGGATGAGGTGAGGATGATGACATGACGCGGATGAGGTGAGGATGACGATGTGAGGATGACGAGGTGAGGATGATGAGGTGAGGATGATGATGTGAGGAGGATGAGGTGAGGATGATGAGGTGAGGATAATGAGGTGAGGAGGATGATGTAAGAAGGATGATGTGAAGATGATGATGTGAGGATTTATTGAATATAGTGCCTACCAGAAAATTTTTCTGACAAATATATTCGAAGTGTCGAAGGATATTTATTTTCAACTTTGTCCTTGTGGTCTTCAGGTTGAAGTAACGAACTACGATGTACAGTTGTCATGTTGTACCTTACAATACATACCCGCCACTGAACTATAATGTACCAATATCTTGTTCTATACAATACACATCTGCTACTGAACTATAATGTAAAATTGTCTTGTTGCTGCCTACAATACATACCTGCTACTAAAATATAATGTAAGTACGGTAATTACCTTGAGGACTCCACATATCTTAAAGCGAACAAGTACATGTTCAAGTTCAGATTCAATGAATCGATTAAGTCAATATAACCATCTCGATTCGGAGAACTTCATGAGCTGAGCTACATGAGATCAACAATTTTAAAAATACTCGATATTTCAGCGCTGCAGAACCTATTTTGAGACATCTGGAATAAAAAGGGATGACCGATCTCACTATGTCACGTGACTGCTATTGTAACGGCAGACTCAGGAGATAACCACTCACGGGGCAGGAAATTTAGCAGAGCATTATCTAGCAGCAAAGACAGGTAGAACAAAGATTGAGTCTTCGTTTTAGCTCAACCCAGAGAATAATAACATAAGACAATATATCTGCAAAATTACCATAGAAGACAAGAAGATATATTTTGTTAGGTTTATTTTTACATAATCAACAAGTCGCAGTGAGTGAATTCGGACCTTGGACAGAGTGGCTCATGGGACCTTCAAGGAAGCAGATCCACAAAGTGTTGAAAATATTAAGTTGCAAAGCTACTTCACAAGGAAGATAATCAAACAACAGAGGCAAACCATCAAGGTTAGTTCAACGTTTTATTGTAGGAGAACAACATGGAGTCCTACCAACATGGAGCACTCGACAAGACAGCATAAAAACATGACGTCACTACACAATAAATAATGTGGTGCGCAAAACAATGCGCAATTAGCATTCAGCATTTTGTCAATTTCCAACACAGAGAGAACGTCCTGATAGTGATCAATCAGATCACAGTCAACTAGAAGACAGACTCGTTCACATGTACAGACAGCTTCGAGACTCTTCGTGCATAAGTTTCTTCTTTTTTTTTTCTTCCCAATCTTCAAAGCTTCTTTATCTATGGGTGTGGCTCGTGATTCCCAATGAAACGATGGTCCTCATACAGTAATGAACTGGCGCCTTCATGAGGTTCCCCAAGCTGCGGGCAGATGATCATCACCTCAGCGGGGTTTAACTTAAAACCCGTCCAGGTTAAACAAAGAAAATTTCTAACTTTGAATATTTGGAGTTATGGCGACTCGTGCCCCACGGGACGTACCTCGTACCGAAGTAAACAAAACAGTCCAATTGTCCAATGGAAGGGAAAACAAGATGGCGACCAACAGATGATTTACGCAGAGATGCATACCATGCCATAGCATTCGCTCGTCACCCCTTAACGTGAACTATGGATCGACTCGTTAGGTCACTAGGTTCAAGGCCATGGGTATTGCGTTTCTTTGCGATTTCGAAATGGTTTTTTAATAAAAACATAAAATCATTAAAGGCGCGTAAATGTTAACACTGTTTGTGAATACGGCTATACGTTTCCTTAGATAAGATCGGTGGTTCTCAACCTTCCTATGTCGCGCCTCTTTTTTTCCGATGGTCTTAGGCGACTCCTGTGTAAAGGTTGTTCGACCCCCCCCCCCAAGAGAGTAACCACCCACAGGTTGACAACCGCTGGGTGCGGATGATGGAGTGTCACTTTAACTTGAATATGTTGTGACAGGGTGTTGATTCTTGGTTCTAGTTCTGTCAAATTATTTTGTCGTACAAGAAATTGGAAGGTCTCGTCCCACACATTGTTTCCCACGAGAATTTGTGGTAACCCAAGGATATCGCAGCCCATTGGGTTGACTCAACCCACTTCTTAAAAACTGTGAGCCGACTAGCCTCGCGCGTGTTGAGCCGGACCACAGCGCTCAGCGGTCAGAGAAATAGACAAGTGTAAAGAAACACATTTTGGGGGTCTCCGGAAATTATCGGCTGGGCCATAAGTAGCAAAATATTGTAGTTGTAAATGAAAATTATGAATTCGTGGGGAAAAAAAATATGCCCAGTATATGATGATGATGATTGATTACTTGTGTAGCGCTAGTCTCCATGCTATTCTAGCATGCTCAAAGCACTCTGATGTCATTTTTTAAATTATTTTTTTAAATAGCTTTAAATGTCTCTTAAAGGATTTTTAAAATCATTTTAAAATTCCTCAAAGACTGAGGCAAACATTTCCATAAGTTACGTGCTATAGCTTCAAAAGAGGGCTCTACGAAGGCCTTCTTTTTGTGTCCATCCACACTGTGAGCACTCAGTAGCTACTGTGATGTGGAGTGCAGCCTTCTTAAGGATACATGTTTTGAAATCAGTTCTTTTAGATAGTCCGGTGCTGAGCCTTCCGTACAGCTGTACGTCAGGAACAGAATTGTACGGTTTATTTGCTCATTCACACGAAATCCAGTGGAGATGTTTAAGACTGATGTGCTTGAGATTTCTTTACCCCCTATACAGTGCGTGCTGCAGTATGTTGTAAGTTCTGGAATCTCTGAAGTTTTTTTTTTTGTTGTTTTTTTTTGGTAAACCCCACGGGAAACTGTTAAGTAGTATTGCATCAAAATTGATAGCAAAAAATTGATTCCATATTATGTGTGTCTTAAAGAATATTACGAAGCTATCTTAAGATATTAAATTTTAATGTGAGGAGTGTCGGAAAAAGCTCCAACCATAGGTGGCTCTTGAAATGGAGAAAACATATCCCCAAATCTGAATACGCCCTTGTTTTCCCCCGAAAAGATTTGGCCTCGAAATTCATCCCATTGCCAGTAAACTTAATGCCCATGGTTGAACTGAACTATCAGGCATATCTCACAACTACGTCCTTCCGACTTCCGGGACGGAACTACTTTCTTCCGCCGACTCACCGCCCCCACAATTTGTTATCGATCCACTGCTTGCTATTAGTTCACCCATACAACAGCAGATCTCCACGGACGACTACGCCCTACAACATTACATTCACTGGCGTATGACAAAGTAACCGCACTCTCAACCAACGATTAAGGAATAGAAGTTAATCCAATGAAGACGAGGCGTGCATGTTGGGAACTGCGTGACTAAAAAGACGTAGTTGTTAGCATAGAAAAGTGTGAGATAGATCGAGCCGATCGATTATTTAGTTGGACACTTTTAAATTTTTACTTAAACAGCCCTTAAAAACTCATGTTTTTCGTATGAATCCTTTCTATGATTTTTGTGTTATTGTATTTTACACAAATAGTCTAACGTCCCACCAGCTTCTTTTGCACAGCATATTTATTACACCGACCATTTTAGAAAAAAACCAAAGAAAACATTACGCACCAAACGCACTTGCAATCATTGTTTACGAATCTCATCTAGGGCATTTCTTTTATTTCATGTTCTCCGTGAAAAAATAGATTTTTATTATTGGGTGTGTGTGGCGGGGGGGGGGGGTTGGGGGGGTAAAAATTTGANAATTTCCCCCCCCCCCCAAAAAAAAAACAAAAAGAAAAAAAAAAAACCAGCCACCCACGAATAAAAGCGAAGTTAGTATAAAGGATGTAAAAATAGTTTATATTTAGTGAATAGCTCTATATTATACGGTGTTGTTTTTCTTTAAAGCTTGCCTGAATCCCAATAGCATACTTGGAGATTAGATGGCAATCATTTAGCAATCATTTGTGTTCATTCTTTACGACCGCGTCACAGGGATTCTGGAATGTCAATCAAAAGTTCGTCAGTACCATCTGTTTTAAATATTCTTAATAAACTATACTCTCTTTCTATTCTCTGCCTGCCACTTCCTCCCTGCCTCCCTTCCCCCCCTCTCTCTGTCTTTCTCTATCAATCTATATATACTAAAATAAACTACCACAAATGTCTATTGGGCCCCAGGTCCGAATGGCGGCGTTGCGTGTCCGGGTCCATTTTGACTCAGTGCTATTCGGATGTCATTTGTGGTAGTTTATTTTAGTTCAACTGAAGAATTAAGTTTACATACATATAGTCCATTCAATTATCTTTCATTTGATACCTCATTTTTCTATTACAAACCCAACAATAATATTTTAAATGTTTATTTAATCCCAACCTCGCACTTCTGGTACTCGGGTGCGAACAGTCATGGCCTTTTTTTATAGCTACACTTGTCCCTCACAAGTATTTGTGTTTCCATTGATGTAAGTGTCATGTGAACACTTCTTCTGATGCCAAGTGTCATGTGAACACTTCTTCTGATGCCAAGTGTCATGTGAACACTTCTTCTGATGCCAAGTGCCATGTGAACACTCCTTGTGATGCCAAGTGTCATGTGAACACTTCTTCTGATGCCAAGTGCCATGTGAACACTCCTTGTGATGCCAAGTGTCATGTGAACACTTCTTCTGATGCCAAGTGTCATGTGAACACTTCTTGTGATGCCAAGTGTCATGTGATCACTTCTTTTGATGCCAAGTGCCATGTGAACACTGCGTGTTGGTTAAAACCCGAATTAACACTTTTACCACATAACACAACTAACACGTTTCCATATAACGTGAATTAACGCTGTTTCCCCATGTGAACCGCGACAGAAGAAATGTTTCTCAGATGGTCCCAGTGACCCGGGGCCATTTCCTGCTGGCAGAAGTGCAAGAATTCTGATAAAGGCCCCTGGCAATGATCAGAATATTGCGTTAGAACGAATTTCGCTTTTTGCGTGTGTGTGATAAAGCTGGGCTATAGATGGGCTGAATTTTCGTGGGCCTTAAAGGGAAAGTGGTGAAATGGCGGTAATGCAAGAGAGAAGTCCTTTTATGGAAATTATCGTTATAGTTCAATGTGGGAAATTTAGCATTTGAATAAGAAATGTAGGCTTTGAGAAATATGATTGCTCCTTGAAAAATGTAAGTTTTGGGAAATGTTGTAATTTCATAAGAAATAGAGGCGGTGATAAATATGATAGCTGCATATAAAGTGTAAGTTTTGGGGAACTGTGGTAGCTGAATAAGAAATGTAGGTGGTGAGAAATGTTATTTCTCCAAATAAAATATAGGTTTTGGGAAATGTAGTCGCTGAATATGAAATTTAGGCGGTGAGAAATGTGATTTCTCCAGATGAAATGTAGGTTTTCGGAAATGTAATAGTTCAATACGAAATGTAGGTAGCGGGAAATAGAAAAAAAAAACATAAGCATTATTGTTTGACGCTATTCAAATTCGGTGTAATACCCCAGGCAACGAGACATGGCTTATCACTTGATGGCACTTCCAACTAGAGACCGACCGAATTTCGGTTTCGGCTTCGGTTTCGGCGCCGAAAGTGGCCATTTTATCACTTTCGGCCAAGTTTCGGTTTCGGCCGAAACTGAAAATTTAACTTTCGGCTTAATTTCGGTTTCGGCAGAAAGAGAAAAGTTAAATTTCGGTTTTTCTTCGGTTTCGGCCGAAATTGACTTAGACTTTCGGCCATCCGGTCGAAAGTGACTCAGGTTTTCGGTCATCTATTACTCAGCGAAAACGATATTTAACAACAAACTAAGCGACATTTAAGAACAAATTAAGTGATCTTTGAGAATAAACTAAACGATATTTAACAACAAACTAAGCGACATTTAAGAACAAACTAAACGATCTTTAAAACAAACTAACCGATCTTTAAGAACAATCTAAGCGATCTTCAATAACAAACTAAACGATCTTAAAGAACAAACTAAAAGATTTTTCAGACCGAACTAAATTATCTTTAAGATCAAAACAAATGATCTTTAATAGTAAACTAAATGATTTATAAGAATAAACTAAGCGATCTTTAACAGAAAACTAAATGCTCTTTAGGAACGAACTAAAAGATCTTTAAGAACAAACTAATCACTCTTAAGGAAAAAATCAATTATCTTTAAGAACATACTAAGGGATCTTTATGAAAAAACTAAGTGATCTTTAACAACAAACTAAGCAATCTCTATGATCAAACTAAACGATCTTTAACAACAAACTAATCGATCTTTAAGAACAAACTAAAGGATCTTTAAAAAAAACAGGGGATCTTTATGAACAAACTAACCGATCTTTAAGATCAAATAAAACGATCATTAACAAAAACTGGACGATCTTTAACAAAAAACTAAGCGATCTTAGAGAAGAAACAAAATGAACTTTAACAACAAACTAAGCGATATTTTCGAACAAACTAAGCGATCTTTAAGAACAAACTAACCGATCAATAACAAACAACTAACGATCTTTAACAACAAACTAAACCATCTTTAAAAACAAATAATGTGACCTTTCAGAACAAATTAATCGATCTTTTAGAACCATTATAAGAACAACAATTTTTAGAGAACCAGTTTAAAAAAATAATATTTTGCATTAATTTTGCCCCCCACCCCTCCCCCCCCCCCAAACCCATTTTTGCCAAATTTCCTCCTTCCATACTAATTTTAAAAAATTGTAAAGCAATTTAAATTACTTTTATATTAAAATGGTAAAATCTAAATTATTCAATAGATCAAGGGTCTCAAACTCAAATCATCAGGGGGGCAGGAGGAGGTAGTGTCTGAATGAGAGTGGCCCGCATCAAGTAATCCACAAAAAAGCGACTACAACTGTTACAATCTGCTCAACCTTTATAAATAACAATAAAATCATTAAGGGTTCTCAAGAACAAGGATTCATTTTCATCCACTTACTCACAGTTGCATACAAAAATATATAGAAACATTTTTTTTTTAAAAATCAGAATTAGACTAGTCGGTGAGATTTGACTGAAACCGTCGCGGAGAGTCACGTTATAGATATGAGAATGGGGGAAACTTTTCTGTCATGTAGCGGTAAAATATCGTCTTGCGGGTCACAAATGGCTCCCGGGCCGCGAGTTTGAGACCACTTTATTAGATGTTTATTTATTAATATTCACGATTATCTCATTTTTTATAAAAACAATGTAAATATGTATACTTTCCCACATCATTTTCGATGTATGCAGAATGTATGCGGGAACGAATTTCAAAATATCTTAATATTTCATTTTCGGTGTCGGCCGAAATTCATTTTTAACGTTCGACTTTTCTTCGTTTTCGGCCGAAAGTCATTTTTAAACTTTCGGCATTTTTTCGGTTTCGGCCGAAAGTCATTTTAAACTTTCGACCTATTTTCGGCTTCGGTCGAAATCAGAAAATCACTTTCGGTCGGTCTCTACTTCCAACTATACAAATACGCGGAGTTTCACTGTCTTGTGTGGGGCATCACCAGGTACTTTGCACCATTGGTGCTTTAGCGGTATGGTGTTCCATGATGGGTTCAAATAAGACATGGCCTTTTACAAAATGAATTATGTTGAGATTAAATTCTAAGTTGAAACTAAAAGTGGATTAAAGAGTTAGACAAGAGTACACGTTCTTTTTGGATTTACCCGTTGACACGTTATCGAGTCCTGTTGTTGATTTCGGAAGAAATCTGGCTCATCCCTTCCCCAATGAAAATCAGCCCATCTGTAAAGACATTTATTTGGAACTGTTCTTTGACAAGACAGGCAGCTCATGCCAGATTGCATCTGTAACGTAATACAATAGTTCACAGCATTAAACAGGTATCCGGTATTTGTATTGCTATCTCTACCATTATTTATTGACTTAATTTGTGTTATTGATCGATACAGACCTAAAAATACCCGGACAGTTCTATTAAGCAGAGGTGCATCCCATTATGAATGGAAATTGAGTAAGCTTAAGGCACCTGTTAGGGTTAAATATATTTCAATAATTTGATTTAACCCTGACAAAAAAAGGAGGGAAAAAAACAACAACAACAAAATTACCCCCGGGTACCACTGGATTTGACAGTGGTCAGAGATGCAATGTCAGAACTGTCAGAAAAAGGATTAGACCCTATCGCCAGAATAAATTATAAATTGTTCCACCGGCTTTGCTCCAATGTATGAGACAGAATGCATGTCTTCATTGATTGATGCCTTTAGAAGCTTTACATCAGATCTACAATAAATAATATTTCTTTTAAATATAAATGAATGAAATTACTTTTTTTTCAAAACTCATTAAGTCACTAATCCCGACTCCCTTAAACCAGGTTCTAGGATAAGCCGCTAATCCCGATCCCCTTAAACAAGATTCCAGGATAAATCACTTATCCCAACCCCCTTAAACAATATCCCCTTAAACCAGGTTCCAGGACAGGTCGCTAATTCCGACCCCTTAAACAAGATTCCAGGATAAATCCCTAATCCCAACCCCCTTCAACCAGATTCCAGGATAGACCGCTAATCTCGATCATCTTAAACCAGGTTCCAGGATAAGTCACTAATTCCAACCCCTTAAACAAGATTTCAAGATAAACCGCTAATCCTAACCCCCTTAAACCAGATCTCCAAGTATTACCTCTAGCCCCGAACCCCTTAAACCAATGTCCAAGTAGCCATTTTATTGTCCAGCCATTTTCTCACATGACCCAACATTCTCAAAACAATTCGAATTACTTCTCTGAGCCCCAGCTGCACGTTTATAATCCTGAGAAGTCCTCAACATTATTTGTGAGCCCACTCCCCCCCCATCCCTACCCCCCCCCCCAGCCCACGAACAGTTTTTCTCCAGAATAGACATTCTTATATTTTAGAAATTAAGTATGAGAAAAACCATATTTCATCATTGGCGAGCTCCCCTTTCAACAGCCATCTTATATCATGGCGATCTCCACTCCCTACAGCCAGCTTATATCATGGCCATCTCCCATTCGAGCAGCCATCTTATATCATAGCCATCTCCCATTCGAACAGCCATCTTATATATTGGCATTCTTCCATCATGGCCATCTCGCCTCCCACCAGCCATCTTACATCATGGCGATCTCCCATTCGAACAGCCATCTTACATCGTGGCGATCTCCCATTCGAACAGCCATCTTACATCGTGGCGATCTCCCATTCGAACAGACATCTTACATCGTGGCGAGCTCCCATTCGAACAGCCATCTTACATCGTGGCCATCTCCCATTCGAACAGCCATCTTACATCGTGGTCATCTCCCATTCGAACAGCCATCTTACATCGTGGCGATCTCCCATTCGACCAGCCATCTTACATCGTGGCGATCTCCCTTCCCAATAACACTGGCCAGACTCACGGTGTTAATATCCGGTCGTTTAAGCTCAGTCTATCCCGCCCCCAGCCCTCCTTTCCGCTCACCATTGGGGCTTTTGTCTGCCTTCGTTTATCTCTTGGATGGACAGCACCAGGAGGATAAATTCGGACCCCCTCTCCCCCGCCCCAGTACCCCACCCCCAGTGCCACACGCCCCACATGAGAGCAGTTTACCTCGCAAACACCATGGATGGTGTTGTTTTTTCTCTCCCTATTGTGTTGTTGTGGCTGTACGTGGTTCGGGCTGAGATTTTCATTCTGTGCTCAGCTGTAAAATAAGCATCGTGACGTCTATTGATTGGCTGGCGAGACGGGGTTAAAAGTACGGGGAGGGGTGGGGGTAATAAGGTGTAAGTCGAGGGTGAGGTGAGGGTGGTGGGGGGTCGGTTTCAATATCCGAGTGAGACGAAAACGTCACTAATTTATTTTTTCAAGCAGGGTCGTAGGAAGGGGTGCGCAAGGGGATCGGTCCGCCCCTAGGCGAAACTCAGTTCTTTAGATGGAGAGGGGCGGCATTTTCTTGGAAGGGATAGATAAAAATCTTGGCTTGCCGCCGTCGGCACTTTCCCTAGCTACGCCACTGGATTCAAGATTCACGCGCCATCACTTCATCAAAACCGATGTTGTGCACTAGACTCATTGACGATGTGGGACATCAGACTATCTAATACTATTTCTCCACTGCCAGTGGCGTAGCTAGGGGGAGAGGGGCTGCAGGTGACACCATATCGAAAAATTGCCATTGTCCAGAGGACACGAATGGCATCAGAGGACAAACGATCGCACGTACATTTTCCACACGTGAACCACACCAGGGGCGTGCTTTATGAAAAGTTCAAGATTGGTGCGTCAGAAATGAGGGGACCCTATAATTAGGTCAGAAAAAAAAAACATTTTGACTATGTTTCAACGCAGATTGAAGTGTTCGGTAACTCTCGAAGCTACATTTATCTACATTCTGAGAAATAAAGCTTTCCATTAATACAAATACACTGTGGTCGGGCGGTTCTAAGTAAATGCTACAGTTCTTAAATACGTTTATTTCCTGATCTTCAATAAATTTGTGTTTTTTGTCATTGCTGTACCGTGGACTCATTCTAACAAGAAGAAATTCATTGCGGAAGTCAGGAGCAAGGGGGGGGGGGTGACACCACGAGTTTACCGCACCGGGTGACACCAACCCTAGCTACGCCACGGTTCCTCGCCTCTGCTGTGGAAAAAAACTCATTTGGCTGTAGTTTAGACTTCTCCTAGTATTGCTCTGGTGAAACATATCACCTTCATCGTATTAAGGTCTTAACGTTTCGGAAATGTGAAATTGTTATTTGGAGTTAGAGACCGACCGAATGTGATTTTCAAATTTCGGTCGAAACCGAAACCAGACCGAAAGTTCAAGAGACTTTCGGTCGAAACCGAAGCCGAACACTAGAGGTTAACCGAAAGATTTAGATATTTAGAAACTCACGTAAGATTTCATAAGCGGTCAAATGTCTTTATGTGGACACAGGCTAAAATTTGGTCTCTTGTCTACCGCAGCCGAAGTGCTTCATGGACCGCATTCAGTCACTTTTGCTTAACATCCTCTTATGAATCGTATGAGGATTTTTTTTAAAAAAGTTTAAATACGACTGGTTGGCCGAGGATATATTTTTTAACATTAATAATATTTCCATTAAAATGCATCATAAATTAACAACGCAAGAGAGCAGCCAAGATTCGCCAAGACATTGCAGCGTCAAATGGTAGATTAATTGGGTCAAACGGTAGATTAATTGGGTCAAACGGTAGATTAATTGGGTCAAACGGTAGATTAAAATGGTCAACGGTAGATTAATTGGGTTAAACAGTATATTTATTCGGTCAATTGTAGATTAAGTAGGTCAAACGGTAGATTAATTGGGTCAAACGGTAGATTTAGTGGGTCAAATGGTAATTAAGTGGGTCAATGGTGGATTAAGTGGGTCAAATGGTAGATTAGGTGGGTAAAATGCACACAAATCATTATAAGAAAATTTTAACACCTCTATAAGGCATGTCTTGCCCTCAGGTAACGATGGCTCTGTCAGTTACGTTACTTTGGCCGCAAATAGTGACGGGAAACGATGTGGTGTGTGCTTAGTGTCTCGTCCATGTGTTGTTTCTTTCTTATTCGACCATACTCCCCTTGCCCCAGGTGTATGTTCAAGAGAGTCGATCTCCAGCTCCTGCCTCCTCCAACAGAGTCTTTGATATCAGGTCTCCCGTCTTTACTAATCCCTTTCTTTGATATCACGTCTCCCGTCTTTACTAATCCCTTTCGCTTTATCCCTCCATTTTATTTCCCGGCCCATCACCGGTATTTTGCCTGTCCCCGTCAAAGACGAGTACGACTTCCTGAGCGAGTTGAGAACACGTAGGCGGCCCACTTTTCTCCACCACCAACTCCCACCTTAAAGTTACGCCTCTCCCTGCCCCCCACCACAAGTAAAAAAAGATACAGCCCATTTGTCGCTCCTAATCCAAGCTGGCATATCTCTGTGACGTAAGAGGCGCACACTAAATGTTAGAAGTTCGCCTTTTTTTTAGTACCCCTCCAAATATAATCTTGTTCTTCTGTCAATGACCAAAGTCAACAGATGATTTCCGGAAGTCATGATCAGCTCCCCCCCCCCACCCCCCGGTGAATCCGTTGCAGATTATATATTAAAAAATCTTCAGGCTAGACTCAACTGTTCCTCAATGCATGATGCATGGCGTATCTTTCGTCTCATCTAATTTCCATTTCAACTGCTCTCTTTGAGATTGCTAGTTGATTTATTTCCCATTCACAAAATATAATTTTCTTCGTTGTTTACTTGTTTCAAGATCATCTCCTCATCTTATCTCATCGTCTCATCTCCTCATTTCATCTCATCATCTCATCTCCTCATCTTATCTCCTCATCTCCTCATATTATCTCATCATCTCATCTCCTCATTTCATCTCATTATCTCATCTCATCATCTCCTCATCTTATCTCCTCATCTTATCTGCTCATCGTATCATCATATCATCTCCTCATCTCATCTCCTCATTTCATCTCCTCATCTCATCTCCTCATCTTATCTCCTCATCTACCTGCTCATCTTATCCTCATCTCATCTCCTCATTTCATCTCCTCATCTCATCTCCTCATCTCATCTCCTCATTTCATCTCCTCATCTCATCTCCTCATCTTATCTCCTCATCTACCTGCTCATCTTATCCTCATCTCATCTCCTAATTCCATCTCATTGTCTCATCTCATCATCTCCTCATCTTATCTCCTCATTTTATCTGCTCATCTTATCATCATCTCATCTCCTCATCTCATCTCCTCATTTCATCTCCTCATCTCATCTCCTCATCTTATCTCCTCATCTACCTGCTCATCTTATCCTCATCTCATCTCCTCATTTCATCTCGTCATCTCATCTCATCATCTCCTCATCTTATCTCCTCATCTTATCTGCTCATCTTATCTGCTCATCTTATCTCCTCATCTCCTCATCTCATCCCATCAACCTGAATTGTGCCATGTTTATTCCATATTTTCGTTTAAAAATGCACCATAAACCGTGTCAGGAGCATGTCATCACTACTCTACAGTTAGGAAGTTCTGGACTTTCATCGGCTATCTCATAAAAGAGAACTAGCTTAATCCATCATAATCGACTTTCATCGGCTATCTTATAGAAGAGAACTAGCTTAATCCATCATAATCGACTTTCATCGGCTATCTTATAGAAGAGAACTAGCTTAATCCATCATAATCGACTTTCAACGGCTGTCTTATAGAAGAGAACTAGCTTAATCCATCATAATCGACTTTCATCGGCTATCTTATAGAAGAGAACTAGCTTAATCCATCATAATCGACTTTCATCGGCTATCTTATAGAAGAGAACTAGCTAAATCCATCACAATCGACTTTCATCTAATTTTTTTAAACAAAAATGTGACTGCAAGGGTTCTTAGTCACCCCTGATTGAGAATCCCTGGGCTTATAGTTGGCGTTCTGTTTTTAAAAAATGTAATTTTTCTCGAGTTTGTTATGAAATGTAGTGGCTAGGTTGTTTAGTTTTTGTAACTGAACTATTTTTGCAAGAGTTTTGTTTTACAGTGTACTCCAGTCAGTATAGTTTGACAGTGTACACTAGTCAGTATAGTTTGACTGTGTACTGTAGTCGCTTTAGTTTGACAGTGTACTCTAGTCAGTATAGTTTGACAGTGTATTCTAGTCCGTATAGTTTTACAGTTTAGTCTTGTCAGTATAGTTCGATAGGGTACTCTAGTCAATATAGTTTGGCAGTGTATTCTAGTTAGTATAGTTTGACAATGTAGTCTAGTCAGTATAGTTTGACAGTGTACTCTAGTTAGTATTGTTTGACAATGTAGTCTAGTCAGTATAGTTTGACAGTGTACTCTAGTCAGTATTGTTTGACAGTGTAGTCTAGTCAGTATAGTTTGACAGTGTAGTCTAGTCAGTATAGTTTGACAATGTAGTCTAGTCAGTATAGTTTGACAATGTAGTCTAGTCAGTATAGTTTGACAGTGTACTCTAGTCAGTATAGTTTGACAGTGTAGTCTAGTCAGTATAGTTTGACAGTGTACTCTAGTCAGTATAGTTCGACAGTGTTCTATTGTCATTATAGGGCAAGGATAAAACTGACAAGAGGAAGTGTTTGTAGGTCAGCTCATTATGATCGTGTGCGTCATCTGTCACAGTGCCGCGCTACAACAAAAATGAAAGCCTTATCAGGACTTCATAACAGTGAATGTATTCAACAGGTCCTTAGAACATTGAATGAATTCAACAGATCCTTAGAACATTGAATGTATTCAACAGGTCCTTAGAACAGTGAATGTATTCAACAGGTCCTTAGAACAGTGAATGCATTCAACATGTCCTTAGAGCAGTGAATGTATTCAACAGGTCCTTAGAACATTGAATGTATTCAACAGGTCCTTAGAACAGTGAATGTTTCAACAGGTCCTTAGAACATTGAATGTATTCAACATGTCCTTAGTACAGTGAATGTATTCAACAGGTCCTTAGAACAGTGAATGTATTCAACATGTCCTTAGAACAGTGAATGTATTTAACATGTCCTTAGAACAGTGAATGTATTTAACAGGTCCTTAGAACAGTGAATATATTCAACAGGTCCTTAGAACAGTGAATGTATTCAACATATCCTTAGAACAGTGAATGTATTCAACAGGTCCTTAGAACAGTGAATGCATTCAACAGGTCCTTAGAACAGTGAATGTATTTAACAGGTCCTTAGAACAGTGAATATATTCAACAGGTCCTTAGAACAGTGAATGTATTCAACATATCCTTAAAACAGTGAATGTATTCAACAGGTCCTTAGAACAGTGAATGCATTCAACAGGTCCTTAGAACAGTGAATGTATTTAACAGGTCCTTAGAACATTGAATGTATTCAACATATCCTTAGAACAGTGAATGTATTTAACAGGTCCTTAGAACAGTGAATGTACTCAACATATCCTTAGAACAGTGAATGTATGCAACAGGTCCTTAGAACAGTGAATGTATTCAACAGATCCTTAGAACAGTGAATGTATTCAACATATCCTTAGAACAGTGAATGTATGCAACAGGTTCTTAGAACATTGAATTTATTCAACAGGTCTTTAGATCAGTGAATGTTTTCAAAAGGTCCTTAGAACAGTGAATGTTTTCAAAGTGGTTAACTGCTTTCAAATCTTTGAAAAGAGCCTCTGTTCAACTATTGCTTGCTTTGAGTGCTGTACAAAACAGAACTAGGCGTCGTGTGGCCTCAATGATGGCTCTGTGATAGCAGTCATTGTCACACATTTTTTAAAATACAAATAGAGATACGATCGAGCTATGTTTTTGACTTGCTTGTTTATTAATTTCTTGATTTGCATATTTTGACAAATACCTCCCCAACCACCCTACTGTTAGGCACCAAAAGTAGATGGAGCTGCTAGTAACCGAGAGCACCAGTTTCGGTCAGGCTGGAAATGGTAAGGGGAAAACAACGGAGGATGAGCAACTATAGTATTTTTTGGGATTATCTTTCTGTCCCAGGAAGACTACAGTATCCTTAGTAGTCATGTTGATGTCTTATTATACTATTATTTCTGTTACACGTTTCACGCCACTCTCAATACAGCTTTTACGTCACTACAGAGCCTACAAAAGCTACCAGGGAGCAGAAACATCTTACAGAGCCTACAAGAGCTACCAGGGAGCAGAAACATCTTACAGAGCCTACAAAAGCTACCAGGGAGCAGAAACATCTTACAGAGCCTACTACCAGGGAGCAGAAACATCTTACAGAGCCTACAAGAGCTACCAGGGAGCAGAAACATCTTACAGAGCCTACAAGAGCTACCAGGGAGCAGAAACATCTTACAGAGCCTACAAGAGCTACCAGGGAGCAGAAACATCTTACAGAGCCTACAAAAGCTACCAGGGAGCAGAAACATCTTACAGAGCCTACAAAAGCTACCAGGGAGCAGAAACATCTTACAGAGCCTACAAGAGCTACCAGGGAGCAGAAACATCTTACAGAGCCTACAAAAGCTACCAGGGAGCAGAAACATCTTACAGAGCCTACAAAAGCTACCAGGGAGCAGAAACATCTTACAGAGCCTACAAAAGCTACCAGGGAGCAGAAAAATCTTACAGAGCCTACAAAAGCTACCAGGGAGCAGAAACATCTTACAGAGCCTACGAAAGCTACCAGGGAGCAGAAACATCTAGGCGACATCTCAAAAGGCCATTGCACACCACGCATTACTATGAACCAGTAGTAATGTATGCAAGTGAAGAAAGCAGAGAGTCTCCACAATACACGGAAGAACTCATCCTCAGAACCATGTACGATTCAGGATTCGATGATGCTGGATGTAGAAATCCTCCAAACCAAGAGATAAGGAAAGTGTTCGAAGACCCATCCGTCATGGCGGCAAGGAAAAGCTGTAGGCTTAGCAAGTCAGGACAACCTTAAGAGAGGAGAGGACATCTTGAGAGCATACCTTGAGAGGACACCTTGAGAGACGCCTTGAGAGGATTTTTAAGGCGGTGAAGTGGTACACAAGCTGAAACAAATAGAGAAACAAAGATTGAGGTGAATCGACCATGGAGATAAGGTATTACACCAGCGGGGGTCCACGCATGGGGTCGAAAAGCCATGGATCTGTCCAAATGCGATGATGTGATTGAGCAGACCAGGGCCCTAAATGGGCTGAAGCGCCACCGATGATGATGATGATTAAACCAGAGGTGCCAGCTCAAATAATTTGACGACCCGTTTTGAATGCGAGTTAACTCTTAGCTGGCCTCATTGTATCGCACCTATTAGATAAAATGAAGCAAAAAGCAAGTGTCTTAATGTGTATTTATTCTCAAGGTGCACTATATGCATGGACCTAGCAAACATATCAATAAACTGTTTATACTGAAATGAGGTAAGTCTGTTTGTAAGATGTTGTTTTTTTCTGCTTGTTTTTTAAATAAAAATATAATCCATTTGTTCCAAATGTGAATTTATAAAAAGAATGAAATCAATCGTAAATTGAATGAAAATATTTGTAATATATCTGGCAACCGCCCGCGGGCCGCGGGTTCACCATACCTGCTGAAGAGCGATGTGTAAGTTGAGCTTATTTCTCATTCCCGGCCCGGGGGGGGGGGGGGGAGGAGGGCAGATATCTGTAGGACTGTTAGTCTTTTCAGTGGTACCGTACATCAGTTAAACATTTTTAGTCATTTCAGTGGTTCCGTACACCTGTAAACACACTCTGCCTTCTTGTAGTTTGAGAGCAGAATATGTCGCACTGAAACTTTACTCGTCCGACAGTAACATCACGTCCGTCCAATTCCGTACAACGAATTGTCTGCTCACCAAACCCGTGTCGGCAGCTAAACAAATCAGCAGTGTATCGTGACATCTGGGAAGAGGGAAAAAAACACAATTAGAAATACAATGGGAAGGCTAATGATTCAATGATTATCGGAATGTTGTTGCCATTGCAATGTAAAACGGCATCGATTGGGCGAGTCTAGTGTCAACCAGATGGCGGCTGAGTTAACGCCTGGTTGGCATACTAGCACCTCTGACAACTTTTCCAGGACTCCCGGGGTGTTTCACGGGGCTCAGATTAAGAACCCTTGCTAGACTGGAAGACATAATCTTTACCAACAATGTCCTATAGACCACAAGCACAGACCATTGCAACGGCATTCTAACCGTTCGGTATTTCTCGAATGTACGTTTGTCTGTGAAATACACGTGCCTTCAGGGCAGGGGGGTGGGGTGGGAGGGACGCTGTACACGGTGATATACTGAATAATAATTCATTGCCGAAGAGCATTATGGGTCCATCAACGCACGTGTGATGTGGATATGGCATTTATTTTAACTCTGTCCTTAATGAGAGGTATCATTGCCAGGCATATTTAACTACCCCAATCACTGGCGCAGGCGGAAATGTGACCTTACGGGTTTTAATTAATTCTGTTTCATCCTGTTTGATGATGAGATGCTTTAAACAGTGGTTCTTAATATGTCCGCCGCCGCGCACTGGGGGAGCCACGGAATCATCATAGGACGGTGGCTCTCAATCTTCCTAATGCTGCGACCCTTAAGTAAAGTTCTTCATGCTGTGGTGACCCCGAACCATAGAATTATTTTCGTTGCTGCTTCATAAATATGTGTTAACCCCCCAAAAAGGGGCCTCGATTCAAAGGTTGAGGACCGCTGTCATAGGGGTTGCAGTGAATTATTTTCTTTAAATTGCAGAATAATATTTCCATTTCAAATTTGACGAGACAGGACGCCATATCGAATGACTTGGTGCAATCAAGAAACTCACCAATAACTGCAGAAGCCTCTACAAATGGTTACTAGTTGGTTAACAAATGGTTACTAGATGGTAAACAAATAGTTACTAGATGGTAAACAAATGGTCACTGGATGGCGCTTGTGAACTCAAATCTGTGATTTTGTTATTCTTAAACTTTTATACATTTAAAAAAAAAAAATCGCTATTTTGCTGGCTTTTCCTCAGAATTTGACATAGGGCGCGGTGGGCACAGAATTTGACATAGGGCGGGGTGGGCTCAGAATTTGACATAGGGCGCGGTGGGCACAGAATTTGACATAGGGCGCGTTGGGCACAGAATTTGACATAGGGCGCGTTGGGGAGGAATTTGACACAGGGCGTGTTGGGCACAGAATTTGATATAGGGCGCGTTGGGCACAGAATTTGACATAGGGCGCGTTGGGCACAGACTTTGACATAGGGCGCGTTGGGCAACCCGGATCCAGCACGGGTGGCGAAAGTAGAAAATGTTTGGGAGCGGCAAAACTTAAATTCATTCCCAGTGCAGAAATAATCCATCGTATTCCCAAAGTCTGTGTTAACCCCATCCCGAATGGAAAGGTACACCATGGCTTTCGTAAGTCTGTGTTAACCCCATCCCGAATGGAAAGGTACACCATGGCTTTCGTAAGTCGGTGTTAACCCCGTTAAGAATGGAAAGGTACACCATGGCTTTCGTAAGTCTGTGTTAACCCCGTTAAGAATGGAAAGGTACACCATGGCTTTCGTAAGTCTGTGTTAACCCCGTTAAGAATGGACACATCATCAATAAGTCTGGGTTAAGCAGATGTTTTTTCAATGACAAAGATTTCATCCTCTCTCGCCACTAGGCATAGTGTGTCATCGGCCGTGTTCCGTGGTGTGTTATCTGACGTGTTCCGTGTTGTGTTATCTGACGTGTTCCGTGTTGTGTTATCTGACGTGATCCGTGTTGTGTTATCTGACGTGATCCGTGTTGTGTTATCTGACGTGATCCGTGTTGTGTTATCTGACGTGTTCCGTTGTGTTATCTGACGTGTTCCGTGTTGTTTTATCTGACGTGTTCCGTTGTGTTATCTGACGTGATCCATGTTGTGTTATCTGACGTGTTCCGTGTTGTGCTATCTGACGTGTTACGTGTTGTGTTATCTGACGTGTTCCGTGTTGTGCTATCTGACGTGTTCCGTGTTGTGTTATCTGACGTGTTCCGTGTTGTGTTATCTGACGTGTTCCGTGTTGTGTTATCTGACGTGTTCCGTGTTGTGTTATCTGACGTGATCCGTGTTGTGTTATCTGACGTGTTCCGTGTTGTGTTATCTGACGTGATCCGTGTTGTGTTATCTGACGTGTTCCGTGTTGTGTTATCTGACGTGTTCCGTGTTGTGTTATCTGACGTGTTCCGTGTTGTGTTATCTGACGTGATCCGTGTTGTGTTATCTGACGTGTTCCGTGTTGTGTTATCTGACGTGATCCGTGTTGTGTTATCTGACGTGATCCGTGTTGTGTTATCTGACGTGTTCCGTGTTGTGTTATCTGACGTGATCCGTGTTGTGTTATCTGACGTGTTCCGTGTTGTGTTATCTGACGTGTTCCGTGTTGTGTTATCGGACGTGTTCCGTGTTGTGTTATCTGACGTGATCCGTGTTGTGTTATCTGACGTGTTCCGTGTTGTGTTATCTGACGTGTTTCGTGTTGTGTTATCTGACGTGTTCCGTGTTGTGTTATCTGACGTGATCCGTGTTGTGTTATCTGACGTGTTCCGTGTTGTGTTATCTGACGTGTTCCGTGTTGTGTTATCTGACGTGTTCCGTGTTGT
>CAXITT010000312.1:382456-393175 GCA_964033795.1 Lymnaea stagnalis | reverse complement strand
TTTTTTTTTTTTTTAAATTAACTTTTTATATTTTAATTAAATATTAGACATGGTTTTTGGGGGGGGGGGGGTTGGATGGAAAGAGGGAAAGGGGGGGGGGGTGAAATTTTAACGAGGGATAATTCAGTATTGAAAGCTTTGTAACCAGGAAAGAAGATAAAGTTTTTTTTTAAAAAACAACAAAAAAGCTCGAATAGGCATGAAACCATCATCAGAATTGCCGTACTGCTCAGTGCTGTTGATCCGTGACTACAGACATCTATTAGATAGGCATCAGATGGTCAGGCAGACAAAACAGCATTCCTAAAAGTGCTTTAAATTTCCATACCTTGCTCCCTTCGCCCCTTTTCCCCGGCCTTTTATCAATCTTCAATTCTGTATCATGTTGAAGACCAAATCCATAATACAGACCATTAGCTTTTACCATGGCACCAGGGCTCGAGTGTAGAAGGTCGTATAGATCGGACAAAGTGATATACATCACTACCGAGGGAGGAAAACATAAAAACCAATTTGATAATTTGTTTAGTTTTTTTATGTTTGTGTTAAACAAAATAAGTGTTGAGGGTCGACTGCGACGTCAGTTTGATATTGTTAAAAGAGTATGCTAGTGACACTGAACAGTATCAAGTGACGACTAGTTTAGTGTACTCTCTAACAAAAGTACTGGCAGGCACCTGGTATTGACCAGTGTTCGTATTTCCCTTCACAGCTTTAAAGTTAGTGACGTTTCTTGACACAGTAAAAATGATATTTTCAGTTGTTCATCAACTTTTATTTTTGGATAGTGAGAGGTTCTCTAGTTTACAAGCAATACTTTACAATAAGTCGGCTATCACACGACATTAGAGGCCGACTGGATTTTTTTTTTTTGGTTTCGGCGCCGAAAGTTGTCATGTGATCGCTTTCGGCCGAAACAGAAAAGTTAACTTTCGATATTGTTTTGGAATCGGTTGAGAGTTATTGAGGGCTTGGGCCGTCTACCAGAAATCAGTCTGTCACTCGGCCTGTCTGTCTGCCTGCCTGTCTGTCTGTCTGCCTGTCTGTCACTCTGCCTGTCTGTCGGCCGGCTATGCGATATTCATTATCGCTTGACATGTTGCCGTCATCGCATGATACATGACTGATCCTCTGCGAACACTGCTCACAGCTGCAAGAAGACCTACTTGTCCAATATTTACAGAAATAAACTTACAAATAGGCTTATGGAAATGGCAAATAATTGTGTGGACACGAAACGAAGGGAATGGTAATATTTATAATAGTACTCTTTGTTTTATGTTTCAAAAGCAAAATTTAGGAACCTTAGGCTTATTCAATTCATGTGTGGCCTCCATTTTGATTTATCATTAATTTTTTTTGTTTAAATCCTAGGGAATGTTAACGTTTCAATCATTAATTTTGGTTTAATTTGATTAAAAGAGAAATTAGGTAACCTTTGGCGCATTCTATTCATTTATTCATTGCCATTCATCATTATCTTGCTGGTAAACATTGTCGTTGACGAAATGAAAATATATTAAAAGGCTAGTCACCTGCATGGACACACAGGTAAAGAATGAGAATGATTAAACCTTAAGAAATATTTAAAAATATGATGATTAATTTTGACTTTTGTACAATTAGCCATAACATACCAATTACTTTAAACCATAAGCCTACATACACGTGTGCATGTATCACTGTTCCGTATATTTATGTCGTAGGCCTGCTGTATTGTCCTAGTAGCCATAGCCATTTATTCAACTTTTGATTAATACAGGTCAAATCTAAAATTAGCCAATGAATTATAATTTCAGTGTTGACCAATCAGAACCTCTGTTTTATGGATAATGTTTGGTTTAGCGGAACAAAGACTTCCTTCAAGGCGTCTGGACATTTTAGGGGGTCATTTCGATACAAATACATTGGCGAAGCTTCCGATCGATACCAAATATGTCTGGGTAGCGTTGTAATTATATTACAAAAGCAAAGAGCTATAAAATTATATAAATATCGATACTCCCCCCTCCATATTTCAACGCACGCTGTACGTATGCGCAAACGAGATTCAAAATATATAAATCTTTCGGTTTGGTTCGAAAGTCTCTTTTTGGTTTCAATGGCGGTTTTTGGCAGAAAGTCTGTTTTAACTTTCGGCTTGTTCTTGGCCCAAAATAAAAAAAAAATTCACATTCGGTTGGACTCTATACGCAAAACGAAATGATTTCACAGTTTAGCATCAAGCTACTCTGTAGTTACAGTATTCAAAGCAGCGATGTTATGGTTGCACAGTTTAGCATCAAGACACTCTGTAGTGACAGTATCCAAAGCAGCGATGTTATGGCTGCACAGTTTAGCATCAAGACACTCTGTAGTGACAGTATCCAAAGCAGCGATGTTATGGTTGCACAGTTTAGCATCAAGACACTCTGTAGTGACAGTATCCAAAGCAGCGATGTTATGGTTGCACAGTTTAGCATCAAGACACTCTGTAGTGACAGTATCCAAAGCAGCGATGTTATGGCTGCACAGTTTAGCATCAAGACACTCTGTAGTGACAGTATCGAAAGCAGCGATGTTATGGCTGCACAGTTTAGCATCAAGACACTCTGTAGTGACAGTATCCAAAGCAGCGATGTTATGGCTGCACAGTTTAGCATCAAGACACTCTGTAGTGACAGTATCCAAAGCAGCGATGTTATGGCTGCACAGTTTAGCATCAAGACACTCTGTAGTGACAGTATCCAAAGCAGCGATGTTATGGCTGCACAGTTTAGCATCAAGACACTCTGTAGTGACAGTATCCAAAGCAGCGATGTTATGGCTGCACAGTTTAGCATCAAGACACTCTGTAGTGACAGTATCCAAAGCAGCGATGTTATGGCTGCACAGTTTAGCATCAAGACACTCTGTAGTGACAGTATCCAAAGCAGCGATGTTATGGCTGCACAGTTTAGCATCAAGACACTCTGTAGTGACAGTATCAAAAGCAGCGATGTTATGGCTGCACAGTTTAGCATCAAGACACTCTGTAGTGACAGTATCCAAAGCAGCGATGTTATGGTTGCACAGTTTAACATCAAGACACTCTGTAGTGACAGTATCCAAAGCAGCGATGTTATGGCTGCACAGTTTAGCATCAAGACACTCTGTAGTGACAGTATCCAAAGCAGCGATGTTATGGTTGCACAGTTTAGCATCAAGACACTCTGTAGTGACAGTATCCAAAGCAGCGATGCCATGGATAGTGCTGCCAAAACACTCGACGCATTCGTCCAAGACGATCAAATTATAAAGAGCAGGGCGATTCTCATAATTTTTAGATAGTGTTTAAGGTGAACACGTTGAATGTCTCAGTCCCACTGGAATCGTGTTGCTCGGTCGAGAAACTGTTTTCTATCGGATTGTCGCACGCGCAAAGTATTTGTGATGACGGGACGTTCCTAGTTGCCATCATTCAGCGTTTGTAATCTCGCGTTGCGAACAGAAGAAACTAATGAACTAAATGCACTCGACTCACAACTTCAGGGTAAACTTAGTTGCACTTACTGCGGGGCGTCAGAAGGACATTACTTAGCCTATGTGTAGACAAGTAGACCTCAAAAAGTCCAGTAGCTAGGGTCTTTTGACTTCGGAAAGGCCCTGTTTATTTAGTGCCACAAACATATTGACATCTTGGTGCCACAGACATATTGACATTTTGGTGCCACAGACATATTGACATCCTGGTGACACAAAAATATGACATTCTGGTGACACAAACATATTGACATCCTGGTGACACAAACATATTGACATCTTGGTGCCAAAGACATATTGACATCTTGGTGCCACAGAATGATTGACATCTTGGTGCCACAAACATATTTACATCTTGGTGCCCAAACCATATTCATATCCGGTTCAAGATTTTAATAACTTGAGCGACAGTTTGATGTGTTCCAGAAATCCTTCATTGCGGATATGTGAATATGTGGACATGATCATGTGTGGACGTGTGGATATGTATTCATGTGCCTATGTTGACATGTAGGCATGTGGATATATAGACATGTCAATATGTAGACGTGTGGATATGTTGACATTCGGATATGTTGATATGTGGACCTGTGGATTTATGGACGTGCGAATATGTGGACGTGCGGATATGTGGACCTGTGGATATGTGGACATATTGATATTTCGGTATGTGGACTTAATTTACAAAGCGTCCGAGAACGTGCAAATGTAACTTGTGTAACGATAGAATGATGTCCTTATGATATAGAAACACACGGAGATCGGATCACGGGAGCTTTGTGTCGCGACGAAGTCAATGTCGTTCATTAAAGCCAAAAAGAACATTATTGTGTTAGTCAGAACTTGCACATGGAACCAATTTTTCTTACTCTTTAATGTCCAGCAGTCTAACTGTAATAACTTACTTGACATGAAAATGTAATAACTTATTTGACATCAAAATGTAATAATGTATTCGACATCAAAATGTAATGATTTATTTGACATGAAAATGTAATAATTTATTTGACATCAAAATGTAATAATTTATTTGACATCAAAATGTAACGATTTATTTGACATCATCATTGAAGTTAGCCTCATTGCAGAATGTCAAAACAACCACTGACTTGATGGCTGCGGCTAACTTGGCAGCGGAGTGGCCTTTGACCTACTTTGATCATGTCTGGAGTTCTTTCATTTCAATGTTATACGCAATATAAATAAAACGTTCGTACTTCGTGTAGTAAAAATAAATCTTAAATAACGGATTAGCTGACATTTTTCATATTTGCAAGATGGTTTGCTTTATAGAATAACGAATCTTGGTGTCCTGTGCCTCTTGGAATAACCAAGAATAATCTTGCTTCCAAATGGGCATCGAACCTCATCACTCATATGATTCAATATGGCCATGAAACCCTTAACATGAATAAATATGGCCATCAAATCCTTAACATGAAAAATATGGCCATCAAATCCTTAAAATAATTAAATATGGCCATCAAATCCATCACATGATTCAATTTGGCCATCCAGTCACTCACATATTTCAAAATGGCCATCGACTACCACCCACGTGGCCCACAAAGTGGTCTGGGCGAGACCGCCATTGTAGAGTAAGTTGTGATGTTTCTACAGTGCTAAGTTTCTTTGACGCAAGTCTGTGAAACACAATTCAAATGGTTGTTAGGGCTTCGGTGAATTGTCAGAAATATTCAAGAGTAAATTATTTAGCAAAAGATTCACAATTTGAATACTTGGGGTAGCTGTCGTTTTGGTGGGCTCTCGGGTAGCTGTCTTTTGGTTGACTCACGGGTAGCTGTCGTCTGGTGGACTCTCAGTGATATTCGAATTCGGCTAATAAACAAACCACCATCTGTTCATATCACTTTCCCTACGAACCAGATTTCATTTGCTACTTGTCTTACAAACTTGACGACAAGATTAATACATGGTCCTACCCCACGCAGTCATCGGAGAATAATGTGTTTTGGGCTCACATCGATGTTCATCCACTTTAGAGTCAGCCCGACCCTAATTTTCATTTAAGCCATAGCCTACTTCAACTTTAGAATTCTGTTGCAGGGTCCTGCCGGCCTGCGTCCATTCTTTAGCCAGGGTGGGGCGCGTTTTTTTTAAAAGGGCTCCGTGCCGCACTGACAAACTCTGGCGATTTAATAAGAGAGAAGTGGCCGAGTCATCGATAAATCAATGAGCTGATTGATTTCACCGGCAGGCGCCCTATTAACAGCGTGGCAGAGTGTCGGCAAAGCTTTTTAAGATGTCGCGCCCGTCTAAGTGATGAAGGGTGAGACACAACATGGTTGTGGCGGTGACTTGTGGGCGATGAGAGGTGAGACAGAACATGGTTGTAGCGGTGACTTGTGGGGTTCAGTCCTCACAATAGGCGCACATGTGTAACAGCAAGAGGTGTAACAGGGCAACAATGGATTGGTCGATGTAAACATTTGTGCACAGGTGTAAAGTATAATGTTTTATTATGAGCTTTGTTAATCCTAATGAGTAACGCACTACACATCATGTGCCAAATGTTGTGTGCAAAACGTTGTTTGCAGAATGTGTGCCTAATGATGTGTTCCTATTGTTGTGTGCCTAATGATGTGTGCCTAATGTTGTGTGCCTAATGTCGTGTGCCTACTGTTGTATGCCTAATATTGTGTGCCTAATGTCGTGTGCCTAATGTTGTGTGCCTAATGTTGTGTACCTAATGTCGTGTGCCTAATGTCGTGTGCCTAATCGTGTGTGCCTAATGTCGTGTGTCTAATGTTGTGTGCCTAATATTGTGTGCCTTATGTTGTGTGCCTTATATTGTGTGCCTAATGATGTGTGCTAATGATGTTTTCCTATTGTTGTGTGCCTAATGATGTGTGCCTAATGTTGTGTGCCTAATATTGTGTGCCTAATGTGGTGAGCCTAATATTGTGTTCCTAATGTTGTATGCCTAATGTTGAGTATCTAATGTTGTGTGTCAAATGATGTGTGCCTAATATTGTGTGCCTAATGTTGTGTGCCTAATATTGTGTGCCTAATGTTGTGTGCCTAATATTGTGTGCCTAATGTCGTGTGCCTACTGTTGTGTGCCTAATATTGTGTGCCTAATGTCGTGTGCCTAATATTGTGTGCCTAATGTTGTGTGCTAATGTTGTGTGCCTAATATTGTGTGCCTAAGGTTGTGTGCCTAATATTGTGTGACTAATGTCGTGTGCCTACTGTTGTATGCCTAATATTGTGTGCCTAATATCGTGTGCCTAATGTCGTGTGCCTAATGTTGTGTGCCTAATGTCGTGTGCCTAATGTCGTGTGCCTAATGTCGTGTGCCTAATGTTGTGTGCCTAATATTGTGTGCCTTATATTGTGTTCCTTATATTGTGTGCCTAATGATGTGTGCTAATGTTGTGTGCCTAATGTTGTGTGTCTATTGTTGTGTGCCTAATGTTGTGTGTCTAATTGTGTGTGACTAATGATGTGTTCATATTGTTGTGTGCCTAATGATGTGTGCCTAATGTTGGTTGCCTAATATTTTGTGCCTAATATTGTGTGCCTAATGGTGTGTGCCTAATGTTGTGTGCCTAATGTTGTGTGCCTAATGTCGTGTGCCTAATGTTGTGTGCTTAATATTGTGTGCCTAATGTTGTGTTCCTAATGTTGTGTGCCTAATGTTGAGTGTCTAATGTTATGTGCCTAATGTTGTGTGCCTAATGTTTAGTGTCTAATGTTGTGTGTCTGATGTTGTGTGTCAAATGATGTGTGCCTAATATTATGTGCCTAATGGCGTGTGCCTACTGTTGTTTGCCTAATATTGTGTGCCTAATGTCGTGTGCATAATGTTGTGTGCCTAATGTTCTGTGCCTAATGTCGTGTGTCTAATGGTGTGTGCCTAATGTCGTGTGCCTAATGTTGTGTGCCTAATATTGTGTGCCTAATGTTGTGTGCCTTATATTGTGTGCCTAATGTTGTGTGCTAATATCGTGTGCCTAATATTGTGTGCCTAATTGTGTGTGCCTAATGTCATGTGCCTAATTTTGTGTGCCTAATGTTGTGTGCCTAATGTCGTGAGCCTAAAGTTGTGTGCTTAATGTTGTGTGCCTAATGTTGTGTGTCTAATATTGTGTGCCTAATGTTGTGTGCCTAATGTTGTGTGCTTTATGTTGTGTGCCTAATGTTATGTGCCTAATGTCGTGTGCCTAATGTTATGTGACTAATGTTGCAAAGTGATGGGCATTTCAATGTAGGCGCCACAAGTCTTGGTTCTTGCCATTTGAAGTTTTAAATGCGCAATATTCAAGTTTCCGCAATCACTTACTGAGGTCAAGGGCGGATAGCTCATGGTCTTTACGCCTAAGGGAGCCCTCAGAGATTCTCTTGTTTGTTGATTGGTTTTTATGCTATTTTTGGCAATTCTGTTTTTGGTTAGTTTTATTCAAGACGTTTAAGGGGTGTGGGGGGGGGCAATTTTCCCCATAGAATGTAATTGTGTTGCATGAGATGTCAGTTATTGTTGCATGAAATGTGAGTTATGTTGCATCGGATGTCAATTATGTTGCATGGGATGTCAGTTATGTTGCATGGGATGACAGTTATGTTGCATGGGATGTCAATTATGTTGCATGGGATGTCAGTTATGTTGCATGGGATGACAGTTATGTTGCATGGGATGTCAGTTATGTTGCATGGGATGTCAGTTATGTTGCATGGGATGTCAGTTATGTTGCATGGGATGACAGTTATGTTGCATGGGATGTCAGTTATGTTGCATGGGATGTCAGTTATGTTGCATGGGATGTCAGTTATGTTGCATGGGATGTCAGTTATGTTGCATGGGATGTCAGTTATGTTGCAAGGGATGTCAGTTATGTTGCATGGGATGTCAGTTATTGTCTAGCCATGGCAATGGCCATAAATCCTTACTTTTTTCAGTATATTTTTTTTTTAAATGTTGCCAAGTTATGAAAATTATTTTCGACGATAGGGATTCTGCAATTATAAAGTGTTTATTTGTATTTTTATTAATTAGGTTTAGTTATCATTTTATTTTTCAGGTAGTATGTTTTATCAATATATATATATATATATATATATATATATATATATATATATCTTTCCACAGGCAAACCGCCTGCCATGCTTGGGGTCACAATAGAATAGTGCTTTGAGCAAGCGCTCGTCTGATCTTCACACAAAATATCCTGTGGTAAAGATGCTGGGGAGACCTGCCTGGGCGAGTACCTCAGTGTCTGCGACCCTGACTTGTGATTTAATGTTGAGACTTGTTCTGAGACGTGTCGTATCAAAGTGTTTTAACATTCTTGCATAGCGTTGACCGTCCACGTTTCACAGGCATAGGGAAGGGTAGGGAACACATCCCTGTATACTCTCATTTTAGTTTTGACTGCTGATACCTGGCCTCGGACATACATCCTAAGACCAATTGTCATAAGTTGCACTGGTTCTTGCATTATGAAGGTGAACCTCGTCATCAATGGTTGATTGATCATATTGTCACATAGGGTTAATGTAACTCATTGTCACATAGAGTTGATGTAATTTTAAGACCAAGAATTACACAGTCGGAAGTTCAACGTTAAAATCGCTGCAAGGGAGAGGGGGTGGGGGGGGTTACTGGGGGGGAGACCTGTAAATAATCAAATTTTACGGTGACTTGCACCCTCCTCTACCCTCCCCCACCCCAGCTCTGTCCCAAGAGGGCCGAAAAATCTAAACAGCCCCTTGTTTTAAGGGGGGTTTTGTGTTGCTCTTTTTTAAAAAATAAATGGCATTCCTTGTCCTATTTTTGAGACCCACTGACTGCGTTGATGTAATTATGAATTTAACTTAGGCAGAAGCCTTGTTTGTGCCATAAGGAATCTCTGTAAGTGTCAACATCTCAAACCAGAAAAATAAAACTATTGTTATTAATTATCTCTTTCCTAAAATAAGTATCCATTTTTAATATATGACGTCATTAGGTATAATAGGACAACTAAGAAATACATTTTTTTTTAATTTATTATTTTCTGAAAGGTTTCTTGCCATATTTGAAAATTGTTTTTGAACTTCTGACCCCGATACAGATTGAGAATCTCTGATCTAGATTTATTTATTTTTTTTCTTTGAAAGTTTGTTTCTATTTTCGTTACATCGGAAGTCAATAGAGCTAAAAATAGAAACAACTATGCAGTTTGGATAACAAGAGTCAAACAAAAGGTGCTCCCTTAGGAAGAAGATTCAAAAGCTAATTATAACTTTATGGGGGTGGGGAGGGGGAAGAGGATAGGGGTAATAGGGGGTATAGTATAGGGATTTGGTGATTGGGGTAGAGGCTAGGTGGTGGTGGGCAAATAAAGGGTTAAAGTTTATGGAGGAAGAGATGAAAATTAATAATTTGTGTTATTTGTTGAAGAAAATGAGGAGCTAACAGGGTTCATGTGATGAGGAAGATGAGAAGCTAACAGGGCTCTTATGATGAAATGAAGGTGGGTGTGGGGGCTGGGGGAGGGGGGTCATTGTTTACTTGTACATTGAAAGTTCGAGGCATGGTTATGTCAGACAAGTCAATTTATTGTTGTTCAAGGAAAGAGCATTTTTCAAAACACATATTGTGTAAAGGATCATTAAATTACGTTTATTGTCATTTGAGTTGGTGTCCAGCTAAACGTTTACTGTCATTTGAGTTGGTGTCCAGCTATGCGTTTACTGTCATTTGAGTGGGTGTCCAGCTATACGTTTACTGTCATTTGAGTTGGTGTCCAGCTATACGTTTACTGTCATTTGAGTTGGTGTCCAGCTATACGTTGACTGTCATTTGAGTTGGTGTCCAGCTATACGTTTACTGTCATTTGAGTTGGTGTCCAGCTATACGTTTACTGTCATTTGAGTTGGTGTCCAGCTATACGTTTACTGTCATTTGAGTTGGTGTCCAGCTTTACGTTTACTGTCTTTTGAGTTGGTGTCCAGCTATACGTTTACTGTCTTTTGAGTTGGTGTCCAGCTATACGTTTACTGTCTTTTGAGTTGGTGTCCAGCTATACGTTTACGACATTGATGTGAAATATTTCTGTCTTCAAAGAATTTTAAGTAATTATCTATAAGTAGATAGATAGATAGATAGATAGATAGATAGATAGATAGATAGATAGATAGATAGATAGATAGATAGATAGATAGATAGATAGATAGATAGATAGATAGATAGATAGATAGATAGATAGATAGATA
>CAXITT010000312.1:342075-382143 GCA_964033795.1 Lymnaea stagnalis | reverse complement strand
GATGGATGGATGGATGGATGGATGGATGGATGGATGGATGGATGGATGGATGGATGGATGGATGGATGGATGGATGGATGGATGGATGGATGGATGGATGGATGGATGGATGGATGGATGGATGGATGTGAATAAGCTAGGCTGACTGTAACGCCAAAGAAACTTAGAGATTTAAATACGTTCGGATTCCTTTTAAAAAATCAAAGTTATATTCTATCGTTTTAAGGAAATTTTAGAAATTTAAATGCGAAAAAGATAAAATATATCCACTTTTTATATTTTAGTAAATGTTTAGCATTTTCCCGAGTTAAAACGTTATAACATAATTTAATTTTAAAAGTTATTATTTAAGAATTACATCTTAATCACATTTATCGGATAAACCCAAACATCTGTTGTTGTTGTTTTTTTTGTTTTTTTTATTGTGAAATAAAATTTAAATTTATTTGTTTTAAATAAACCTGTAAATGACGTCATAGCGCGAATCGCTTATTTTAACCATAGCTCAAAGTTTCTTTGATTTCATAACCACATTGGCAAAACTGATAATGTATTTTCCACTTCTTAAAAGTAATACTAATTCACGTTATTGATTGCTTTTTTTTATATATTGTTAATAAAACCACAAATAGTGTTAGCTTTGTGTTTTTAAAATTTAATAACTATTTTTCTTTTCATTTCCAAAAAATATGCTTTTATTCCATTTATGAAGTAATAAAAACTTAATCTTTAAATATACTTTTAATAAGAAAAATGCCCTGTTAAGTCGATCAGCTCTGCGAATCTCCATAGCCAAATAGCATTCAGTAATCCACTTATCTCTCATCAAATAAGAAAAAAACATATGAAGTGCAATAAATGAGTTTTTGCGTATATAGGGGGCTACAATCTAGTTGAGACCCAACAAGCTATATGGTACGCCTTCTCTCAAGCGGCAAGGCATCAGGTGATGACTCAATCCAGTCTGAAGTATACAAAGAAGGAAATAGTATCTGTCAGAAATGCTTCACCAGCTGTTCATACTTATGTGGCAGCAAGATACAATTCCACAGGACTTCAAAGATGCATCTATTGCTCACCTGTACAAGGGTTAAGGGAACCGTCAATCATGCGACAACCACAGTGGCATATCACTGCTCTCAATTGCAGGCAAGATAGTAGCCAGAATCTTGCTAAATCGTCTTGAAAATGGTTTACTGCCAGAAAGTCAATGTGGCTTCCGGAAAGAACGAGGAACCATTGATATGGTTTGCGGCCAGACAGCTCTAGGAAACAAAAACAAAATGTTGACCTCTTCTCGACACTGTCAGTAGAAAGGGCCTTTGGGCGATTATGGTCCCCATATATGGATACCCCAGGAAGTTCGTGTCAATGGTACGACTATTACATGATGGTACGCTGGCTAGAGTTTGGGATAGTGAAGAGACTTCCAAACCATTGCCTGTAAAAACGACATGAAACAAGGCTGTGTACCTGCTCCAACACTTTTCAGCCTCATTTTTCCGAAATGCTGACAGATGCGTTCAGAGATGGAGACGCTGGAATCGGCAAAAGATGCCGAACTGACGGTAATCTATTCAACCCAAAGAGGCTACATGCCAAAACAAAGATCCTGACATGCACCACCAGGGACCTCCTGTATGCAGATGACTGAGCCCTAAACGCTGTATCAGAAGTGGATATGCAAATCTGCGTCAAAAACTTTTCTAATGCTTGCACAAAAATCGGGATCACCATTAACACCAAAAAGACTGAGTTCCTCGAAGCCCTTATGTTGAGCCCAACATCCACGTACACGGTGAAAGACTTAAGGTGGGAAAAGGCTTTTCCTATCTCGGCAGCACACTGTCCCAAAGCGCAACCATCGATAACGAGATTAACCTCCATATTGAAAGAGTCAGTGAAACCTATGGAAAATTGACTAAGAATGAATGGACCAGGAGAGGTATCAGCACTTAAACTAAACTGCAAGTCTATCACGCGGCTGTTCTCCCTACGCTTCTCTATCTCTATGCCTGTGAAACGTCTATCAACGCCAAGCAAAGAATGCTGAACCACTTCATACAACAAGATTCAGAAAAATCCTCAACATTAAATGTCACGACAGAGTCGCAGACACTGAGGTGCTCACACAGGCACGTCTCCCCAGCATCTTTACCATCTTAATGAAGCCCCAGCTTCGCTGGGCGGGACATGTTTTGAGAATGTCAGATGACCGTCTGCCCAAAAAAAATTATATGGTGAGCTTGAACAAGGAAAGCGGTCTGCTGGCGGGCAGAAGAAACGCTTTAAAGACAACATAAAAGCCTCATAGAAAGCGTTCGACATAAACCCAGACACGTGGGAGGAAACAGCAAAGGATTGAACATCATGGCGTTCCACTTTACACAGGAGCTCCATGCAACATGAAGTTGGCAGAACAGCGGCTGCAAAGCGCAAGAGACATGCAAGGAAGACCCGGTCTGACTCTGCTCCCAGAGTTGCCCCATCATTCCCCTGCATCTACTGCACAAGCAAATTTCCAGCCAGAATCGGCCTCATTAGCCATCTGCGCACCCACAGACAGAACCAGCACACATCTGATGATTTAAGTGGTCATGGTCAAGTCCCGACTGACGAACAACAGCAATAACAATCCAGTGATTTTTTTTAAAAAATCATTAAACTCTTGAGCGGTTGTGGGGGGGGGGGAGGGGAGGGGGTACATTCATTTTGTCCCAGGCAGCACAAGGTACGCCTCAAAATACAGGGATTAAAAAATAAACATGATTCACCGATTAAGAAAACCAATGGGGTTAACAAATCGAATATCAGTCTAAATTTATTTCAACACGTAGTCATATGTGCAAATCATGGGGGGACGAAGGAGATGCCCCAAATTTTAGCGATCAGTTCACTTCGATCTACACCAAAAAAGCAGGAAAAAATATTGACAGCATAGAATTATATATCTGTCCCCCAAACTCAAACAATAGATTTGCACTCCTGAATACTGTATGTTGTAAAACGTAAATTATAAATTTTGATATTTTCCTTCAAAATTTTCAAAATAATAATAGAAAGAATTGAGTTGCTATTTGATACTGAAATGTCTCTTTGGAGATGGCGTCGGTGGGTCGTCGAGTTTGCACTCATAATACCCCCGACACTCCCCCACAGTCCATGCGGAAGAGCGCCAGGAACCTCCCTCCTGGCCTGAGGGACGTCCGGTCGACCGAGGACGCTGCATTTAAAGCGTCCGTAGTCCACTCCCCTATGGGTCAAGACGCTTTACTTCCTCTCCGGGGAGATGGTGTTGCGTTACCACTCCCCACCGCCCAGGGAGTTGTCCAGTCGGGACGGTGCGGTCGGGACGTAGCGGGGATGAAACGGTCGCCTAGGGGCGGCTTTCTCAGGGCCGCGTCTTTTTAATCATTGACAAGGGTTTGGGCGGCCACCCACTGCCTCATAACCATCAACGGCAACAGTAATCATGTTAGCGCTCAACTTCCGTTGCGTAGGAAGTCATGCGTTTGACTGGGATTTTTTTGCTTCAGAAGGGAAACCCCCCCCCCCCCCCCCCCCGCTACTAGTCGGTCACGCCACGAAGAGGCAGAATCCCAGGTAATACCACTCGAGCAAGTGGTGCTGAGCAGCGACCTCACAGAGCTCGGTCTTTGCCCGACCGCTATTTGATACTGAAAAGATCTATTCTATTGTACCCAATTTATGGATGGAAAAGAAAGGATCAATGGATATATTTATCAAGAGAAAAAATATAAATGCCGAGCATCAAACAAATTCGGACTCTCATTCACAATCAAATGATGGAGACATAAATGAAAACGAAGCTTCATCAGCGAAACGGATTCGTACCAGCTTCGCTCGAAAATATGACGCCTGGTTTATTATATTCGGTTTTGTAAGTGTGGATGATGCTGGTATCCCAAAACCTCAGTGTGTTATTTACGGCGATGTTTTAGCGAATGATGCAATGAAACCATCAAAACTCCAGTGACATTTAACTACTAGACATACAGACATAAGATCAAAGCCCAAAGAGTTCTTTGAAAAGAAGCGTGCTGATTTAAAAAGCCGTCAGAAACCAATCTTTGATTCATCACACATAAACAATCAGCGAGGCGCTCCTAGTAGGATGCATTAAGGGTGTGTGTTTGGAAATGTTAGGTGAAACTGCGGCAAAGAAAGTGGCCCAGGTTCCACTCTCAAATGACACGATAGCTCGACGCATCGACGATATGGCTTGTGATATTGAAGAACAGCTAATAGAACAGCTGAAATTGGCTAAGTATTTCTCTCTGCAGCTCTATGAATCGACAGACATTGCTAATTTGGCCATTCTGATGGTATGTATGCGATATCACTATAAGGATGACTTGAAGGAAGACTATTTCTTTTCTACTTCATTACCAAAAAATACAACTAGTTCTGAACTATTCAAGGCAGTCCATGATGACATTGTTGGCAAATGTCAAATAGAATTTCAATATTGTGTTTGGTGTGTGTACGGATGGCGCTGTGGCCATGAGTGGGCGGCGTTCTGGACTTGTTACCAAGATTAAGAAATTAGCACCAGAATGCAAGTCAACGCACTGTTTTATTCACCGTGAGAGTCTAGCCACCAAGCAAATGTCAACAGAACTAAACAACGTGCTCAGCGAAGTTGTAAAAGTCGTGAACCATGTCAAGGCGAATGCTATAAATTCAAGATTATTACTGCTGCATTATGTGACGGAATGGGTGCTGAACACAAACAGCTCTTTCTGCATGCTGATGTGCGTTGGTTGTCTCGAGGCAAAGTACTCTCAAGAGTTTTTGAATTGCGAAGAGAGCTCGACCAATTTCTACAGGAGGAAAAAAAAACCGGATTGGTCAGAACAATTTCGAAATGTGAATTGGACAGTTTTCTATTTATGTAATAAATATATAGCATAAGGATACATATGTAAAAAATATAAATATGTTTTTAAATTGTTAATAAATTTTTTTGATATTATTTTCTTTGTCTATTTTTTTTCCTCTTTTATAGATCTATTTATCGGACATTATCATATGTTATTTTGCCTGGTGTCATTATAACATTGTGTAATGTTGCCATAAAAGAAAAAGCACGGGCTGATTCATCCATCAATGACTGCGTCAGCAGAGAGTCAGTTGCGTCAGCGGAGAGTCGGTTGTGTTTATCATTTCATAACCCCGAGGTTCCTTGTCAGGACCACGCGTCATTTTGCTCACTGAACCTACTTGTTCATGAACGCCAAGTCAGCTGACCGGGTCTTCATTTGGACCTTGACTTTGAAGTGCCTTCTCAACGTCTGGGTCCTAGAGTTATTGCAGCGTGGTGTACATGGTCCTTTGGACACGGGACTCATTCTGGAGGAAGGGGCACTAAGGATGATATGGTGCACGGGCCCAAGGATGCCTCGTGTGTTAAGATCTTAATCCAAGCCTCATTCTATGTTGACAAACTTAGGTTGAAAACATTTAGACAAACTTAAGTTGAAACCTTGTTGTTGACAAACCTTAGACTAAAAAATGCTGACAAACTTAAGTTGAAACTTTGTTGAAAAACTTAGGTTGAAAACTTGTTGACAACCTTTAGACAAACTTAAGTTGAAACTTTTTTTTGTGACAAACATAGGTTGAGACCTGCCTATTCCTTGACAAACATAGGTTGAGACCTGCCTATTTCTTGACAAACATAGGTTGAGACCTGCCTATTCCTTGACAAACATAGGTTGAGACCTGCCTATTTCTTGACAAACATAGGTTGAGACCTGCCTATTCCTTGACAAACATAGGTTGAGACCTGCCTATTTCTTGACATGGATTGAGGCCTGCCTATTTCTTGACACACATAGGTTGAGACCTGTCTATTTCTTGACAAACATAGGTTGAGGCCTGCCTATTCCTTGACAAAACATAGGTTGAGACCTGCCTATTTCTTGACAAACATAGGTTGAGACCTGCCTATTCCTTGACAAACATAGGTTGAGACCTGCCTATTTCTTGACATGGATTGAGGCCTGCCTATTTCTTGACACACATAGGTTGAGACCTGTCTATTTCTTGACAAACATAGGTTGAGGCCTGCCTATTCCTTGACAAAACATAGGTTGAGACCTGCCTATTTCTTGACAAACATAGGTTGAGGCCTGCCTATTTCTTGACACACATAGGTTGAGGCCTGCCTATTTCTTGACACACATAGGTTGAGGCCTGCCTATTTTTTGACACACATAGGTTGAGGCCTGCCTATTCCTTGACAAAACATAGGTTGAGACCTGCCTATTTCTTGACAAACATAGGTTGAGACCTGTCTATTCCTTGACAAAACATAGGTTGAGACCTGCCTATTTCTTGACAAACATAGGTTGAGACCTGTCTATTCCTTGACAAAACATAGGTTGAGACCTGCCTATTTCTTGACACACATAGGTTGAGACCTGCCTATTTCTTGACAAACATAGGTTGAGACCTGTCTATTCCTTGACAAAACATAGGTTGAGACCTGCCTATTTCTTGACACACATAGGTTGAGACCTGCCTATTTCTTGACAAACATAGGTTGAGACCTGTCTATTCCTTGACAAAACATAGGTTGAGACCTGCCTATTTCTTGACAAACATAGGTTGAGACCTGCCTATTTCTTGACAAACATAGGTTGAGACCTGTCTATTCCTTGACAAAACATAGGTTGAGACCTGCCTATTTCTTGACACACATAGGTTGAGGCCTGCCTATTTCTTGACACACATAGGTTGAGGCCTGCCTATTTTTTGACACATAGGTTGAGGCCTGCCTATTCCTTGACAAAACATAGGTTGAGACCTGCCTATTCCTTGACAAAACATAGGTTGAGGCCTGCCTATTCGTTGACAAACATAGGTTGAGACCTGCCTATTCGTTGACAAACATAGGTTGAGACCTGCCTATTCCTTGACACACATAGGTTGAGACCTGCCTATTCCTTGACAAACATAGGTTGATACCTGCCTATTCCTTGACAAACATAGGTTGAGACCTGCCTATTCCTTGACAAACATAGGTTGAGACCTGCCTATTCCTTGACACACATAGGTTGAGACCTGCCTATTCCTTGACAAACATAGGTTGATACCTGCCTATTCCTTGACAAACATAGGTTGAGACCTGCCTATTCCTTGACAAACATAGGTTGAGACCTGCCTATTCCTTGACAAACATAGGTTGAGACCTGCCTATTCCTTGACAAACATAGGTTGAGACCTGCCTATTCCTTGACAAAACATAGGTTGAGACCTGCCTATTCCTTGACAAACATAGGTTGAGACCTGCGTATGGAACAACTCTGACTTTCGTTAAGTTCTAGTTTCAATGTCTTATCAAAATGTCTTTTTAAAAATTTTAGAAAAAATATTGAGGACAGTCTTCAAGTCATATAAACGTACTTCAGTCACTAGACTGCACGTCCCCTTCGTGGTAACATAGCTTATCTACAGAACAAATAGTTTGGTACAATTGATGACGCTGTCACTAGTACATGATAGTGGTGTACTGACTGTCAGGGGATCTCATCTCGGCAACCGATGTCTACATGAAATGTTGGTTGGTTAAGGTTTCATGACGAACTAAACCTTGGTAAGGTTACGGAGGCTATAGAAGGTCACCCCCAAGACCTTGGTAAGGTTACGGATGCTATAGAAGGTCACCTCCAAGACCTTGGTAAGGTTACGGAGGCTATAGAAGGTCACCTCCAAGACATTGGTAAGGTTACGGATGCCATAGAAGGACAACTCCAAGACATTGGTAAGGTTATGGATGCTATAGAAGGTCACCTTAAAGACCTTGCTAAGGTTATGGGTGCCATAGAAGGTCACCTCTAAACTCTGAGTTATAAACAACTTCGTGCTTAGCTGGTTTGTCGAAGAGTTGTAGCTAGAGTGTTTGGCGCCCAGTGACAAGATTCGCGCCCGAGGACAAGATTCATTTTAAAGCGCCCCTTTCCTTTTTTCAACTCTCAAACCCATTTTTTTCATCAATAAAATAATATCAAAGTACATTTTGGTGCCCCTAACTAGCTGGCGGCTGGAGACATCTTTACTCCCTGCCCCCCTCCCCCTTTTCGCTACGCCTCTGGTTAGTCGTGACAGGCTGGCTCTTTATGACAGTATGGCTGTATATGACAGTAAAGCTGTGTATAACAGTATGGATGTTTATAATAATATGGCTGTGTATGTCAGTGTGGCTCTTTATGACAGTATGGCTGTGTATAACACTATGGCTGCGTACGACAGTGGCGCTACAGCCCTGTCCTGCTCGACCACATCATTCCATTCGGATCGATCCATGGCTTTCCGCCTCTATGCGCCAACCCCCCAACTGGTGTAAGTCCTTCTCTACATCGTCGATCCATCCCAGTCTTGATCAACCGGTGGGTCGCCTGCCCCTGGGTCCCTGCCAAAAGATCACTTTTGCTGCTCTACAATCCGGCATCCTTTCAATAAGTCCTGTCCAGCGCAGTCTAGCTTGATTTCTCTGCCTGTTATGACTATGGGCGGGTCTTTGCACATCTGATGAACATTTGATATGACAGTGTGACTGTATATAACAGTATGGCTCTGTATGACGGTGTGGCTGTGTGTGCTAGTATGGCTATGTATGACATTATTTATATATATATANATATATATATATATATATATATATATATATATATATATATATATATATATATATATATCAGTATGGCTGTATATAAAAATATTTCCGTGTATGGTAGTATTGCTGTATACGAAAGTATTTCTGTATATGACAGTTTAGACAGTTTGGCTGTGTATGAAATCGTGGCTATATGTGACAGTATGGCTGTACATGACAGAATGTGTGTGTATTTGTTTCAAAGACAACTCGGCCTCGAGAGTTTCCTGTCAGATATTCAAGCCCCCTCCATCATGTTTATTTATAGAAGTATCGTAGTCTGGGATTATTAGATTGCTGTTTGCTCGCACTGACCTTCACCTTAGTGTAGTGTCAGGTCCAAGGATTAGCGGCGGAATGAGAAAATAACAAAAGGTGCAATAGTTATTCTTTTTTTTTTTTTTAGTTTTTTTTTTTTATCTATAATATGAAAAGATTTATTTTTATAAATAACGCCATCTCTTCGTATGATTTATGGACAAGATACTGGCTGGAACGCCTTCACGGCTGAGGGTGCAAAGGTGCAGGTGGTGCTAGTGGCGCAGGTGGTAAAGTGTTGAAACCAAAATGTGGTCGAACCAAAATGTGGTCAAACCAAAATGTGGTCAAAACAAAATGTGGTCAAACCCAAATGTGGTCAAACCAAAATGTGGTCAAACCCAAATGTACCACTGATCTCTGTATAAGATGACATAATATGGTCTTGTAAGTCAGAAATTAGGTGGGTTTTTTTTAAACATGCAATGACGTCACAGTTTTTAGTGAGTGTTTTCCCTTGTTTCTATTTTGACTTGACATGACCTCTGATATGCCATGATGTTTGACTTGACATGACCTCTGATTGGCCATGATGTTTGACTTGACATGACCTCTGATTGGCCATGATGTTTGACTTGACGTGATCTCTGACTCGCCCTGATGTTTGGCTTGATATGACCTCTGATTGGCCATGATATTTGATTTGACATGACCTCTGATTGGCCATGATGTTTGACTTGACATGACCTCTGATTGGCCATGATGTTTGACTTGACATGACCTCTGATTGGCCATGATGTTTGACTTGACATGATCTCTGACTCGCCCTGATGTTTGGCTTGATATGACCTCTGATTGGCCATGATGTTTGACTTGACATGATCTCTGACTCGCCCTGATGTTTGGCTTGATCTGATGTTTGGCTTGACATGAATTTTAACTGGGCATGATGTTTGGCTTGATATGCTGTTTTACTAAACATGATGTTTGGCTTGAAATGATGTTTTACTGAACATGTTGTTTGGCTTGATATATTTGGTTTGACATGATGTTTGGTTTGGTATGATGTTTGGCTTGATATGATGTTTGGCTTAATATGATCTCTGACTGAACATGTTTGGCTTGATATGATGTTTGGCTTGATATGATGTTTGGCTTGATATGATCTCTGACTAGACATGTTTGGCTTGATATGATGTTTGGCTTGATATGATCTCTGACTAGACATGTTTGGCTTGATATGATGTTTGGCTTCATATGATCTCTGACTGGACATGTTTGGCTTGATATGATGTTTGGCTTGATATGATCTCTGACTGAACATGTTTGGCTTGATATGATGTTTGGCTTGATATGATCTCTGACTAGACATGTTTGGCTTGATATGATGTTTGGCTTGATATGATCTCTGACTGGACATGTTTGGCTTGATATGATCTCTGACTGGAAATGTTTGGCTTAATATGATCTCTGACTGAACATGTTTGGCTTGATATGATGTTTGGCTTGATATGATCTCTGACTAGACATGTTTGGCTTGATATGATGTTTGGCTTGATATGATGTTTTGCTTGATATGATCTCTGACTGGGCATGTTTGGCTTGATATGATGTTTGGCTTGATATGATCTCTGACTGGACATGTTTGGCTTGATATGATGTTTGGCTTGATATGATCTCTGACTGAACATGTTTGGCTTGATATGATGTTTGGCTTGATATGATCTCTGACTAGACATGTTTGGCTTGATATGATGTTTGGCTTGATATGATCTCTGACTGGACATGTTTGGCTTGATATGATGTTTGGCTTGATATGATGTTTGGCTTGATATGATCTGTGACTGGACATGTTTGGCTTGATATGATGTCTGGCTTGATATGATCTCTGACTAGACATGTTTGGCTTGATTTGATGTTTGGCTTGATATGATGTTTGACTTGATTAGATGTTTGGCTTGATATGATGTTTGGCTTGTGATGATCTCTGACTGAACATGTTTGGCTTGATATGATGTTTGGCTTGATATGAAATTTGGCTTGATATGATGCTTGGCTTTACTTGTTGTTTGGAGTTGATATGATTTTTGGCTTGATATGATCTCTGACCGGACATGTTTGACTTGATATGTTTTGCTTGACATGATTTTTGACTGCACATGATGTTTGGCTTGATATGATGTTTTGGCTTGACATGATGTTTGACTGGCCACGTTTGAGCAGAAATGATGTTCATCTGGACAAGCTCTTGGACATTGACTCTCTTTTCTTTCTGTTGCTCTCTACTAGTGTCTCTCTTTCTCTCTCTACCTCTATTCCTCTCGATCTGTCTCTCGCACTCTTTCACTCTTAATCTTTCTCTTTTTTTTCAGCATCACATTCTCTCTCTGTCTTCCTCTCTTTCTGTCTCTCTGTGTCATTTTCTCTCTCTGTCTCTTTCTTTCTTTCTATCTTTCTCTTTCTCTCTCTCTCTCTCTCTATCTCTCTCTCTCTCTCTCTCTCTCTTCCTCCCTCTGGTGAATAAACAGTCAGACCCGTCTAGTTCAATCTAATTTTATACCGCGCCTCAATTCTAGTAACAAACACCCCCTCCCCCACTCCCCTCCCCCCAATATTCAACCACCACCCTTAATCTCCGTCCCAAGTTTCACCCCCCCCCCCCACACACACACACACACACATTCAAAATTTAACTGAGTTTACTTTTTTTTTTCCACCGTCCCCCACTTTTCCGGACAGTCGAGTCTGCACGTTGGCGCGCGGTTGTCTCCCCTTCATCTCGCGAGCCTCGTGCTGCTCACGCGCGCGCTAGGAGCCCCCCCACCCCTCTTCCCCCCACCCTGCCCCAAACCTCGCAGTCGAATGGTGGAAAACAGCGACCAGTCTCAACGAGATCTCGCCTCGGTTTTCTTCAATGGTAAGCTTGTCACACTGGCAGCATTCCGAGACAACGTGACTTTCATATCACCGTGGAAGATAACGTGACAACTTCTATTCATCGAAGTTTATCACACACACACACACACACACAACCAAGAAACAGTCACGTGAGTCGTCTGGATAAAGTCATTAGCTGAAGGAACGTTCATTTTTTTTTATAATATTTGTTTAACTGTTTCGATGGATTCAGTTATTGGAAACAGGCGTCACTAATGAACAGTGGAAGTAATTAAATAAAAATCTATCAGGCGAAAAATATTGAACAATTCTGGGTACACGCTCATTGGAGAAAGACTGACAGTACCTTTGCACTGGAATAGAAGGAGATTAGTTTCGATGCGATCTATCCGTGGATTATGTGTGTGGATTAACCGGTGGATTTAATCTCTCAGGAGAGGAAAAAGGATATGATCTCTAGTGACGTGACGTCACTAACCGTCGAAAAGGTAGGGGTCTGTTGTTGTAAGTTCAGACGACTTCATTTGGCGGTGTAGATCAGACAACATTCGTCATGCGTCTCTTGAGCACCAACATGTTTTCTCAAAGGTTCAATAATTGGAGTTTCAAACTTTTGACGCAGATCAACACATCAGACATTTCTCAACACAACAGGCATTTCTCAACACAACGTACATTTCTCAAAACAAAAGACATCTCTTAACACTACAGATATTTCTTAACACAAGAGACATTTCTTAACGCAACAGACATTTCTTAACACAACAGAGAGTTTTTGACACAACAGATAGTTCTCAACACAACAGATATTTCTTAACACAACAGACATTTCTTAGCATAACAGACATTTCTCTACACAACAGACATTTCTCAACACAACAGACATTTCTTAACGCAACAGACATTTCTTAACACAACAGAGAGTTTTTGACACAACAGACATTCCTTAACACAACATACATTTCTTAACACAACAGACTTTTCTCAACACAAGAAACATTTCTTAACACAACAGACATTTCTTAACGCAACAGACATTTCTTAACACAACAGAGAGTTTTTGACACAACAGACATTCCTTAACACAACATACATTTCTTAACACAACATACTTTTCTCAACACAAGAAACATTTCTTAACACAACAGACATTTCTTAACGCAACAGACATTTCTTAACACAACAGACAGTTTTGACACAACAGACATTCCTTAACACAACAGACATTTCTTAACACAACAGACATTTCTTAACACAACAACGATTTCTAAACACAACAGAAATTTCTTGCACAACAGAGATTTCTTACACAACAGAGATTTCTTACACACCAGACATTTCTTACACACCAGACATTTCTTACACAACAGAGATTTCTTAACACAACAGAAATTTCTTGCACAACAGAGATTTCTTATACAACAGACATTTCTTACACACCAGAGATTTCTTACATAACAGGGATTTCTTACATACCAGTGATTTCTTAGACAACACAAATTTTTTTACACACCAGACATTTCTTACACAAGAGACATTTCTTAACACTGAAAACGCTAAAAGATAAGCAGCTTATTTTTTAAACAAATATGTGTTCCAAAAATTGTATGGCAGAAGTGAGGCAGACACGTGCGTATGCATTGTTATTGTAAGCATATGTTGTTAGAATGGAGAGTAACATCTGGATATCATGAACATGCATCATGTACACCCTTCAATGATGTTTTCTGCAGCTATAACAATTTCTCGGCAAGCCATTATCCATGTGTGTTGTTGTTCTTTCGAATCTTCCCGCTTAAAACCCTGGGATTAGAAGGAATGAATTCTTTTTTTTACGTGATTCGATACAGCTTAAAATCGTTTGCGCTATGTGTTGTAATAATTTGGGGGCCGTTTAGGGATTTGAGAGCAGCATTATGTTTTGATAGCTTCTGCCTCTCGGGGATGTAATGGCGATATAGGATTTCAAGAATTCATCTTTATAGAAAGTTTTCTAACATGACACCTAACGTGTCATCTAATGTGTCATTTGTCTGGAAAGTGTTCTAATGTGTCATTTGTCTGGAAAGTGTTCTAACGTGTCATCTGTCTGGAAAGTGTTCTAATGTGTCATTTGTCTGGAAAGTGTTCTAACGTGTCATCTGTCTGGAAAGTGTTCTAATGTGTCATTTGTCTGGAAAGTGTTCTAATGTGTCATTTGTCTGGAAAGTGTTCTAACGTGCCATCTGTCTGGAAAGTGTTCTTACGTGTCATCTGTCTGGAAAGTGTTCTAATGTGTCATTTGTCTGGAAAGTGTTCTAACATGTCATCTGTCTGGAAAGTGTTCTAACGTGCCATATTCTTGAAAGTGTTCTAGCGCGTCATCTGCCATTTCTAACTTGCCATCTGTCTGGAAAGTGTTCTTACGTGTCATCTGTCTGGAAAGTGTTCTAATGTGTCATCTGTCTGGAAAAGTGTTCTAAAGTGTCATCAGTCTGGAAGCAGTTCTAATGTGTCATTTGTCTGGAAAGTGTTCTAACGTGTCATCTGTCTGGGCTCCACTTAACGGCATTTTCAAAAAGGATCCCTCAGATTAGAGACCAACCGAATCTTGCTTTCGGTTTACTTTTGGTTTCGGCCGAGAGTGATTTAGGCTTTCGGCCGTCTATCAGAAGTCAACCTTTCACTCTGTCTGCCTGTCGGCCGGCAATCCGCGAGTCACCGTTGCCCGACGTCTTGCCGTCACGTTAGGATACATGACTAATCCTCTGTGAACACCGCTCACGAACTATTCATTCAATATTTCCACAAATAAACTTACAATTAGGCTTTGGCAATGGCACAACGATTTGTGGGGGCCAAAAAAAAAATAAAGAAAATGGAAATGTTTCTACTTTTATTTATGTTTAACAAGAAAAACAAGACCAAATAAAACAAAAACATAACATTTTTTTATTTTTTTTTAAAATGGGGAACTCTAGTTAAATGATTCATGAGTGACCTTCATTCTGAGTGACCTTCATTCTGAGTGACCTTCATTCTGAGTGACCTTCATTCTGAGTGACCATTAATTACGCTCCTAAATGGCATCAGACGCAAAGGGGAATAATGCGGAGAAACTTTTCGTTCATTTCTGAACTGCGACATTCGTAGGTTTGACTTCAATTACTAACAAATTTAACGTTGAACTAAGCGCTATGTGACGGCTCTTACCCAAAGTCTAGGTTGTTCATGATCATTTAAAACAGATCTAAAGACACATCTATTTCGCAAATACCTTCTGGGATGATTGTCTACCTTATTTTCCATGTGTTGCTATGTTGCTCCGGGTTGAAATGGCTAGAAAGACTTTGATATTGTATGCTTGTAATTAGTTTTTGTAGTGTTGTGTTTGTTTTAAATGTGGTGAATTATAGATATGTTTTTTGTTGACTTTGTACCGCGCTTCGAGCCTTTGGGGATGAAGCGTGTTTTTTTAAATGAACTTTATTATTATTATTATTTCTTGATTGCTGATTACGTACAAATGATTAAAGTATCGTTGATTGTGTTGCATTGTACATTACATTATTGTTGCACGGCGTAGTTCTTAAATCTTATGCTGGGTGTATTAGTTTTCAGTTTCTCTGTCGGTCGAAAGTCATTTTTTCCCTTTCGGTTTGGAATCGGTTCCGGCCGAAACAAGAAAATCACATTCGGTTAGACCAGTGCTTCTCAACCTTCCTACAGCCGGGACCCTTTAATACATTTCTTCATGTTGTGATGACCCCCTCCCCCCCTCCAACCATAAAATTATTTTCATTGCTTCTTCATAAACATGTGTCTTCTGATAGCTCTAGGCGACCCCTGTGTAAGGGTCGTTTGACCCCCCCCCCCCAAAGGAGTCACCAACCACGGGTTCAGAACCGCTGGGGTTGACTCTAACCTCATATATCATCTGCCCAATCCGATTCAAGAACGCCTAACAAGTGTAGAGACGAAAAACAATTGGTATTAGTGTAGGGCGAGCGGTAAAAAAAAAATTAGTTTAGACAAAACAAATCTATCTTTAGCATCTTGGCGTGAGATGGAACACGTTCGGCAACTCATTTAACCTATACGTGTTATTTTAACTTGTATCATTACGTCATTAAATAAAATATAGTAATAATTTAAAATTCGACCTTCAATATAAGGCAATATATGGCCTTCTGTTTGGATTTTCTCGAAGAATAACAACAACAACACCACTCTATGTACCCGGCAAACTGTAGTTTTAAATCCTTTATTTTAAATTCACTTTGTTTGGGTTTTTTTTTTATTTTATTATTTTGTTTTTTTTTGTGTTTCTTTCTTTCTGTCTGGGTGTGTGACAAAATTCTTTCTTTCTGTCTGGGTGTGTGACAAAATTCTTTCTTTCTGTCTGGGTGTGTGACAAAATTCTTACTTTCTGCCTGGGTGTGTGACAAAATTCTTTCTTTCTGACTGGGTGTGTGACAAATTTCTTTCTTTATGCCTGGGAATGTGACAAAATTCTTTCTTTCTGCCTGGGTGTGTGACAAAATTCTTTCTTTCTGCCTGGGTGTGTGACAAAATTCTTTCTTTCTGTCTGGGTGTGTGACAAAATTCTTTCTTTCTGCCTGGGTGTGTGATAAAATTATTTCTTTCTGTCTGGGTGTGTGACAAAATTCTTCTTTCTGCCTGGGTGTGTGACAAAATTCTTTCTTTCTGTCTGGGTGTGTGACAAAATTCTTTCTTTCTGTCTGGGTGTGTGACAAAATTCTTTCTTTCTGCCTGGGTGTGTGATAAAATTATTTCTTTCTGTCTGGGTGTGTGACAAAATTCTTTCTTTCTGCCTGGGTGTGTGACAAAATTCTTTCTTTCTGTCTGGGTGTGTGACAAAATTCTTTCTTTCTGCCTGGGTGTGTGACAAAATTCTTTCTTTCTGCCTGGGTGTGTGACAAAATTCTTTCTTTCTGCCTGGGTGTGTGACAAAATTCTTTCTTTCTGCCTGGGTGTGTGACAAAATTCTTTCTTTCTGTCTGGGTGTGTGACAAAATTCTTTCTTTCTGTCTGGGTGTGTGACAAAATTCTTTCTTTATGTCTGGGTGTGTGACAAAATTCTTTCTTTCTGCCTGGGTGTGTGACAAAATTCTTTCTTTCTGTCTGGGTGTGTGACAAAATTCTTTCTTTCTGCCTTGGTGTGTGACAAAATTATTTCTTTCTGCCTGGGTGTGTGACAAAATTCTTTCTTTCTGCCTGGGTGTGTGACAAAATTCTTTCTTTCTGCCTGGGTGTGTGACAAAATTCTTTCTTTCTGTCTGGGTGTATGACAAAATTCTTCCTTTCTGCCTGGGTGTGTGACAAAATTCTTTCTTTCTGCCTGGGTGTGTGAGAAAATTCTTTCTTTCTGTCTGGGTGTGTGACAAAATTCTTTCTTTCTGCCTGGGTGTGTGACAAAATCTTCGGTCGGATAGTTGCCCCACTTTCCGCCAATCTTAATTGAGCTGAAACCTGACTCACAGACGCGATGACGATGACAACACAGTTTGTCCAATTTTTATCCCCCCTTCCCCAACACTAACACACAAAAATCTGCCGGTACCTGTTTTTTTTTTAAGGGGAAGAGGCAAGAAATATGACGTCACGACATAACATTCCCGATAACCGCGCTAAATGAGATGTTTGGTAACAAAAATATCGCAATTGCGTCTGTTGAGTAATATTTTCTTTTGTTTATCTGAAATAGTTAGTGAACAGCGGATGGGAAATAAGAATATGAATAGATATATCAACAAATTAAACAATGCATATAAAGAATTTATGCGAAAAACGTGTGTTTTAATGGGTTGTTAAATTCTGTTCCGGTAAGCCAAAAAATTGACGTCAACTGTTTGTAATTATTTGTTCGATTCTTGACATCCTTATTTTCATCCATAACATTAAAAATTCCCTTTTTTTAATGGTTCTTTTTGGTCAGGAGACGATGGACGAACTCGTTCAGTTTACCCAAATGGGTCATGACAGAGACGGTGTGAGACAGAACGCATTAGGTCCCCTGTGGGCAGCAGTGCCAGGCAGAGAAAATATAACATACTCTGTTACTATACGTGACGTCTAGGAAATACGGGTCACATAAAAGACAAAAGGGGGGGGGGCGGGGGATTGGTGGGTGGAGCTGAGACATTAAGTCAGTATAAGCAGCACCCTTGGGTTTGGGGGGGGGAGGGTGTTTTAAAAGATTAGTGGTAGGTCAGTTCATGGAGCGAGCCTGTTTCAATATAGAGAAGAAACTTCTTTGTGCAAATACATATGAGGTGCATACATTTGAGATACATAAATTTAAGGTAGGATTTGAGGTACATACATATGAGGTACATACAATTTAGGTACATAAATTACGCCAGTCGTAGTTCGAATACCAGTGACATACGTCGGGCAATAGTGTATGTCAGCGGTTCTCAATTTGTGGGTCGTGACCTCTTTTGGGGGGTCGAACTATCCTTTCACAGGGGTCGCCTAAGACCATCGGAAAACACATATACACTACAGTTATGAATTAGCAACGAAAATGATTTTCTGGTTGGGGGTCGCCACAACATGAAGAACTGTATTAAAGGGTCGCGGTATTAGGAGGGCTGAGAACCACTGGTATATGTAAAATTGACAAATAATTGAGACAATACTTTGACTGGCGTGTTGACAATGCGAAATTTATACAAGTTTTGGTAGTCTTATACAAGGTCATGCAGTTGTGTAGACGGCCATGCAGAGTATACAAGTTCATAACGATGTATAGAAGGTCATAAAGATGTATAGGTAAAATGGGCTGAGGTGCGATGCTCATCAAGATGATTAGAAGTGGGATCATGAATGAGATCAATAATGAAGCCAGACCTAATATTTCACTCGCCATCTCTTCGTTTTCTTTCATCTTTTTATTTCTTATGAGTTTTATCCCGGAGAGAGATTTACTATTATGTGAAATTTGCATCGAAATGTCTTTAACAAATATTGGATGTTGGGCGCCGATGGACATGAAATATGTAAATACTCCACTTCACCTCGGCCGTTTTATTAACTTGTTGTATTACTAACTAAACATCTTGTCAAATACAGTTATTACTAACAAAACATATTTTTATACACAATTATTATCAGTCGCTAAAACATCTTTTTATACACAACTACAACTAACTAACTTTTTATACACAACTATTACCAAATGATCCAATTTGTATATACAACTTTTACTAACTAAACATCATTTTACACACCAGGGTTGCAGCTATTACTATCTAAACATCTTTTATATATAAAGCTATTACTAGCTAAACAACTTTTTATATATAAAGCTATTACTAGCTAAACAACTTTTATATACAAAGCTACTACTAGCTAAACAACTTTTTATATATAAAGCTATTACTAGCTAAACAACTTTTATATATAAAGCTATTACTGGCTAAACAACTTTTATATATAAAGCTATTAATAGCTAAACAACTTTTATATATAAAGCTATTACTAGCTAAACAACTTTTTATATATAAATCTATTACTAGCTAAACACTTTTTATATATAAAGCTATTACTAGCTAAACAACTTTTATATATAAAACTATTACTAGCTAAACAACTTTTTATATATAAATCTATTACTAGCTAAACACTTTTTATATATAAAGCTATTACTAGCTAAACAACTTTTATATATAAAGCTATTACTAGCTAAACAACTGTTTATACACAACTATTACGAACTGAACAACATTTTAAATCCTTTATATTAACTTCGCTTTTGTGTTTAGTGTGAAATCTTCGGACGGCTATTTTGACCCATTTCCCGTATAACTATCGAGCTAACAGTCAACAGGATATCATAGTCAACAGGAAATCATAGTCATCAGGAAATCAAAACATGAAGTTCAACGACACAACATTAACACCTAAAAAAAAAAAAAGAAATAATTAAAATTAAGAACGTTTCGATGTTCAATCCCTCTGCCTGCCATCTTGCTCTGACCAACACATGGCCATCTTGCTCTGACCAACCCATGGCCATCTTTCTCTGACCATCACATGGCCATCTTGCTCTGACCATCTCATGGCCATCTTGCTCTGACCATCACATGGCCATCTTGCTCTGACCATCACATGGCCACCTTGCTCTGACCATCACATTGCCATCTTGCTCTGACCATCACATTGCCATCTTGCTCTGACCAACCCATGGCCATCTTGCTCTTGACCAGCCCATGGCCATCTTGCTCTGACCAACCCATGGCGATCTTGCTCTGACCAACACATGACCATCTTGTTCTGACCAAAACATGGCCATCTTTCTTTTACCAACCCATTGCCATCTTGCTCTGACCAACACATGGCCATCTTGCTCTGACCAACACATGGAAATCTTGCTCTGACCAAAACATGGCCATCTTGCTCTGACCAGCCCATTGCCATCTTGCTCTGACCAACACATGGCCATCTTGCTCTGACCAACCCATTGGCCATCTTGCTCTGACCAACACATGGCCATCTTGCTCTGACCAAAACAAGGCAATCTTGCTCTGACCATCCCTTTGCCATCTTTGTGTAATCGGCCTAACATTAACAGGTCGATATATGAAGGGAGATCAGAGACAGACCGAATCGATGTGAAGGCAGCTCATGCGTGTCTGAAGTTGTATGTGTTGGACTTAGGTTCAGCTTTGGTTGGTTTAAGTAGCGTGTCTGTCATTGTTGCGGGCAGAATAATACGTCATTGTTGCGGGCAGAATGTTATGTCATTGTTGCGGGCAGGATGGTATGTCATTGTTGCGGGCAGAATGGTATGTCATTGTTGCGGGCAGAATAATACATCATTGTTGCGGGCAGAATGGTATGTCATTGTTGCGGGCAGAATGGTATGTCATTGTTGANATGTTATGTCATTGTTGCGGGCAGGATGGTATGTCATTGTTGCGGGCAGGATGGTATGTCATTGTTGCGGGCAGAATAATACATCATTGTTGCGGGCAGAATGGTATGTCATTGTTGCGGGCAGAATGGTATGTCATTGTTGAGGGCAGAATGGTATGTCATTGTTGCGGGCAGAATGGTATGTCATTGTTGCGGGCAGAATGGTATGTCATTGTTGAGGGCAGATGGGTATGTCATTGTTGCAGGCAGAATGGTATGTCATTGTTGCGGGCAGAATGCCATGTCATTGCTACAGGCAGATGGGTAGTTCATTGTTGCAGGCAGATTGGTATGTCATTGTTGCAGGCAGAATGGCATGTCATTGTTACAGACAGAGTGGTATGTCATTGTTGCAAGACAAATTGGTATGTCACTGTTGCTGGCAGATTGCTATGCCATTGCTGCAGGCAGATAGGTATGTCATTCATGCAAGAATATTGCTATGTCATTGTTGCAGGCAGAATGGTATGTCATTGGTTTTAATTTAATTTAAAATACAACCTTTTAATAAACCTTTTCTTTTTTTTTTGGTAACAACTTTGGTGAGCACCCTTGCTGCTTCATGTCTTCTCGTCTTATGTCACAGTCTAAATGTACAGATAAGTCCTGAGACTGAAACGTTTAAATTTAACATAGACTTCTTCTTGGGTTTAATTAACTTTTAGATGGCCGAGGAACAGTTATCGCTACCTTTCTCTAAGCAAGCGGTTGTTGGCATGTTTGAAAAGTTACTATTCCTTTTTTTCAAAAAGAGCGCATTTATTGCGTCCCTTTATTATAGGGTGACCAAATCATGAACTGGAGAACTTAAGGAGGGTTGGGGGGGGGGGATACCCTCCAGCTAAAGAGGGGTCCGTGGCCTCCGCCGGAAACTGTTTATTGAAATATGCTCATTTTAACTACTTTGAGACCTATAAATCTTTTTAAAGTTACCTCCACTTTTGAAATTTAATTTAAACTGTGAGGAATATCGTAAACGAAAAAAATTAATGTGTGGCCTTGGCAGGGTGGTGGAGGAGGAACAGTGCAGCCATCACGTGAGCCCACATCACAACTGGCACTGGCTACACATCTAGTCAAAATATTTTTGAAGTTATGTTATAAATTAGGAAGTTTTAGTGATTTGAAAATGTGTTTGGTTTTAGAAACAGGACATTTAGGCGTCCCGAGAGACTTTTTCGGGACAACGGGTACGATCGTGAAAAAACGGGACAATCCCGTTTTTACGGGACGTTTGGTCACCCTACTTTATTATCATATTGAAGAGTAGATTTCCAGCTCGACAATGGTGTTAGCACCTTTTCAACTTAAAAACAATAGCATTTTTTAAATATCCAATTTATTATACATAGTTGATTTCTTTAGACAGCCTTATAATAAAGGGCGTTTCTGAACAGCTGAACAGGCGGAAACATCAAACCTAAATCAATGGAAAGCTAAGCGTTCAGATCTGACTCAAACGTCTAGCAGCCGTAATTGATCACTTCCGGTAGATCACTGGTGGATGGCCTATTTTTAGCTTCATATTGTTTGACATCATTCATGGTTTACACTAGACAATGTGAGCTGTTGTGGATCTGAGAATATCCTCGAAACACTTAACTCAGTACAATTGAAATGAATTCATCTTAATTCAAATTTTCACTAACAAAACAAAAACAACAACAAAACACACACACACAAAAATAGGCTCTTTCCGCTTCCACTTTTCAGTATGACGGACTGGCGGGAATTTATCAAGATTTTATCAAGGACTGCTTTTCAAATTTTTGTTTTCCATTTTTGTTACTTTTTTTATGTATCAATTTTTCGGATCTGTGAATGAAGGCTCGCGTAGCGGTCAATGAAGGCTCGCGTTGCGGTCAATGAAGGCTCGCGTAGCGGTCAATGAAGGCTCGCGTAGCGGTCAATGAAGGCTCGCGTTGCGGTCAATGAAGGCTCGCGTAGCGGTCAATGAAGGCTCGCGTTGCGGTCAATGAAGGCTCGCGTAGCGGTCAATGAAGGCTCGCGTTGCGGTCAATGAAGGCTCGCATACTATTATTTATAGAAGCAAAGCTTTGCGTGGCAAAAATAGGACTTCCTCATGGCACATACACTTTTTGCCTCTCGGTGTGTAAATGTACGACGTCACACAGTATGGGTTGCACATTTCTCAAAGTATAAGCGTACGACGTCACACAGTAGGGTTATACATACAAGTGTAAGCGTACGTCTAACTCATTAAGTTTTACACAATTAGCCGAGTACAAGCGCTAATGATTTTTCTTTTGAATGTTATTCTGTTTGCCCGGAGTCCTGCATAGGTCATCAGAGCCAAATGAAAAAAAAAATTCAATTCTTCATTACTTAAGTGTCGGTGAGGATAATTCTGTGGCTATGTTGTTTTAATTTTTTTTTTTAAAGTTGTGTTTAATTCTTTGTAAAACTTTCTTGTGGGTTTAAGCCACATTGCCTGTCATAATTCTTTGTAAAGCGTTCTACTGGCTTTAGCAACATTTCCTATCGCTTCCAGTATAAGATTGTGTCAAAGAAGCCATGACCGTAGCGTGATCCCGCCACGCCTCCAGTTAGCATTGTCCAGTGGTTCAGTGACAACATTGAAGATCTGCCACATGGAAAGCCCAGTCGTGAAGATTCGGTAGGTCGAGGTCTCTAATCTAACTTGAAATAAAGTAGCGTGCAGCCGATATTTTGCCATTCGACTCGTAACCTGGCGTACCTAGACCACCGTCCCATCCCCCCACCCCCCAGTTCTACATTCTTAAGCTGTTGTATCAATTTTGCGGATGTCTCAAAGCACGTGAGTAACAAATAAACACAAGTTCTATTAATGAATGGTGTAGACAACGTAAGTTTAGTTGGCTCGTTATTGGTGTCCGTTGCACGATCCAGCAATAAGACATCAATCTAATCAGACACGGATGTTCGATAGTTTTCCTCACATGGAAAAAAACTTTGATAAATCCATGCAACACATCTCGAACTAGTCTTTCTATGCCAGGCGAACTCTGAACTGGAACTATCTTGACCTAGTCTTTTTATACCAGGAAAACACGGAACTGGAACTATCTTGACCTAGTCTTTCTATGCCAGGTAAACCTCTGATCTGGACCTATCTTGACCTAGTCTTTTTATGCCAGTCCAACTCTGAACTGGAACTATCTTGACTTAGTCTTTCTATGCCAGGTAAACTCTGATCTGGACCTATCTTGACCTAGTCTTTCTATGCCAGGAGAACTCTGAACTGGAACTATCTTGACCTAGTCTTTTTATGCCAGGAAAACTCTGATCTGGACCTATCTTGTCCTAGTCTTTCTATGCCAGGCAAACTGTGATCTGGAACTATCTTGACCTAGTCATTCTATGCCCGCCAACTCTTAACTGGAACTATCTTGACCTAGTCTTTTTATTCCAGGCCAACTCTGAACTGGAACTATCTTGACCTAGACTTTCAATGCCAGGCCAACTCTTATCTGGAACTATCTTGACCTAGTCTTTTTATGCCACGACAACTCTAAACTGGAACTAATCTTGACCTAGTTTATCTATGCCAGGCCAACTCTGATCTGGAACTATCTTGACCTAGCCTTTCTATGCCAGGCAAACTCTGAACTGGAACTATCTTCACCTAGTCTTTCTATGCCAGGCAAACTCTGATCTGGAACTATCTTGACCTAGTCTTTCTATGCCAGGCCAACTCTGATCTGGAACTATCTTGACCTAGTCTTTCTATGTCAGGCAAACTCTGATCTGGAACTATCTTGACCTAGTCTTTCTATGCCAGGCCAACTCTGATCTGGAACTATCTTGACCTAGTCTTTCTATGCCAGGCAAACTCTGACCTGGAACTATCTTGACCTAGACTTTCTATGCCAGGCCAACTCTGAAAACTTCGTTAATTGCATGACCCCGGGCACCAAGACCAGCGTACGGGGGATCGTGAGAAAATCAACCTGATGGCCAGGGACGCGCTGTCACTTCCCAGGTCCAGTTCGGTGGTACTGAGAAATTGAATTTGGTTGCTAATGGAATCAGCATTGGTTAAAACGACCCCTCTTTCTCGGCCACAGTTCGGAACATACGTCGTCCAAACCACACAAAGAGTGAACCATGGGGGCTGCTGATTCAGGTGGGAACCATCATCAATTAAAACCTTTGAGGTGAGAATTTTACTTCCACTGAGGTGAAGTATTTCAATCAAAGTTCATTAAGCATTGGGGATGTAAATGAGCTTCTTCTTCTTCATTTTTGAGGGCCCACGATCAATGAATTGATCATTCTGGCTCCTATGTTTTCAGAGGGGTTCGCAATATTATAGGCTTTTTCTTTCACGCTTGAGTTGCCGATCTTCAGATTGCGCCTTGGGAACCCCAGGGTCTTGTTTGCGCGGTTGCACACACTGTTACTGTGCTCGTCCCAGCAGACCTCTCTTTGAATAATAACACCTAGGTATTTAACTGAGGAAACTTGCTCAAGAATATGGCCATGCAATTCGTAAGAGTAGTTTTGAGGGGATCTGCTTCTGGAGACTGACATGGTCTGGCACTTGACAGGATGAAATTCCATGTCCCAGCTCATCTCCCACTCAGCTAACCTATTGAGGTCTTGTTGGAGCTATCTCTGGTCAGAACTGTTGACGACTGTCCTATATCCCGCCGTGTCGTCTGCAAACAGTCTTGCTTGAGAGGTCAGCTTCTCGGGCAGATCATTGATATATGCCAGGAACAAACAAGGGCCTAGCACTGAGCCCTGGGGGACCCCTGACTTGACACCGACATAGGAGGAGGTTTTGCAATCTACCACTACTGCCCGGCATCGGTCGCTGAGGAAGCTAGAGATCCATGTTTTGGTAGTGCCTTGAATCCCATATCTCTGCAGTTTGTGTAATAGCAAGCTATGGTTGACACGGTCATACGCTTTTGAAAAGTCCAACACAAGCACATCAGTTTGGAGAGCAAGTTCTCAACATCGTCTGCAGCTACATCTGGAAATCTCGCCCTCCGAGCTTTTGACGAAACTCCTCCTCTGTATACATTGTCCCAAATAAACCGGAGTCGTTGAAATGTTCTAGACTGAACGACGGTCTAACGATGAGACTCCCTCAAAAACATCTTCATCTTTTTACTCCGACCGAACCCCGTGATCTAGTTAAGGGCCAGTGGTTCTCAACCTTCCTAATGCTCGACCCTTTACTACAGTTCCTTATGTTGTGGTGTCCCCCCAACAATAACATTATTTTCGTACTTACTCCATAAATATTTGTTTTTCGATGGTCTTAGGCGACCCCTGTGTAAGGGTCGTTCGACCCCCAAAAAGGGTCACGACCCAAAGTTTGTGAACCGCCAAGTTAAGCGAAAAGCCTCACCTATTTTTTTTATTTTTTTTTTTAACATCCACCCGAATACGATCACGCTCATCAAGAAAATCGAAGTGTTATAATCTAGATCATTAGCCAATTACTGGCTAGGCTAAATCATTAAAGTCCCGTCTCGCTCTAGCCTTATTCGTCTTTTTTTTTAATTCACTTTGCTTAGATATTAATGCAGATTGGATATGTCATTTACGGAATCATTTTTGTCTTCTGAGCTTATCTAACATTCAACTTTTTTAAAAAAAGATTACATTTCATTACATGTTGTTATCTTGATCTTGAAGCGCTTTTGGGTAAATTCGCTCAATTTGATTCATTGAAAATGTAACATTGGAGATCTTTAAGATAAATTCCCATTAGGTGAAACCTCTTTCACTCATTAATTAAGCTGATGGGCAGATCGCCAAAAATTATTTCTCTTTTTTTCTTTATTTTAAGTCGTTCAATCCATAATAGCTTTTCATGATTTTCAAAATCTTGTAGCTTAACAGATCCATCCATTGTTGGTAGCTGCTCATTATTTGCATTAAATGTGAAATTTGTGTGTTCAAATCTGTTATGTAAAATAGAGTAGGTGTCATATCTTTGGAAACGTTGAGAAGATTACTTTTCCTTTGGAAATATTGAGAGTCAAATATGGTTTTACTTGCACGAGACGCAACGTCATTTACACCATCCTTTACAAAAAGTTCGGTAAATCATATGTAGGAGAGACAGGTCGTCACATTGGATCGGGATCCCAATGGGATATGGGGTCCAATTTGGAGACGGGATCCAATCGGGATCCGTATACCAGCTGGGTCGGTATCCCAGTTGGAATGAGATCCCAATGAAATAGGGATACCACCGAGATCAGAATACCGACGCGATCGGGATCCCACCGAAATTTTGGTTCCAGAGGGATCGAAATCTAACCGAGATCAAGATACCAATGGGATAAGGATACCAATGGGATTGGGAGGCATTCCCGGGCAACTCCGGGTATATTGGCTATTATATATAAATAAATATATATATATATTATATATATTATATATATATATAATGCAGATTTAATAAATGTTGTTTGTTTTTTCCACTGATGAAGACATTTTTCCGTAACATCTACACTTGTATTGTGTAAGACCATTAATAAAGCTGAAGTTATATTGTTTTATTTACACAATTTGTTTGTGTCTAATTAATTTATAAGTTTGCAATAGGCAGTTCACAGTTCTATAAGTTTTGTTTGACATACTATAGCTGACTTCACTGTCATGTGTGGCTTGACATACACCCTATAGCTTACTTCACTGTCATGTGTGGCTTGGCATACATCCTATAGCTGACATCACTGACATGTGTAGCTTGACATACATTCTATAGCTTTCTTTACTGTCTAGTGTGGCTTGGCATACATCCTATAGCTGAATACATTGTCCTATGTTGCTTGACTTACACTCTATAGCTGACTTCATTGTCCTATGTTGCTTGACTTACACACCCTATAGCTGACTTCATTGTCATGTGTCACTTGGAATACACTCTATCATACTCTATGGCTGACTTCACATGATATCATTTACTTTTCATGCTATTAACATCATTGAAAGGCTGGGATATAATGACCAACAAAATTATATCTTCAATAAGATAAATATTGAATGAATGCTTTGAACTTGTTCTATCAACCAAAATTAATCACGTCTGCTGATCTTTCAAGTCTTCCTAACGAAATAATCACATGTGTATGAAGATCTTGAAATCACCCCCTCACCATATGTTAGATATTAATCATTATGTACGTATTTACAAACGTCTGGCCGTATGGATGAAAAGGCAACGTACAAGAAGCGTGAAATGATGTATATGATCTGTTTGAAGTGGTGGCTTCAAGCCCCCGTCTGGGGCCTCGGTGAGGAAGATATCTGAACACCTCTTTAAACCAAGAATTTTTTTTTTTTAAATATTTAAATAAAGGCATCTTTATTTAAATTGGAGGATCCCAAAGATGGGGTGGATATTTATTTGACCGGGGATCGCCGCCCCCCCCCCATCCCCCCGTTTCTTTACCTCGGTGGTGTGAATTGGAGTGCAGTATTGATCCAGGCAGAGCTGTGGGAGCAGGGGCGGGTCTTGAGACTATGAACGTTGAAATATTTAGTTTGATTACTTTAAGGATGACGGTCTTAATTTGGAGATCACGTGGTATGGGTGGGCTTGAAGGGGGGTGCGGGGGGGGAGGGGGTCAATGCATCCTAAAACGTCGAAGCGGTTGATAGGTTGGGGGGTCAGTTGAAAGGTGGACGAATGCGAGGCGAGTCATTGGGTAGGGGCGAGAGCCATCATGTAAGGTCCATGATGAGCAACCTTGTAAGGTCCATGATGAGACGACATGTAAGGTCCATAATGAGCAATCATGTAAGGTCCATGATGAGACGACATGTAAGGTCCATAATGAGCAATCATGTAAGGTCCATGATGAGCCACCATGGAAGGTCCATAATGAGCCACCATGGAAGGTCCATGATAAGCACCATGGAAGGTCCATGATCAACCATCATGTAAGGTCAATGATAAGCCACCATGTAAGGTCAATGATGAGCCGACATGTAAGGTCCATGATGAGCCACCTTGAAAGGTCCATGATGAGCCACCTTGTAAGGTCCATGATGAGCCACCTTGCAAGGTCCATGATGAGCCACCATGTAAGGTCCATGATGAGACGACATGTCAGGTCCTTGATCAGCCATGATGTAAGGTCCATGATGAGCCACCATGTAAGGTCCATGATGAGCCACCATGTAACGTCCATGGGCCACCATGCACGTTCCATGCTGAGCCACCATGTAAGATCTGTCATGAGCCACCACATAAAGTCCCGGATGACCCACCATGTAAGGTCCATGATGAGCGACCATGTAAGGTCCATGAAGAGCCACCATGCAAAGTCCGTGATGAACCACCATATAAGGTTCATAATGAGCCACCATGTAAGGTCCATAAAGAGCCACCATGTAAGGTCCATAATGAGCTACCATGTAAGGTCCATAATGAGCCACCATGTAAGGTCCATAATGAGCCACTATGTAAGGTCCATGAGCCACCATGTAAGGTCCATAATGAGCCACCATGTAAGGTCCATGAGCCACCATGTAAGGTCCATAATGAGCCACCATGTAAGGTCCATGATTCCCGAGGTGCGTGGGCTTGTGTTCATGTACGTAGTCTGGTCAAACTGTGGTCTTGTCCTGACGCAAAGCTTACCACATTGCCACAACATTGGCACCCTGACACACCACATTTCCACCCTGACACAACACATTGTCACCATGACACACAACTTGCCACCCTGACACACCGCATTGCCACCCTGACACACAACATTGCCACCCTGACACACCACATTGCCACCCTGACACACCACATTGCCACCCTGACACAACACATTGCCCCCTGACACACTGCATTGCCCCCTTGACACACCACATTGCCACCCTGACACACCATATTGCCACGCTTACACACCACATTGCCACCCTGACACACCACATGGCCCCTGACCCACCACATTGCCACCCCGACACACCACATTGCCCCTCTGACCCACCTCATATTGCCACGCTTACACACCACATTGCCACCCTGACACACCACATGGCCCCTGACACACCACATTGCCACCCTGACACACCACATTGCCACTCTGACACACCACATTGCCACCCTGACATACCACATTGCCACCCTGACACATCACATTGCCCCCCTGACACTCAAATTGCCACCCTTACACACCACATTGCCACCCTGACACACCACATTGTCACCCTGACATACCACATTGCCACTCTGACACACCACATTGCCACCCTGACACACCACATTGCCATCCTTACACACCGTATTGCCACCTTGACACACCACATTGCTACCCTGACACACTATATTGCCACCCTGACACACCACATTGCCTCTCTGACACACCACATTGCCCCCGACACACCACATTGCCACCCTGACACACCACATTGCCACCCTGACACACCACATTGCCACCCTGACACACCACATTGCCACTCTAACACCCAAATACAGTAAACTTCGCCCTAAGCATTTGCTAGTCACTGAGCCGAGAAAGTCCTGACTCTGAGGCGTTACGCTAATGAGGCGTGTCCACGCAGTCGAACAATGAGGCGTGTCCACGCGGTCGAACAATGAGGCGTGTCCACGCAGTCGAACAATGAGGCGTGTCCACGCAGTCGAACAATGAGGCGTGTCCACGCAGTCGAACAATGAGGCGTGTCGACGCAGTCGAACAATGAGGCGTGTCCACGCATTCGAACAATGAGTCGTGTCCACGCAGTCGAACGTGTTATGAAAACGAATCGAATCCACGCAGTGGGGCATGTGACAATGAGGCGTGCTCCATAATATAATGATGCTCTATGCCGAAACGTCCTGATCTTTTTTGTCCTGTTCTCTAATTCAAGCTTCCACATACCTCGTTTTTGCTATTTCATTCGTGCTCAATAAGTAAGGCTTGTCCTGATACTCGTGTCCAAGTAAAGAGGCTTATCCTGATCATGACGCGAGTTTGTCTATCATGTAAAGATGTGGTTTGCAGGTTGCTGTAGAGTTTATTTTGCGATATTCAACCATTACACGTTATTAAATTTAACCAAAAAAAAATAAATTTTAAAGCTCTTTAAATATTTTTATTACATTTTTTTTTCCGAAGTAAGCAAATTTTGTTATTATGTTTCTTTAAAATGATCCTGGGGACTCGGACGTCCTTTATCCCTTTAATTATCGTACATTTGGCTGACCCATTAAGTCAGAGCGTTTCATCATTTCTTGGCCTACTTATTCAGCTGTTTCGCAAACCAGATGTTAAACTGACGCTTGCTGTGGTTTTAAAAGACGCATGTACATCAAGTGTTATAACTTAACGACATTATCATTTTTTTTTAAATCAGAATAATGCTCATATATTTAAGTAGCGATATTTTAACATTATCATGAACTTAAAGAATGGTATGCAAGTAATTTGGTATTGATTTTGTTATATAAGGTAATTAGTTCCTTGGTGAAACCGCTCTGCACACTGATTGGACAGCTCTGCCTTAAGTCTCGCAAAGACAATGGTACAAACTCACTGAATGGACAGCTGTGCTTTAAGTCTCACAAAGACAATGGTACAAACAGACTGATTGGACAGCTCTGCTTTAAGTCTCACAAAGACAATGGTACAAACACACTGATTGGACAGCTCTGCCTTAAGTCTCACAAAGATAATGGTACAAACACACTGGTTGGACAGCTCTGCTTTAAGTCTCACAAAGACAATGGTACAAACTCACTGAATTTACAGCTCTGCTTTAAGTCTCACAAAGACAATGGTACAAACTCACTGAATGGACAGCTCTGCTTTAAGTCTCACAAGGACAATGGTACAAACTCACTGAATGGACAGCTCTTCTTTAAGTCTCACAAAGACAATGGTACAAACTCACTGAATGGACAGTGTGATAGTATGTATGACTGACGACTATTATTGTGAGTAGTGAGTGAACTTGGTGACCTGATTGGCCAGTGGTGTTGTTATGTGGTATGACTGGACGTGGTGTGTTGTTTACATTCATGAATGTTTAAATTTAAAGGCGGGAATATTGGTTGGAAAGGTGGAGTGAGTGATCACGTGGTGTGAGATATACAAAGAATGTAGAATGTGGAATAAAGATCAGCTGCTACAGCGAACACAGACGAGTTGGCAGCATTCCTTACTATTACAGACAGCTCTGCCTTAAGTCTCACAAACTCGCTGCAATCTAAAGACACAGCTGAACCTGGTCGCTGTATTTTATGAAGAGCCTTAAAATATATCTTGCTGCTGTCCCCCCCCCTCCCCCTAGTCTCCTCGCAGCTCACGGACCCAAGGGAACGCCAAATGCCGTCAAACACGGACGCTCACGAAATTGTTGTGTCTAAATGTTTAAGTCTTAAACAATATTTTGGCTAAAATGAAAAATTAATTGTCTAAAATGAACAATTATTTGTGTAAAATGAATAATGATTTCGCTAAATTGACAATTATTTCGCTAAAATGAAGAATTATTGGTCCTAAGGTACGCTATCGGTCAAAACTAATTAAGACAAGAAGGCTGTAAAAACGGTTGTGAGACAACTCAGAATGCATGCCATAAAAACGTGTTGGTTGTTGCCCTTGGCGCTACTCCTTGCTCCAGTCAACGAGAGCTAAAGTCAACTTGCTCGTCATCTATTTATTGTCTTAACAATTCTTGGCAGCATGCAAGGAAAGCTGGAATATTCTTGGAGCAACATAAGGAACCTCACTTGATATCTAGAACACTTTCATATTCTTAGACGTTATCCCTTCTATAACGCTAGTACTTCTGACATCTATGACATGACTTATCCCTTCTATAACGCATCTCCTTCTGACATCTGTGACATGGCTTATCACTTCTATAATGCTACTCCTTCTGACATCTATGACATGACTTATCACTTCTATAACGCTACTCCGTCTCACTTGTAAATTTCTGACATGTCTTATCACTTCTATGACGTGACTTGTAACTTTTATGTTATGACTTATCATCACAACGTCGTGTCTTGTAACGCTTATGACATGACTTACCGCTTACATGGCATGACTTATCACTTCTATAACGTTTATTTTTCACTTCTATGATCTGACTTATCACTTCCAGGACATGACTTATTCCTTCCATAACATGGCTCACCTCTTTTTGACATAACTTATAATTTCTATGACATGACTTATCACTTCTATGACATGACTTATCACTTCTATGACATGACTTATCACTTCTAATGCATGACTTATCACTTTCATTATTGACTTATCAGCTCTATGAATAACTAAACGTTTCTTTAACATGACTTAACACTTCTATGCCATGACTTATCTCTTCTATGACATGACTTAACACTTCTATGACATGACTTATCACTTCCATACATCCCACCCTGGAAACTTTAGATTCCTACCTAACATGTAAGAGTCAGGGGGGGGGGATGGGAGGAAAAGTCTCAACTCATCCGTGGAACTGACAGCCAGTCATCTGAAATGCGCTCACTCTCAGGGAACGAAACTCTTTATTTTTTATTTTTTTTTGCTTGAGTAATTTACCGTCGAGTTTTTCTCACCGTAACAGGAACACAATCACGGGTAGGTCTTCCAATTAGTGCGAGCTATTTTCAGTTTTCTCGGTGGGGGGAAGAGCAATAATAAAGAAAACAGCTTGCATTTTGAAGCACTCATTTCATCTCTGAGATGATCTAACGTTGAGGGTGCTCGTAGGGTGAGGTGGCTGGTGCTCTAAAAGGATTGGATCCATATGATTACGTTTGAGGTGAGGTAGTTGGTGTGTCTAAGATGATTGCATCAATATGATTGTGTTCAGGGTGACTGCGTCATTTATGGTAAAATTGAATTTTGAATTCTTCACGAATATTTCCCCTTGGTTCCAAATTGATCTATAAGTTAAGGAAATGCGCGGAATGATGGTCCTGTTTTGTTTTCCTTTGTAGAACCGTTTCGACGTTCGTGATTGGTTGTAACTTTTTGCTTGGTGTTACTTCATTGGCGGGTTGGAGGCAACTATTTAATTAATAAAAATGGTAATAAGGGGGAGAGACTGCAATCAGGTTAGCAAAATAGGAACCGAGTAAAACAAAGTAAGATCAATTCTGAACAAAGGAACGCAACAAAACAACTAACGTGTCGGCAGGAAGCCTTGGTCAGCGAAAAAACAGAAGAAAAAAAACAGAAGAAAATTTTAAAATAACCCTAAGCTGAGTAGCATCATCCGAATGGGCAGCGACAGAATACTACTTCCCAGCTAAGTGCTATTTTGTAATTTTATTCTGTTTTTTTTTTCTTTTTCTATTACAGAACGAAATTCTGTAATTCGCCATTACAATATCAATAATAGAAAAGAAATGTTCTATAGATGATTATTTTCCTATATCCTTATATTTAACCATAACCGCTCATGTTTAATGGAAAAATTGAACTGATTAAAATGATATTAATCTACCCCATTATATTTGATACATACCGCCCCTCCTACATTCCCATAACAACCAACCCATCTTATCCCCATACATTCCACACAATCATAATCAAATTCATTAACAGAATCATATTCCAATACAATCCACCCAACATATTCCCATCCCATCATATTCCCATAATTCCACCCCATCATATTTCCATAAAATCCGCCACAATCATATTTCCCTACAATCCACCCATCATATTCCCCTACATTCTACACATCATATTCTCCTACATTCCAACCCATCATATTCCCATAAAATCTACCCATCATATTCCCCTACATTCTACACATCATATTCCGATACATTCCACCCCATCATATTCCCATACATCCCAACCCATCATATTCCCATACATTCCACCCCATCACATTCCCATACATTCCAACCCATCATATTCCCATACATTCCACCACATCATATTCCCCTAATTTCCACCACATTATTTTCCCATACAATCCTCCCCATCATATTCCCATACATTCCACCACATCATATTCCCCTACATTCCATCCCATCATATTCCCCTACATTCCATCCCATCATATTCCCATACATTCCACCACATCATATTCCCATACATTCCAACCCATCATATTCCCATACATTCCACCCCATCACATTCCCATACATTCCAACCCATCATATTCCCATACATTCCACCACATCATATGCCCATACATTCCACCCCATCATAGTCCCATACATTCCACCCCATCATATTCCCATACATTCCACCACATAATATTCCCCTACATTGCATCCCCGGTCATATTCCCATAATTCCACCACATCATATTCCCATACATTCCACCACATCATATTCCCATACAATCCACCCATCATATTCCCCTACATTCCACCCCATCAATATTACCATACATTCCACACCTAATTCTAACTCACTTGACCTGTTGTACACCAGGCCACCTTCTCACACACTTGACCTGCAGTACACCAGGCCACATTTTCACACACTTGACCTGCTGTACACCAGGCCGCATTCTCACACACTTGACCTGCTGTACACCAGGCCACATTCTCACACACTTGACCCTCTGTACACCAGGCCACATTCTCACACACTTGACCTGCTGGACATCCGGCCACATTCTCACAGACTTGACCTGCTGTACACCAGGCCACATTCTCACACACTTGACCCTCTGTACACCAGGCCACATTCTCACACACTTGACCTGCTGGACATCTGGCCACATTCTCACAGGCTTGACCTGCTGTACACCAGGCCACATTCTCACACACTTGACCTGCAGTACACCAGGCCATATTTCACACACTTGACCTGCTGTACACCAGGCCGCATTCTCACACACTTGACCTGCTGTACACCAAGCCACATTCTTACACACTTGACCTGCTGTACACCAGGCCACATTCTCACACACTTGACCTGCTGTACACCAAGCCGCATTCTTACACACTTGAAGTCATTTTCTACACCACCCCATCTCCCCCAAATCTAACGACATTCCCAACCTTCACAACAATCTACTTACCCTCACATCAAAGTCCAAATGTACCACTTCAAACTAACTTTTTTTTAATCTTTCCACTTATTATTCTTCTGTCACAACTCAATTGAGCCCTCACACGTTATATATTTTTACATTGATCGACTGTTTAGCATGTCTATCACAAGTGCCGTGCATCGGATTTGAACAACATTGTGTAGGACTACCTGTGGCTATTGACATTGTGTGACATTTTGTAGGGCTACCTTTTGTCCAGTGACATTTTGTAGGGCTACCTTGTGTCCAGTGATACTGTGTAGGGTTACCTCTAGTCCAGTGGAATTATGTAGGTCTAACTTTTGTCCAATGACATTTTGTGTAGGGCTATCTTTTGTCCAGTGACATTGTGTAGGGCTACCTTTTGTCCAGTGACATTGTGTAGGGCTACCTTTTGTCCAGTGACATTGTGTAGGGCTACCTTAATGTCTAGTGAAATTAACAAAAAGAAAAAAATATGTTGAAAGTTTCGACCCGTTTCAATGGAGCTTAGGTCAGAGTTCAGACTAGCGGGTTGTGGAATTCAGGAGCAGAGGTCAGACTGTCGGGTTGTGGAGTTCAGGTCAGTGGTCAGACTGTCGGGTTATGGAGTTCAGGCTAGAGGTCAGACTGTCGGGTTGTGGAGTTCAGGAGCAGAGGTCAGACTGTTGGATTGTGGAGTTCAGGTTAGAGGTCAGACTGTCGGGTTGTGGAGTTCAGGTTAGAGGTCAGACTGTCGGGTTGTGGAGTTCAGGTCATTGGGTCACTCTGCCTGGCTTTAGAGTTCAGGCCGCACTGTCGAGTTGTCATCGTTTGTTTTTTCCTTTCTTTCTTTCCAACAAATCAAATACGACGTCAAGTGGTTGAGGTCTCCCAAGTTTCATTCATTTCGAACCAAAATTGATTGACGTTGAGTTTCTCATTGTGACGTTACATTCTCATGCTGTGCTTTTAGAAAACCATTAGCCCCGGGGTCATCTCAGTTTACACTGCTCGCTCGGACAATAGAATGTTCTTCCATTTTTTTTTCAAGATTTAACTGCATTAAAAAATGTGGTGCCAGTTTTAGTTTCTTGTTGTTGTATCTTGCCAGAAGTTCCGATTGGATTATTGCTATTTTTTGAAACATTGAAACAACAAAATATTGGATTTGATGTCAAGTTCGGTTGAGTTTAGTTTACTTCAGTGATTCAAGTTATCGGTTAGGATTGAATGGAGACATTGGCGTAACAACGGCTTGGCATTGGGGCAGTTTCCAAGGGCGCCGGCCTGCGTCAGTTCAAAGGGGCGCCGCTAAATCTCAATTTTTTAAATTTTTATTTAAACAAAAGGGCGCCAAAAATAAAATTAACCAAGGGCGTGAAAAAACCAAATTACGCGCCTGAATGGAGACCTGAATATTAAATTCAGTTGACTTGAAATAGTCCTTCACACCTTTGGAGTGGCCCACACCTTTGAAGTGGCCCACACCTTTGGAGTGGCCCACACCTTTGGAGTGGCCCACACCTTTGGAGTGGCCCACACCTTTGGAGTGGCCCACACCTTTGGAGTGGCCCACACCTTTGGAGTGGCCATTGAGTTGTAACAAATGAATCAATGATACGTTCTTTTTATCGCATACTCAAACCTTCTCAAATAAGGTCATTACATATGCAATGTACCAATCGTGTGGTTGTGATTGGTCGGTTTTCAACTTCGGAACAGTAGTGCTTAAGTTTTTATTTTTTAACTCATGTCGTTCACTGGCCTCTCTACCATCTCATTCACGAGACTCCCTGTTATCTCATTCACGAAGACTCCCTGTTATCTCATTCACTAGACTTCCTGTTATCTCATTCACGAGACTCCCTGTTATCTCATTCACTAGACTCCCTGTTATCTCATTCACGAGACTCCCTGTTATCTCATTCACTAGACACCCTGTTATCTCATTCACTGCCCTCTATTCTTACTATAACATCTTATTCATTAACCTCTCTATCATCTCATTCGCTAGACTCTCTAACATCTCATGCACTAGACTCTCTATCATCTCATTCGCTAGACTCTCTAACATCTCATGCACTAGACTCTCTATCATCTCATTCACTAGACTCTCTATCATCTCATTCACTAGACTCTCTATCATCTCATTTACTAGACTCTCTAGCATCTCATTCACTAGACTCTCTAGCACCTCATTCACTAGACTCTCTAACATCTCATGCACCAGACTCTCTATCATCTCATTCACTAGACTCTCTAACACAGTGGTTCTCAACCTTCCTAATGCCGCGACCCTTTAATAAAGTTCCTCATTTTATGGCGACCCCCAGCCACACAATTATTTTCGTCGCTACTTCATAACTGTAGATGATATATGTTTTCAGATGGTCTTAGGTGACCCCTGGGAAAGGGTCGTGCGACCCCCAAAGGGGTCGCGACCCACAGGTTGAGATACGCTGCTCTAACATCTCATTCACTAGACTCTCTAACATCTCATTCACTAGGCCCTCTATCATCTCATTCACTAGACCCTCTATCATCTCATTCACTAGACCCTCTATCATCTCATTCACTAGACTCTCTATCATCTCATTCACTAGACTCTCTATCATCTCATTCACTAGACTCTCTATCATCTCATTCACTAGACTCTCTATCATCTCATTCACTAGACTCTCTATCATCTCATTCACTAGACTCTCTATCATCTCATTCACTAGACTCTCTATCATCTCATTCACTAGACTCTCTATCATCTCATTCACTAGACTCTCTATCATCTCATTCACTAGACTCTCTATCATCTCATTCACTAGACTCTCTATCATCTCATTCACTAGACTCTCTATCATCTCATTCACTAGACTCTCTATCATCTCATTCACTAGACTCTCTATCATCTCATTCACTAGACTCTCTATCATCTCATTCACTAGAATCTCTATCATCTCATTCACTAGACTCTCTATCATCTCATTCACTAGACTCTCTATCATCTCATTCACTAGACTCTTTATCATCTCATTCACTAGACTCTCTATCATCTCATTCACTAGACCTTTATCATCTCATTCACTGGCTTGCGCGATCGCTTTAATATTGAACAAGTTCCTATTAATTTATTGACACGTTCCCTTTTTAAAATATTTTATATTAAATTTGCTTTTGTTCGTGGCTGGTTCGCAAAAATCTTTGGACGGCTAACCGACCCATTCCCGTCAACCTTTTGAGCGGAAACTTGGCACAAGGACTGATTACCGACGAAAATATAGTCTTTCACACATCCGAACCAAGTCCGCTTGTCTCATTTTTCAAGGGAACATGAAGGAAAATTCCCGCTAGCTACAATACATGAGGTTCATAAATACAAATGTCGCAAGTGAGTTTGGTGCGAAATATTTTCTTTTCTTCTTTTGAAATATTCAGGGGCGTTGAAAATAATGTGGGGTTGGGAGCCTTGGGGGGAGAGGGTGGGGAAGCACTAATAGGGACTCTTATAAAGTGCATTACTTGTATGCATGTTTTGTCAAAATTTCAGCCCCACCCAAGATTGGTCGATATTCCCTTTATAAAGGATTTACGCGAAAAACTATGTCTTTAAGGTTTGTTTAATTTATGGCTCAACATTGCGAGCAAAGCATTTTCTCTGATATAATCAAATTTTTTCATGGACGATATCATTTAAATAACTATACATCTACTGACCTGACATCTATATAAATTGCGTTCTTTTTCTTAAATTGGGTGGTTTGTTCATTCCCTAGTGGTATGTCTTTCACACTTTGTCCGCTTACCAGTGCTAGATGTTAAACTTTAATAGGGTGGTTCATTTATCGGCGGACATCTATTAATGGAACATCCCGGCCAATCTCATTAAGATATTAATAAAACATCCGGGTATTCCCTTTGGCCAATCTCTCAACAGCTGTTCGGTACTTCTACGATAATGTGAGCCGGCGTTATTGGTCTTAACCTAGACGAAAACGTGTTGACAACTTTATTTTACGAAAGATTTTACAAACAAATTGTTACTGCTGCATATAGGCGGGAATACGTTGTAACAGTTTTACTAAAACATTGTCTAAAAATAGCAACATTACGTGATGCGATCAGACGATTTCCGGTCATTAGAAATGACAAACACTTCGCGGCATTTTGACCCACACTATATTTCTAAACATGAACGCGCCAACTGCACGATTTCGTACGGCGCGTAGTTGCTTCATTTCGGTAAGTAGGCGGTGCGCAAATGGGGCCGGGGGCGGGGGGGCGCTATAGATAGGGTTTGTCCAAGGGATAGCATTTAATAGATTTATAGTACGTAGCTGAACTTTGCGTGCTTAACTATTCGG
>CAXITT010000312.1:318711-329763 GCA_964033795.1 Lymnaea stagnalis | reverse complement strand
CCACGACAACCACAACTACCACGACAACCACAACTACCACGACTACAACTACTACCACGACAACCACAACTACCACGACAACCACAACTACCACGATAAACAACACCTACCACGACAACCACAACTACCAATCAACCACCATGCACACAGTGACATATGTACTATCCCCCGTTAGTCCTATCTACTGCCCTGGGCATAACATATCATCATAAAAATCATTTTTTTTACGTTTTGTCCAATACATCACACGTCCATGTAAACTTGTATCTTGTATTCATATGTAATGAAACATCCCCTCTAAAAACAAAGTCGTTCTTTTAAGTCCTTTGTCCGCATTTTTTATTATAGATTATTTTAAAATTCTAACATCCCGCCAGCTTTTACACACCAGATTGACTCCACCAACTTTTTCATTAAAAATATTTATATATATTTATCAACAAACGCACTTGAAATTTTCTTTTTTTAAAGAATCTCACTTAACCCAATTAGGAATTTTATTTCGTGAAATCCTATTTCTTTCATATCCCCATGAAATCCTATTTCTTTCATGTGCCCCCATGAAATCCTATTTCTTTCATGTGCCCCATGAAATCCTATTTCTTTCATGTGCCCCCATGAAATCCTGAAATTATAATTTTTGGAGGGGGGTGTGATGTTTGGGGTGGGAATGGCAATTTGACAGAATGTGCTGTCATCGACAATGAATCTACTTACCAAGTTAGCTCGGTAGGTTGACGGGAAGTGTGTCAATTAGCCGTTCAAAGATTTTGCCACACACCCAGCTAGAAACACAAAAAAACAAGTTAATATAAAGAACTTTAAAATTAGTTTTATGTTTAATCAAACAAACTCAATAGTAAATTTAATCTTGAATTTTCAGTCATTATAATTTCAAAACGATTAGATTAACAATGTTTGAGTACTACTACTGTAATACAGTGATTTTAACCAGTCTTCCACGCACTCCCGTGTGAACGGGGGCCAGTGCCAGAAGGTGCTGGAACAGCCAGAAAAATCGGATTTATTTGCATTTGAACAGCTGGAGAAGTTTTGAAGTGAGCGTGTTTGTTTGGGTTTCTTTCATTATTAACAAATTTCCATTATTAATGTAGTTCCCTTATTGATGTTGTTCCATTATTGATGTTGTTCCATTATTGACATAGTTCCATTATTGACATAGTTCCATTATTGACATAGTTCCATTATTGACATAGTTCCCTTATTGGCATAGTTCCCTTATTGATGTAGTTCCCTTATTGATGTTGTTCCATTATTGATATAGTTCCATTATTGACATAGTTCCATTATTGACATAGTTCCATTATTGACATAGTTCCCTTATTGATGTAGTTCCCTTATTGATGTAGTTCCATTATTGATATAGTTCCATTATTGATATAGTTCCATTATTGACATAGTTCCATTATTGACATAGTTTCATTATTGACATAGTTCCCTTATTGATGTAGTTCCCTTATTGATGTTGTTCCATTATTGATGTTGTTCCATTATTGATATAGTTCCATTATTGACATAGTTCCATTATTGACATAGTTCCATTATTGACATAGTTCCCTTATTGATATAGTTCCCTTATTGATGTAGTTCCATTATTGACATAGTTCCATTATTGACATAGTTCCCTTATTGATATAGTTCCCTTATTGATGTAGTTCCATTATTGACATAGTTCCATTATTGACATAGTTCCCTTATTGATATAGTTCCATTATTGACATAGTTCCATTATTGACATAGTTCCCTTATTGACATAGTTCCCTTATAGACATAGTTCCATTATTGATATAGTTCCCTTATTGATGTAGTTCCCTTATTGATGTAGTTCCCTTATTGATTAGTTCCCTTATTAATGAAGTTCCCTTATTGATGTAGTTCCCTTATTGATGTAGTTCCCTTATTGATGTAGTTCCATTATTGACATAGTTCCATTATTGTCATAGTTCCATTATTGACATAGTTCCCTTATTGATGTAGTTCCATTATTGACATAGTTCCATAATTGATATAGTTCCCTTATTGATGTAGTTCCCTTATTGACATAGTTCCCTTTTAGACATAGTTCCATTATTGATATAGTTCTCTTATTGATGTAGTTCCCTTCTTGATGTAGTTCCCTTATTGATTAGTTCCCTTATTAATGAAGTTCCCTTATTGATGTAGTTCCCTTATTGATGTAGTTCCCTTATTGATGTAGTTCCCTTATTGACAGTTCCCTTATTGGGGTAGTTCCCTTATTGATATAGTTCCCTTATTAACATAGTTCCATTATTGATATAGTTCCATTTTTGATATAGTTTCCTTATTGATGTAGTTCCATTATTGACATAATTCCATAATTGATATAGTTCCCTACTTGATGTAGTTCCCTTTTTGATGTAGTTCCCTTATTGACATAGTTCCATTATTGCATAGTTCCATAATTGATATATTTCCCTTATGGATGTAGTTCCCTTATTGAAATAGTTCCATTATTGATATAGTTCCATAATTGATATAGTTCCCTTATTGATGTAGTTCCCTTATTGATGTAGTTCCATTATTGACATAGTTCCATAATTGATATAGTTCCCTTGTTGATGTAGTTCCATTATTGATATAGTTCCATAATTGATATAGTTCCCTTATTGATGTAGTTCCCTTATTGATGTAGTTCCATTATTGACATAGTTCCATAATTGACTTAGTTCCCTTATTGATTTAGTTCCATTATTTTCATAGTTCCATTATTTTCATAGTTCCATTATTGACATAGTTCCATAATTGATATAGTTCCCTTCTTGATGTAGTTCCCTTCTTGATGTAGTTCCCTTATTGACATAGTTCCATTATTGATATAGTTCCCTTATTGATGTAGTTCCCTTATTGATGTAGTTCTCTTATTGATTAGTTCCCTTATTGATGTAGTTCCTTTATTGATATAGTTCCCTTATTGATGTAGCTCCCTTATTGACAGTTCCCTTATTGAGGTAGTTCCCTTATTGATATAGTTCCCTTATTAAATAGTTCCATTATTGAAATAGTTCCATTAGAGATGTAGTTCCATTATTGACATAATTCCATAATTGATATAGTTCCCTTCTTGATGTAGTTCCCTTCTTGATGTAGTTCCCTTCTTGATGTAGTTCCCTTATTGACATAGTTCCATTATTGCATAGTTCCATAATTGATATAGTTCCCTTATTGGTGTATTTCCCTTATTGACATAGTTCCATTATTGACATAGTTCCATAATTGATATAGTTCCCTTATTGATGTAGTTCCCTTATTGATGTAGTTCCATTATTGACATAGTTCCATTATTGATATAGTTTCATTATTGATATAGTTCCATTATTGATATAGTTCCATTATTGATATAGTTCCATTCAATGTTCCCTTTAAGATGCGTGGCTGCGGGACCTGCGCAGCAGTTTTGAGAATCCCCGCAGCAAATTTCTATGTAAGTGTGTGTTTGTGGGCTGTAAAATTATGCACACTAAAAATTGAAGCTGTAAAACTTTGCACACAACTGTATGATTTTGCACACGAACCAGCAAACCTTAGAGGGAACATTGGTCCTATTATTTATATAGTTCCATTATTGATATAGTTCCATTATTGATATAGTTCCATTATTGTTTTAGTTCCATTATTGATTTAGGTCCATTATTGATATTGTTCCATTACTGATATAGTTCCATTATTTATGTAGTTCCATTATTGATATAGTTCCAGATATGGTTCCATTATTGATACTGTTCCATTACTGATATAGTTACATTATTGATGTAGTTCCATTATTGATACTGTTCCATTAGTGATATTCTTCAGTTATTGATAAAGTACTATTAGTGCTATTGCTAAATTGGTGAAATTTTTCCATTTTTTTCCATCACTTAAAAAAAACTGTCAAAATATCAATGATTTACAAAGTGATTTATATTATAACAATGTTTTTATGGGTGGAGAGGGGCGAGAAATGTTCCACCCTGCAAAAATGTTAAGAACCTCTGCTATAAATATAACACTTGACACTAATCTGGTGTTTTGGAGCATAGATCAATCAAACGATAATACCTTGAAACTCTGTGTAGCACACGGAGATCTAAGTCGAGCTTTACTAAACGTGAAGTCATTGAGCCCAGCGTTCGTTAGGTGGTAGAACACAAGGTCAGACCAAATCAGAACTAAATCAAACATGGAGACGCCCATGGGAACATCTCTGCTCCTTATTTATCTTATCTTTTATCTTACTAGTACATGGGGGGAGGGGAGGTGGGCCGGAAATTGCCAGGGGTCGATAAGGGAATGGCTCATTATATCTCGCACTTGAAAAAGTGGTTCTGGGAGGCAAGCTCATCTGGACTGGGTTGGGTCTGGGGGAGGAGGAGCATTGACATGTTGAACAGAAATGTTAGAAAGTGCATGTTTCAAGGGTTCATTGGAATTGGCGTAAGAAAGTGCATGTTAGAAGGGTTCAATAGGATGGACGTACGAAATGGCATGTTAGAAGTGTTCAATAGGATGGACGTAAGAAAGTGCATGTTAGAAGTGTTCAATAGGATGGAAGTAAGAAAGTGCATGTTAGAAGTGTTCAATAGGATGGACGTACGAAATGGCATATTAGAAGTGTTCAATAGGATGGACGTAAGAAATGGCATGTTAGAAGTGTTCAATAGGATGGACGTAAGAAATGGCATGTTAGAAGTGTTCAATAGGATGGACGTAAGAAAGTGCATGTTAGAAGTGTTCAATAGGATGGACGTAAGAAATGGCATGTTAGAAGTGTTCAATAGGATGGACGTACGAAATGGCATGTTACAAGGGTTCAATAGGATGGCGTTACGAAATCACTTGTTAGAATTATTCAGTGGAATGGACATAAAAAAAGTGCATGACATGTTATTAATGGCACACTCAGTAGAAACATATGTGTCCAATAACAATCGCCTATCCCAAATTTCACGCAGCACTCCACTCCTACCAAAATGTGTAAGTTTCTCTCCCAGCAAAAATACTTTGCGTCTCTTTCGCTCAAACAATGTACACAGGTTTTATTTATACCAAGGGTTTTAATCAACGTTCAGACGCGGTCATGCGTGGCTGAGTTTAATTCATGCTTCAAGTTGTAAGGGGAAATGTAACTGGAAAAAATCCCCTCGCTCAGCTCCCGTAATAATATCCCAAAAATCACGGCACGACACGACAGAACTACATCACGTCATCTGACTGTGACCGTCTCATACTAAAACCCTTGTACATTTGTGCAAAGGTATCATGGTAAGGCACTGGAATATTTGCACAAAGGTCTCATAGTAAAGCCCTGGTACATTTGTGTATTAACAAAAGCTGTTGGCATGGTTTTCTGGTTGTTTTTTTTATGTATTTATTTTATTTTTTGGCGTTTGTTTTTATTAACTGTAATTAAAAATCAATTTACTGTAAACTATACGATTTTAAGATCTAGAACAATAATCCTTTAACCAATGTAAAATCAAATATCATTTTCCTAGGAAATTCTCGGCATTGTTTAGACAGTGTTTACATTAAATAGAACATTGTAATATCCTCGGAGCTTGAAACCAATTCATAGAACATATCAATGCATTGCGCAGTCTGTTCAAGAAGCATTACCTTCTTTGACTTTTGATGGGTTTATTTATGTGGGTTTATTTTATTTTTATTTTTTTTGGGGGGGGGTGTTGTTTGTTAAGGCTCCAAGCGCCTTGTTACTTGATCCGCTTACAGCTCGTACAAGAGCATCACCCAGTTATGTAGCCAGATTAATCTGGTTCCTACACGCCACGTCTGCCTCCCGACGCTCACTTCTGCCCGGCTTCTGACGGTGACATTCCTGAAATGAGGAGACTCAAAGATGGCGCCAACGAATATGTCACGACTTGTCAAAGATTTATCACCGTCGGAATCAGGGGGAGAGAACCACGTACATACGTTTTCTCTTAGATTACTCACTCATACCGCTACCGCGTGCTTTTACTTTAGCGAGACATAATGGGGTTCAATAAAATCGCATGAGTAATAAATTATCAAATTTTGGACATTTTTTTTTTCTTAAATTTAATACATTTTTTATGGATAAGGTCTCCGAAAAAACGAAACACAAAAAAAGGTTTTGTGAAATTTTACCTGGAAGGGTGCCGAAGCCTAACTTCTGCGCATGTCTTAATTATCAAATATTTATTGAATTTTAAAGCAAAACAAAACATTTATCCACAGCATGCGACCACAAGAAAGGCTGAAAGCCACAGCTCTAGGGCACTAAACAAGGGAAGCACAACTTTCAAACCATTAACTTTGCGATAGATTAATTCGCTGAAGCGGGTACGTGGGCGGGTCTACTTGAATACGATGAGGAAATATCATTGTAGCATAATACTCACCCTTTTAGTTGTTTGCAAACTCCCCTATAGCATCGCGATCTCACACGCGTGCATGATAGGTGGGTTCCCCCATAGACCACCCCTGGGTAAATCCGCCTATGTGAGACAAGCTACGGAAAGCTACACATGCAGATATGGGGAAATGCCAGAGTAAATTACTTCATTTGTAGGTGGGAGAAATCTGTAACAAGCCTCGGGTTTCTTTATTGTTCTTTGACGTCGGCATCTGTCGGGGAATTTACAAAGCCGTGTGTTACAACTGTGCACGGTTAAGTACCATTAAATTAGACATGTCTTTAATCCTAAGCTAATCTGGTGGTCCTTCATCCTAAGCTAATCTGGTGGTCCTTCATCCTAAGCTAATCTGGTGGCCCTTCACCATAAGCTAATCTGGTGGTCCTTCATCCTTTATCTATGACGATCCGCAACTATTTCATCAATGGACATAGTAGACATAGTAATTATCATACACCTACAAGTATCGTATCAGATTATTACTAAGGTGAGAACATCTATCTTTTTAGATTGTTACTCAGTTGAGAACATGTATCATCTTCGATTGTTACTAAGGTCTAATGTGTAATTGGGATAGGCGGGTGCCGGGTGGCCAAGCGGTCTAAACTGTCTCAAACCAAATTAGCTGGTGGTCTAAAGTTCAATCCCCACCAAAGCCAACATCCCAAGCACCCCGGGTGGATAGGACTCGTTACCCTTGGACGGCAAGCCATCTAAGAGAAGGCAAACTCTGAATTCAAACCAGGAGCCAGAATGATCAACAAAGTGATCGTGGGGCCCTCAAATAGAAGAAGAAGAAGAAGGTGACAACATGTATCATATTAGATTGTCACGTGTTCCCTGGCTGCCTCATTGTCACGTGTACATAGTAATATATATGATTTTACACGGTTAATCTAATTTTAGAATTCGCTCTTTAGATGAACAAAAACGTAACTATTGGTCTAAACAATACGTAACTAAAAGGACTAAACAATATGTAACTAAAAGGACTAAACAATATGTAACTAAAAGGACTAAAAAATATGTAACTAAAGGATTAAAAAGAGTACACAAAGAAAAACGCGACCGAATGATCAATTTAATTATACGATTAAGTTGACAAAATAAGAGAAATAAAAGCCTTATGGACTTAGGGCACAACAGGTAAATACGTCTAACACAAGAGAGCTACACAAATTAATCCACACACACTCAGGGAGGGAGGGGGGGGGGGTTGCAGTATTTCTTTCAGGTACCTCTCGGGGTCGGGGGGGGGGGAGATGTTGACTCCCCCCTCCCATGAGAACAATATGTACAATGTACAACCGTTATTAAAAAAAATGTTTTATTTAAAAAAACGACTAAATTGTTATTTTTATAACATTTCTTAAATTGAATAGTAGCTAAAGTTTTCACTTGATTAAAGTTATAAATAAGAGAAATAAAAGCCTTATGGACTTAGGGCACAACAGGTAAATACGTCTAACACAAGAGAGCTACACAAATTAATCCACACACACTCAGGGAGGGAGGGGGGGGGGTTGCAGTATTTCTTTCAGGTACCTCTCGGGGTCGGGGGGGGGAGAGATGTTGACTCCCCCCTCCCATGAGAACAATATGTACAATGTACAACCGTTATTAAAAAAAATGTTTTATTTAAAAAAACGACTAAATTGTTATTTTTATAACATTTCTTAAAGTGAATAGTAGCTAAAGCTTTCACCTGATTAAAGTTAGCGGATTCTGTGAAATATCGCTACGCTCGATATATTTGATTAATTCATTATTTAAGGCTAAGCTTGTTAGAGGCTTACACTATTCGATTATCAATATCGTACTGTTCCGACAAATGGCCGCTCCTGATTATAAGCTGTAGTCTGTTGTTACCATAAATGGTTTTTTTTCTCCAACTTTACAAGTTTAAAGACTTTAATAAGACTTTATTGAACTACTTTTACATCAATATAAAGGTCTAAAACTCTATTATAGTTCTTGCTAGGTATTATACATGTTATAAAGGTCTAAAACTCTATTATAGTTCTTGCTAGGTATTATACATTTTATAAAGGTCTAAAACTATATTATAGTTCTTGCTAGGTATTATACATGTTATAAAGGTCTAAAATTCTATTATAGTTCTTGCTAGGTGTTATACATTTATAAAGGTCTAAAACTCTATTATAGTTCTTGCTAGGTATTATACATGTTATAAAGGTCTAAAACTCTATTATAGTTTTTGCTAGGTATTATACATGTGCAATCTATTTTCAAATTATATTTCATAAAAACAGCATGACTTTTAAAGTAGTGATAGTTGTTATGTATAAATTGTATGATGGTATCGGTCTTTATAAAAAATAAAGTTATTCGCATACGCTTAAATGTACTCTTCTTCCATATATTGAGGATCATTGTAGTGATCATTCCTATTGTACTCGATTCCATGAATGTTGAGCTGGATCAAATGAAAACTTGAAGGGGAAAACCCGTTTGTTTGTTTGTTTTATAATTAAGTATTGAAAGGACGCAAACAAATAGTGCACGTTCAGGACTTATTATTAAATCGAAAGCGTTTGTGTTTCCATAAATGTCCAACGTGTCTTTTTCATTCTATGGATTTGGCAAGAAACAATTATTGTGCAACGCTTACTTGCACGAGACAAACTCCGCAGTTGTCCGAAAGTGGCACCCCTTCATATAAAGAAAAAAAGTGACACCGAGGTGGACCACCCCACCCGCTCCCCTTTCTACGTCACTGGTACAGACGTAGCTAAACTGTTTGATACCAGGGGATCAAGATTTATTTTTACGCCGCACCGCCCCCCCCCCCCCCGCGCTGAAATGTGAAACTTATTATTTTCATCCATTATTTAAAACCTATAAAAGCCAATTTTTAACCCCCCCCCCACTGGAACTGCCCACCCGACAATCGGAAATCCTTCCCCCTTCCCGGGACGAAATAGTCTGAAAGAAACATTAAAACGGTGTAAGTCTTGAAAGATCTCTTGTCTTTTATCTCTGGTAAGTCTCGTAAGTCTGTCGGTCACAGTAGACCTTCATATTTATTGTGAACATATAATCTCGAAATTCAGTCGCCAGTGATTTTTTTTTCAAATTCTATGTAGACCATTCTCGAAACTTCAATTAACTTTCTTTTCTTTCAAGGGTAGGTGGCAAAAAGAAGTGGCATCACATGCCACCAAGTTAATTGGTCACGTGGGTAACAAAAATATGGGGGTTGGGGGGATATAGGGTTGCATGCCACGGCTCGAGACCACGAAAGGTGAACAAAAACTAGATCAACACACAGGCTATAACATCTTATTTCCATCAATAGTCTCTATTTCATCAAACATTAGCTTTACAACTCAGTCATGTTGCTTTTACATTAAGCAATCAAGTATACATTTACGGTCAAAGATTTAACCCTAGAACAATCTGTACTCCCCAGAATATCAGAATTCCCCCAACTTTGTCTCTCCAGAATATTATAATTTCCCCCTACTTTGTCTCCCCAAAATATTAAAATTCCCCCTACTTTGTCTCTCCAGAATATTAAAATTCCCCCTACTTTGTCTCTCCAGAATATTAGAATTTCCCCTACTTTGTCTTTCCAGAATATTACATTCCCCTACTTTATCTCCCCAGAATATTACATTCCCCCTATCTGTCTCCCCAGAATATGACCACTCGTTGCTACTATGGTCTCCCATATCTGGTAGTCTCCACCTCTCCCTTTTTGTTGTGTGCACACATTGGGAAACCATGAAGTATGAGCAACTCTGAGAACACTATATAACCACAACACCCACCCCCCACCCCCTCTTTTACCCACCACCTTTCATCTGCCCCCTCAACCCCATATTGACAGTTATGGTTTTTTTTTTATGTTAGTCAGCTGACAAGTTAGGTGTTGTTTGACTTAAACCATGAAGTATGAGCAACTCTGAGAACACTATATAACCACAACACCCACCCCCCACCCCCTCTTTTACCCCCCACCTTTCATCTGCCCCCTCAACCCCATATTGACAGTTATGGTTTTTTTTTTATGTTAGTCAGCTGACAAGTTAGGTGTTGTTTGACTGGTTGCGTCCCTTCGCTGTTTTTGTCTCACTCTGTTGCTGTTAATTCTCGCAACTTCCTATCTTCCTTTTTGTTTTGTTGTTGTTTTTGTCTCTCGTTTTGTTGTTGTTTTTTTTCAACGCGCCTTCCAATTTCCTGACACAACTATAGTGGCAAACTAACCCTTTGATATATCACTTGTTTTTTGTGATCCTTAACGATAAAGGGACTTCTTCGCATACCTCACTCAAAGATCGACCATTAAATCTGTTTATCGTCTGATCAGTGTTGCTGTTCAGTCAGGACACAACATGACTTCTCCGTTTCTTTCATAGAGCAGCGATTCATTGAAACAATTTCTGTCAACAAACCGACGCTGCGATGGTTCACAGATGTAACCGATAAACCTCCGGGTCCACCCGAGCGCGTCGGTAGTCGATAAATCATCTGCTGTGATTTTGGAATGTCTGGCGTGGCGCCAAAAAGTATACCCATTTTAATAAGACCACATACTTGAGGGGGGGGGGTCCCTTTCCCCGACTTCGGGGGGGGGGCATTTATAACTGCGTCACAATCGGGGGGGGGG
>CAXITT010000312.1:308458-318690 GCA_964033795.1 Lymnaea stagnalis | reverse complement strand
GGGGGGGGGGGGGGGGGGCTGGCTCTTTCGCTGTACCTATAGCCTTATACATTGTACCCGGGCGATGTTGTTCAAATAATGACTGATTTTAATTTCGACATTCACAATAATGAATGCGTTTCGCAAAATCTGAATAAACTTGGAATTCTATGACACGAATTTTAATGACTATTCACCCTCTACATAACATAATCTTCTTTTACCTTTACTTGAGAATGTTGTCAACAAAATCTTGATCCAATGTCAACAGTCTCTATTCATTCTGCATTTCTTCTCGCCATTCCAAAACAAACTCGCATTGTTCAACCAAAACTCTGATTGGCCAGTTCCTCCCAACACTCTCATACACAGAGTATAATATACCTACAAGAAATGTGAACCATATCATTTATTGTCTCCCGTTAGTGGTTCACATATTCATATCTCTGACCGGCTCCAAAACTCTAAAAGTTGCCCTACATCAACAATGAGCCACCGCCAGGTTGACCCGCTGAACGTCATAACAGTTTTCTTTGTGCCCGGCGTTCACTGTCAGATAATTATGAGGGACACATCGGAAGGTACATCAGGCTAGTTTTCATCTCGACCCACGCGCTTATAAAATAATTAAGATTTGAATGAGATCTTAAAATGGATTTAAAATAAGTCATTAATAATGTGTTGTGTCGGCGTCCAAAAACATATCTTAGAGCACGTCGGTTGTGCTTGCTAGCAATGTCCCTCTTGAAAGAATTGCCAGAACAGAAAGAATCATTCGTCTTGATCAATATCAGATCAAATATACGCCCTGTGTCTACGTTCTTAATGAGATATGACCACTTGATGAAGTCTCGCCTTCATAACTCAATGGCGGATATCTTTACAATTTAAATTTGATGTTCCTTCAGAGCATGGCTCGGTGGGGCGGTGGGAGGGTGCGACTGGCCCAGATCTGATAACAGTCAGGTTCATGTTTGGCTTCATCCGGCCGTTAAATTTTGACACGTTCATAAATCGACATTTAACAAACATACTTTTTTAAAAAAAAGTGTTTACGTGGTTTAATAATACTGCCATTATCGATCTGTGTTCCGGGCCATTGAAGAATCAGAAGTGCTCGAATCGCTGCAAGGTTGGCCGCGTTTGAACGTTCCAGCTCATTGGCTGCTTCTTTGAATGCGCTCCTTCCCTTTGCCCTATAAGGCCGGTTAGATCTGCTCGATAGGAATGACAACTTCCCACACAGACGAGTTCAGGAGCGTATCCTGAGAGGCGCACTCGCTGTACCCCGCTAGATCTGCACGTGGCTTTATAAAGGACGTAGTTTGGTTTTATAACCACATCGACTGTGCTGTTTTTTTTATTAATAATTTCTAATATAATTGTTCGCGAAGATGACCAAGGCTTCGACTTGGCTAGAGCTGTATTCTTAATTCGGGGAGAGGTCGTCAATTTGTCAGCCTCACTGACTGGTCCTTCCCTTTTTTTTGTTCCAATGGCAAGACTTAAGTCACGACGACTGGAAATAGACCAGCAGCGGCTAACCAGCAATGTCTTGCCGGATGTCTTGCCGGATGTCTTGCCGGATGTCTTGCCAGATGTCTTGCCGGATGTCTTGCCGGATGTCTTGCCGGATGTCTTGCCGGATGTCTTGCCGCATGTCTTGCCGGATGTCTTGCCGGGCTCTTTTGCGTTGCACGTCGCAGGAGTTGTCGCAGTTTTCATTGTGTCTCTGTCATGGCTCCCCCCCCCCAAAGCACACTACATGTAAATAGTATGTCAAACATCATTGAATGACATTCAAATGCCACGCCGTGAACCAAATCAAGGGAACGCAATGCGGTGACCTGTTCCCGGTTGGTCAAAGGCTGGACGACTTGGTGAGCTTATGTCAATGGCTTCAATTCCGAAATCAGATTTTGTAAAAATCAGTTGATAAATGATGGCATTGCGACGTTCAGTGTTGGATGATGTTCAAAGTGATGAATGTTGTCTGAAAGTTTAATCCTTGCTCCTGATTTATCAACTTCAATATTTTTTGGAATGCCTAGGATTTGTATGACAGCTAATTACATTAATTTATTATTTTCTAGAGCCATGCTATCTAACAGTTAATGACATCTAATATATTTAGAGCCATGTTCGCTTACAGATAATTGCATCTAAAATTTTTCTAGATCTGTGTTCTCTAACAGTTAATTACATCTACATGTAATATTTTCTAGAGCCATGTTCTCAAACAGTTTACAATTGTTAATGTTTAATCCTGCATCACTCACATGTCTCAGGCATCACTTACATGTCTCAGGCATCACTTACATGTCTCAGGCATCACTTACATGTCTCAGGCATCACTTACATGTCTCAGGCATCACTTACATGTCTCAGGCATCACTTACATGTCTCAGGCATCACGTACATGTCTCAGGCATCACTTACATGTCTCAGGCATCACTTACATGTCTCAGGCATCACTTACATGTCTGACATTGTTTTCAATCATCCCCCTGTATTTGTTTTTATTTATGACGGTGTAACCAGAAAATTAGTTTTATAAAAAGAAAACAATCAATCACCGATGAAATTGTGAGTTTCCCAGCAGACAACATTGCACTGACAAGTAATCTGCCCCTTAACACAACAATGCTATAAATTACCGTTAAATAAGACACGCCTTTGGTCTATTGGCCATTTGACCATCTCTTGTTCCAATTGTATTCAACCGTGTTTTCTGACTTATTTCATTCCACCCATAGGGTAGACCAGTGTTTCTCAACCTTCCTAATTGCCGGGCAACCCTTCAACACAGCTCCTCGGCTTGTGGTGACCCCTGGCCATACAAATTATTCTCGTTGCTCCTTCATAAACATGGGCTTTCCTGGTGGTCTTAGGCGACACTCGTGTAAAGTTCGTTCAACCCCCCCCCCCCCAAAAAAAAAGGGGTTGCGACCCACAGGTTGAGAGCCGCTGGGATAAACCCATGCTCGGCATGCGCCAATAATGCTACTTGATTCCTGCAATATCGTACACCGAAAAGCACCGGCCTCGGTGAAATTGCGACCCTAATAAACGTTCAGTATTTGGTGCGTACTTTTGTTTTTAAACTAATTAATCTTGTAGCCGATGCGTCGTAACTTGCACTGTGTTTGTTTTATTCACATGTGGCTGTATTTAATAGAGGCCCATAGTTCCTGTCTTTAAATTTTTAAAAATCCTTTATATTAACTTCGCTTTCGTTCGTGGGTGGCTGGCTAGATGGAAAAAATCATCGAACGGCTAATTGACCCCCCCCCCCCCCAAAAAAAAAAAAAATCAGCACCACAAGTAGAATTCGCACAAGTCAACAGGCGTCACTCAACGTCATCGGTCACGTGCTGTCAACGCGCTGACAGAAAAAAAAAAAAAAGCATGCCCCAAAATATTTTTTTTTCCCAAGGGGAACATGAAGAAAAATTCCCGATGACTGCGCTAAATGAGATTCTTTAAAATAAAATATCTCCATTGCGTTTGGTGCGCAATATTTTATTTTGCTTTCCTGAAATAGTTGGTGAAATAAATCCGCGGTGTCAAAGCGGGTGTGTCGTTAGTATATTACTATTTTTCAGGGGCGTGAAAAAAAATTGTGCGATCGTTAGACTTGGGGAGGGGGGTTAGCATAATTGGGCTTCTTATAAAGTGCGTTCCTTGTCTGAATGTTTGTCGAATGTTCAGCCCCCCCCCCCCTCATCCTCCACTGCCCGCTACTACATTTTGTAAAGGATTTATTCGAAGAGCTTTGTATTGAGAGATTGTTGAATGTTCTACTAGGCTCTATAAAAGTCTAGCCGTTCAATGTTCTACTTGGCTCTATAAAAGTCTAGCCGTTGAATGTTCTACTTGGCTCTATAAAAGTCTAGCCGTGGAATGTTCTACTTGGCTCTATAAAAGTCTAGCCGTTCAATGTTCTACTTGGCTCTATAAAGGTCTAGCCGTTGAATGTTCTACTTGGCTCTATAAAAGTCTAGCCGTTGAATGTTCTACTTGGCTCTATAAAAGTCGAACCCTCAAATTTTTTATTATCCCATAGTTAAGAGACATATTCATATATGCTCAGATGAAAAGAAGGTTGGATGTATAGTTTTGCATTAAGATACTAGAAGAATGACCCGGTGTTATCGGAATAATAATCGAAGGCATGTAGGGCTACTTTCTAAATGAGTAAAACAAAATAGGTTTAAATCTGAACAAAAAGGATCGCAACACAGCAACGAAAGTTTCGGCAGGAAGCCTTCGTCAGTGAACAAAACAACAGAAAAAAAACAGAATAAAATTAAAATTAAAAATATCACATAGCTTAGAAGTATTCTCCGTGGGCAGCAAATGAATTGAGCCAACTTTCTACCTGCTACTGCGAAGTCTCAACATCTAAACAAAAATCCTATGTGTACATATTAAATTGAATCCGGGTTTGATGTACTGTAGAATTTGTTTCATTATCGATTTTCCACGCTTTTGAAATTTGCATTTAGTAAAATGTAAAGAAGACTATTTCTTATGAAGTGGCCATGTCGTGATGTTCACATTTTTAACATCTTTGGGTCTTGAGCAATGATTATCTTCTTTAAACATTAGGCACACCCCAACCCCTTTTTTCATATTTATTATAATAATTAAAGGACTGCATTCGAGCTAAGTAAATGAAATAGCAAAACGAGGTTCCTGTAATCCGACTTCCGGCAACAAAATAGGATTTTTCTCGAGTTGTTTACTGTGCTCTGTTCCTTGGGATATTTTCATTTTTGTCCTGTGCACTGAAGAAGGCCCTATGCCGAAACGTTTCCACATACCTCCTTTTGCTATTTCATTCATATTCATTAACTTTGCAAAAAAATTTTAACATTTAAAAATACAGATCGGAAAGGCAACCCCCACCGCCCCTTAACTAAATGACCATTATAATGCCCACCCCCACCCCAACCAACCCCATTTTTAACCAAGCTATGTTCGAAAATGTTCAAGTTAAAAATAGTTCATCCCATTATTCACAGCTGTAACTAAATTTGGTTTGGAGACATTGATATTAATGTGTGCTCCCCTGAAATGTTGAAGTTGAAAATAGTAAAAACAAATAGTTCAATAGTGCGATGACGGAAGAGATGTTACCAGTGTGCATGCAATGCCTAACTCTCACATTTAATCATCAGATTTATTAAATCAGTTTTAAATTGATTCGATTTCCGTTTTAAAAAAAAAATTCCACCATAGTTTTTTTTTAAGATTCCTAATTAGAAATAGGAAGTCTATCTTAAATACTAATTAGCACTGTGAAGTTATCCGGAAATTTAATTTTCGCGCTATAGACTCAACGATAAATGGTCACATTGGCCCATACTTATATATATATGTGCGTGTGTATGTGTGTGTGGTTGGTTGCATTGATGGCTTGGTGATGATTGGTTGGATGGTGTAATGGATGAATTGTGTGGCCATGTCTTTCTGTGTTATTCTTTGGACAGAACAATGGCTGCATGACCATATCGATTGGGGCATATGTATTGCCATGGGGGGAAAAAGCATATCGATTGGGGCATATGTATTGCCATGTTCAAATAAGCAGATCGATTCATAGCGATGCCTCCGTGTATGGAAAATTTTCATTAAGACTGTAACTGATGTTCGTGTGTTTTACTAATATAATCACGCACATTGCACTCTTCCATCACCCTAGTGGAGGAGTGCATTGACCTCATCATTTTCACAGCTGTCCTAACAATGAAACTCACGGCAAAGCTGGCATTTCACCCTGCAGTCCCGCACACAATGGCACCAAGGACAGTCACAGCTGAATATACATAATCATATGATAAACAGTGCTGAATTCAGCCATGGTGACACATGTTTCATGACTAAAGAATGTCGGACATTCAACACCTTGTTTACGCGTGGCGCGTGGACCTGTCAACATAAACACCACCACTTCTACACAGACATGGTGGTGTGGTGGATTGCGGGTGTGTAGCCGTGGATACCTTTCCGGTTTGAGGGGGTTGGATTACGAGCGTAGACTGCCAACCGCCCCCACACCCCTCCCACACACCCGCACACACCAGCACGCCATTTGTATGGTGATTAAATCCCAGGAGTACCACTTCCTATCCACGGTCGCTGTTACGCCTTGTGAAGTGGCTCCAGCGAGGCGTGGTGGTGGTAGTGGTGGTGGGAGTGGGGGGGGGGGGGATTTTTCCCTTCCCCTAGTACCACTTCCTATCCACGGTCGCTGTTACGCCTTGTGAAGTGGCTCCAGCGAGGCGTGGTGGTGGTAGTGGTGGTGGGAGTGGGGGGGGGGGGTATTTTGCCATTCCCCGGCATGTCTGTGTGAAGTATTCCAAACTCAATGTGCTCCATTAACCTACCAGGTCCTACCACTTGTTCGCACTCTCTTGTACTGGTTGATCCTAAGGAAACATTGGACATCATACATACGACCCACTGAGATACAGACATATGACCATCATACGACCCACTGAGATACATATGACCATCATACGACCCACTGAGATACAGACATATGACCATCATACGACCCACTGAGATACAGACATATGACCATCATACGACCCGCTGAGATACAGACATATGGCCATCATACGACCCACTGAGATACAGACATATGACCATCATACGACCCACTGAGATACAGACATATGACCATCATACGACCCACTGAGATACAGACATGACCATCATACGACCACTGAGATGCAGACATATGACCATCATACGACCCACTGAGATACAGACATATGACCATCATACGACCCACTGAGATACAGACATATGACCATCATACGACCCACTGAGATACAGACATATGACCATCATACGACCCGCTGAGATACATATGACCATCATACGACCCACTGAGATACATATGACCATCATACGACCCTCTGAGATACATATGACCATCATACGACCCGCTGAGGTACATATGACCATCATACGACCGACTGAGATACACATGGATATTTAGTCTTATTTTTATACTGTCCGTTATACGCTTTATCTTCCAATTTGTTAATTTACATGAACTTCTGTTATGCATTGCTATGTACATATGCCATTATGTTTGATAGATGAAAGTGATAGAATTTCCTTAATTTGAAATAGTAGTTCATGTGTTAATCATGTCAGTGCTACGTTTAATGTGTTGTTGTTTTTTTATTCACAGATATAAACACGGACATCATGACTGATGGCGTGTCCCCCGATGACGGAACTTTGACGAATTCGCGTCTGTGTTCAAGAATTAATGGATAGACTGTTTTGGCTGTGGACTTTCACAGACCCGGCCCGACACAGCGTTGCTGAAACAGGCAGACGAATGGCATGACAAGAAGCCGAGAGCGACACTGCGTTTATGACAGTAGAGACACGGGAACACCATGGACTAGACGCCACCCAGCAGCCACGGCGCATCGCCCGACGATGGTTTCACTCGGCATCCAGCTCAGCACGCTGTCCCTGGTGTCCCCAGAGGCCTACATGCCCTACGGTGGAGCCAACGCTTCGTCTTTCCCGCCGGACCTGGAGAACATGACGTCGTCGCTGTGCGATGACGTCATGTCCGCGCTGTCCGGCCCGCCGCCCCGGTATTCCGACGCCGCGAAATTCGCCATAACGTCCGTGCTCGTAAGTGTCCCCATCTTGACCATCTTCGGCAACTGCGTGGTCATCCTCGCCGTCATCACGCACCGGAAGCTACAGACGATGACCAATGCGTTCGTCGTGTCGCTGGCGTTGGCGGACATGTGCGTAGCCCTGCTCGTGATGCCCTTCTCCATCTACCAGCTCCTCAACGACAACGTCTGGCTCCTCGGCTCCGTCCTGTGCAAGCTCGCCTCCAGCCTGGACGTCATGCTGTGCACCGTCTCCATCTTCCACCTCTCGTGTCTGGCCATCGACCGCTACCTCGCCATCTGCCGGCCGTTCCTCCACGAGCGCCTGACGGTCCGGTGCGTGGGGCTCATGTTGACCTTCTGCTGGGTGACCCCGATCTTCATCTCCTTCATTCCTATATTCAACGGCTGGAACCACATCGGTATCGAGGACCTCATCTCCTGCGCGTACCCCCCTGACGCCAGCGTCTGTGTGTTCGTCGTCAACATCCCCTTCGCCTTAATCTGCTCCCTCATCGCCTTCTACATTCCCGTCATCTTCATGGCCATCTGCAACGCACAGATTTACTTCGCCGCCAACAAACAAACCCACCAGATTCGAACCCTCGAGGCCGCCGGCAACCACAACCACTACAGCCACTGTAAACGGAAGAGTAAGTTCAAGCAGGAGTCGAAAGCCGCCAAAACTCTCGGGATTATTATGGGATGCTTTTCGGTCTGCTGGTTTCCTTTCTTCATCATGAATGTCATTGACCCCATCGTTTATTATTCCATGCCTTACGTCCCCTGGCAGATCGCACTGTGGCTGGGGTACATTAATTCGCTCATGAACCCCGTGCTGTATTATTATTTCAATAGGAACTTTAACAACGCATTCAGGCGGCTATTATCCTGTAAGGTCTGCAAGGGGGTGCGCGACTACGAGGAGGACATGCTGAACGCCACGCAGATGTCGGAATGACTAGCAGCGTCCCACCGTGGAGGAATCCGCCGCTCCACCGGCAGCAGCAACACCTCGCACCTGCTGACCCGTCAGAATGGGATCCACGGGAAGAACGGCCTGGAGGAGCTTCACGTGGGACGCAGCATCAGCACGACGTCGTTCAGAGACGAACCCCCGGAGCATCGCCGTAGACTGACCACCAGTCTAACGGCGGACACAATAGCCGAGCAGACGATGAGGCTGACGGCCAGTCTAACCACCGAGACTATGACCGAGCACGACGGGTACTCCTGACAAGAACTCACACCTAGGGCCCTGTTCTCACTCATCTGGGACGGCTGGCAGTCCCTAGGTGGATATGAGTCATGAGGAAGAGATGAAAGTTTTCTTCCAAGGAATAGTTTTAAGGGTGGCCCAAACACTTAAGACCTCAAAACGTTGTCCGGTGCCATTCGGAATAGGAATGTAATATTTGGCTGATATTTAGGAATGGAATATTTGGCTAATATTTAGGAATGGAATATTTGGCTGATGTTTAGGAATGGAATATTTGGCTGATATTTAAGAATGGAATATTTGGTTGGTGTTGGGTTGTTGTTGTTGGTTTTTCCCCCCATTATTTATTACAAATAGACTGATTGAATTCAGTTACCGCAATAGCTCTGCTCCGTACATTATGTAGGAGGTGTTTGGACGTAGCAACGTTGAAATTTTGGCTGGCACACGACTTCCACTGATCTCGTATATAGTACATATATTCTGAGACCAACAAAACAACAAGTGATAAAATGTTTTGTTTGGGACCTGAATGTAAAGTTGAAATTTGGTCTTTGATGAAAACTCATATAGAATGTCTATGACTATATAAATATATTGTTTGATATGTGAAGTGTTATGGAAGGTCGTCTTACGGGTGAGAGACAGGTGCTATTCAAAAGTTGTACGTTATACATAATATACCCTGAGTGCATTCTAAGGGTTAGGGGGTCTCAGGCAAAAAAAAAAAGAAAAGGTGGGGGTGGGGAGGAGAGGGCAGGTGGGGCTGCTCCTTGTCAAGTCTGATGATAAAATCCATTATTTTTTTTTCAAAATTAATAAATCCATGGAGATTTTCTCTCAGAATTAAATTTTACAACTTTCTTAGAGTTGATTGGTTGATCGAATATGTTCCTGGTACATTAGTTGGGACAGGGTTTATTTTCACAGCGCTTTATTCAGGGCAGGGTATATTTTCAGACCACATTATTTAAGAGAGGGTATACATACGTTGGACATCATTTAGGAGAAGGTATTTTTTTCATAGCACATCACTAAGGAGAAGATATAATCTAAAATAGTCTAAAACAGTGTAATGTACCTATAGACATATTTTTCAATACAGTCACGTGGGCTCTGATTTGACCAATCACACAGGCTCTGATTTGACCTGATTAACTTTGCTCCCCCTCCCTAACTTTCAACACTTAGTACGGTCCTGCAGTTGTCACTAAATGGAATAGATTGGCTGTTGTCTACATTTCTTTAAATGTGATACTTTTATAATTCTACAATATGTAAAAAGTATATTGTTCTAAAATTGCATATATATATATATATATATATATATATATATATATATATATATATATATATATATATATATATATATATAT
>CAXITT010000312.1:135799-307918 GCA_964033795.1 Lymnaea stagnalis | reverse complement strand
TTTTTTTTTTTTTTTTTTTATTTTTTTTTTTTTTTTTTTTTTTTGTTTCTTTTAATATTTTTTTTTTTTTATTTTTTTTTTTTTGAGTTTTTTTTTTTTTTTTTTTTTTTTTGGGTGTTTTTTTTTTTAGATTGAAAGTTGAGACTCAAAGGAAAGTCTCACGTGATCTTCAATAAATGTGTAGCCTTAAAACTCTGGATCTAAAAATGAATCGGAAAATTTTTGTCAAGATAAAGCAGTGAGTTCACCCTAGTTATTTCTTTGATAGATAAAGCAATGAGTTCTCCCTTGTTATTTCTTTGATAGATAAAACAATGAGTTCTCCCTCGGTATTTATTTATTTTTTTTGATAGATAAAACTATTAGTTCTCTCTTGGTATTTCTTAGATAGATAAAACAATGAGTTCTCCCTTGGTATTTCCTTAATACATAAACAATAAGTTCTCCCTTGTTATTCTTTGACAGATAAAACAATGAGTTCTCCCTTGTTATTTCTTTGACAGATATTTTACTTTATTTTGTTATGTTTATCTGTGTCTTTGTTCAAGGGCTGGGGATGTTCGGTTATACTTCTTATCACTTTATAGTGTATATAAATTCCCACAATGATTTTCCCTTCACAATGCATAACGATGTCGAGGCTGGTGTGATTACCCAGTTCATTATTCACATGTTTCAATAAATTAACACGGTACTGAATACCAAGCTCTATTTTTATACTCTCTACTGCTGCGGGTTTATTCAGGGGGCCGTCAATAAAGTACGTCACGCTCCAGAAAGGAGGGTGGGGGGTTAAGAAAGTATGGGGGTTTGTGACACGGTGGGGGCGGGTATAGATCATGTGTGAAGTCATTCATTTTATTTTTATTTTTATCATATATTAATAACCTGATATTGACAATGATGTTAAACTTTCTGTAGTGACAGATTTGTTCTGACAGATGATTTCACTTTTGTCAATTTATTAGTTTAACTTTAATGGTAAATGAGTTTTAGATTAAATTTTAGTGAGTTGTTAATTTTTTTTTTAGTTTGAAAGGGTGACATACATTAGGAGTGAACAACAACAAAAAGGAGGGGGGGGTGTGTTTGAGATTTTGAACAGATTGTGACAGGAGAAAGGTCATAGGAAACCTTTTTTTTTTCAAAATAACGTGACGTACTATATGGACGGTCCTCAAATTGTTGTTTAAAAGTTCCCCGACCTTCGATGTGTGTTCTTGTTAACGTATTCACCCTTAGATATCTACATTTTAGCTGTACATGCCAACCCCGTCTACTCTCTCTGGTGTGTCGACCCCGTCTATTCTCTCTGGTGTGTCGACCCCGTCTACTCTCTCTGGTGTGTCGACCCCGTCTATTCTCTCTGGTGTGTCGACCCCGTCTACTCTCTCTGGTGTGTCGACCCCGTCTATTCTCTCTGGTGTGTCGACCCCGTCTACTCTCTCTGGTGTGTCGACCCCATCTACTCTCTCTGGTGTGTCGACCCCGTCTATTCTCTCTGGTGTGTCGACCCCGTCTACTCTCTCTGGTGTGTCGACCCCGTCTACTCTCTCTGGTGTGTTGACCCCGTCTACTCTCTCTGATGTGTCGACCCCGTCTACTCTCTCTGTTGGTCGACTCCGTCTATTCTCTCTGGTGTGTCGACCCCGTCTATTCTCTCTGGTGTGTCGACCCCGTCTATTCTCTCTGGTGTGTCGACCCCCGTCTACTCTCTCTGATGTATCGACCCATCTACTCTCTCTGGTGTGTCGACCCCATTCACTCTCTGTGATGTGCCGACCCTAACTACTCTCTGTGGTGTGCCGACCCCGTCTACTCTGTGGAGTGAGTTGACCCTGTTGAGTGTTATCAAATCTTGACTTTTATAAGTAGTAATCATGGCTGAATCTCGGTAACCATGGCTGAATCTCCTTCCTGGTTTGTTTGCCTTTCATCTAGCATTGTGTTATCCTTGGTTATCCTAGCTAGGCTGTTTGGTTATATCAGGTCCTGCTAACCCCAATCCTAGCTGGACGGCATATTTTCAAATCAATTTTAACCCTCTTACTATCACGGAAATGTGAGGCCATCCCAACGATCTGAGATTCTGTTTCTAACTTATCGTCATGGGTTAAATTTGGGTTTGATTGAATTTATTTTACCTAATCATTGGTCAAATCTAATATTAATTGAATATTCATGGTGACCCCGCCCAGTTGTCAGTCACGTGGTTCTACCAAACCCAAACCTCTAGTAACATTCTGCGCGTAATCAAGGGTGGCAGTGCGTATTATTACTTCAGGTGTTCAGTAGCGCCCCCACCCCCCACCAAAGCCCTTCCCTCAGCATCTGTTTACTGTGTAAGATAAATACAACCATGTAATCTCCGTCCATTACCTGCCCGATGTAAGATTATGTGTCATGTGACCTCACATTCCTTGTTCCTTCATTTCACCCATGCGTTGTGATTCTAACATTACAAAAAGATTGAATGATTTTTTTAATTTCTTTATTTCATTTTGTAGTGTTTTAGTGATAAATACAGCGGTTGTCAACCTGTGGGTCGCGTCCCTTTGGGGGGTGGGGGGGTCGAACGACCCTAACACAGTGTTCCCCATACAACCATTGGAAAACACATATTTATGAAGTACCATCGAAAATAATTTTATAGTTTGGGGGTCACCACAACAAAAGGAACTGTATTAAAGGGTCGCGGCATTAGGAAGGTTGAGAACCACTGAGCTAATAGGTCTACCTCCTTGTTTCAATGTTATATGAATAATCTTACTTGAACTTAACTGTCAAACAATCTCATCTGCACTAATTTTTGACAAATCTTATGTTACTTAAAAGTTTATAAATCTTTATTCAGCTTTTGTAGACTATTATTTTTAATACACTGTCACAAAATCATGCTCAATTATTTTTTTTAATGACAAATGAAACTCAAACGTTTGACTTTGTCATTTAAGATGTAAATAAGAAGTATGTTCAAAGGTTAATTTTTTTATGTTGCATGTGTATGTCACGGTGTACTAATGTTAAGTCCTATCGGACTCAGTTGTAAATAAACAACATCCATGTCTGTGAAGGGGGCGACAAGTTAGTTGCTCCGTCGTTCACCGGGTTGTTGAACACATTCAAACAATAAGCACAAGTTACCAAGGTACAGATTTATATGTCCCACTCCATAATATCCTGTATTTGTCGATCCGTGAATAAATACAACTTATTGATGTGATTCGACTCTGTTGTTCAGTGATTTACAACTTATTGATGTGATTTGAATCTATTGTTCAGTGATTTATCGATACTGTCATTGAAACCTGTTGTGGTTGAATATAATATAGCTTACATACTGGTTGAATGTAATGTAGCCTTTATACTGGCTGAATGTAATGTAGCCAACATCAGGGATTCTTTCAGGCATTTCTCCCGGGGAGCATTGCCCCCACTCCCCGGGGAGCATTGCCCCCACTCCCCGGGGAAAATCAAGTGCCCCCCCCCCAACGGAGCAAAATGGGCAAAAACAATAGAACGATTAGGCCTATATATGTTTTAAAATTAAAAACGGCTAAATTGTCAATTTGAAACAGTTTTCAAAAGAATAGTATCTGGTGCCTTTATCCGATTGCAATTAGTGGAATCTATTAAATATCACTACGCTCGATATATGTAATGATCGGTTATCTTGTTAAAGACTTTGATTATAAATATCGCATGGGCTGCTCCTGATTATAAGTCGAAGTCTTACTTCCTATTGTTCGCACATATCGATGTTTTTATTCATTTCATTTTTTTTTTTTTTTTTTTTTTTTTTTTTTTTTTTTTTTTTTTTTTTTTTTTTTTTTTTTTTTTTTTTTTTTTTTTTTTTTTTTTTTTTTTTTTTTTTTTTTTTTTGAAACTTCTCAAATTTTAAGTTTTAAANGAGAGATATAATGTGATTGAGAAAGACTCCAGTGCTGATTACGTAAGCCACCCTTGATGACATACATCACTATTGATCACATACACCCCCCTTAATCACATACACCCACAGATCAATGGGAGTCGCTTAGTCAATTATTTTGTCACGTGATGTGAGTAAAAACGAGTAAGATTTCCGGTATACTGTATACAACACACTAGTGCTTGACAACAGTAGCCCGATACACACTACAACTACACTACATTTCCTCCAATGAAAATTAACAATAAAATAAACAAAGGGGAATGACTCCTGCATCAATATTGAATAAAAACGCAAATGACGTCATGAGCACGCACGGCGCTCAACAACATCCTGCCGATAATAGTATTGATAGTTCCCATCGAATATCGCTCACAAATTTTTCTTGAAATAACTTTCTTCCTTTAATTATAACTGACGTATATTTATTGTCACATTTATGGATTTCATTTAAAAAACGCTTGCATTCCATAATATTACGAAAGGTAAAATTTTTAATTAACATGACATTGGGGAAGCACTGATGAAGTATCTTTTGTTGTGTGTAGCAGCCTAGTGATGGCTTACTCTCATCACGTGACCAAACAAGGAAGTGACTAAGCGACTCCCATTAATAACTCGAAACCTTTGAGTTTTCTCTCAATGGGCTACATTTGTAACACGGGTTTACACACACAAAAATTATTAGCCTATATTTATTGAATTCCCACCACTTTTGTCTTTTTAAACTTGATTATTCTATCAACAAACTGCCCCATCTATTTGCAAGGATATTTTTTATTTTTTTGTTATTTTTTTTTTTTTCAAAATGAGAAACTATTAGAGAGATTTTTTTTTTTAAAGGACATTTTTGTAAACCAGCAATTTCGATTATTTTGCCGATTCGATTTTTTCATTGGCACTTGTTTAAGAATAAATGTTATGCCTAATTTTCCAATTTAAAATAAAGTATGTGCATCTAGGTGACAATTTGTAAATTATCTTTAAAAAGTTATAGTAATAGTGGTTTTAAATTCCAAATAAAAATTTTAATGAACTAAATAGTTGTCGATTTTTACTATTTTGTAAACAACTCATGTCTTCAAGTCTTGTTTGCATAGTGTAATAATACCGTTCATATACTATTTATAAAAATGGCCAGTTTTGATAACCCATAAAAATGCCTCGACCTTTCTACTAAACAGTTTTGTTTTTTGTTTTTTATCTGGTAAAACTTAGAAATATTTAGCAAAGTTTATTATTTCACGTAAGTTGATTATTATCAGTAATTTATTTTTCATTTGCATTCAACAAATAAAATGATGTTAGCAGTGGATCCAACAAATAAAATGATGTTAGCAGTGGGTCCAACATATAAAATGATGTTAGCAGTGGGTCCAACATATAAAATGATGTTAGCAGTGGGTCCAACATATAAAATGTTGTTAGCAGTGGGTCCAACATATAAAATGATTTTAGCAGTGGGTCCAACATATAAAATGATGTTAGCAGTGGGTCCAACATATAAAATGATGTTAGCAGTGGGTCCAACATATAAAATGATGTTAGCAGTGGGTCCAACATATAAAATGATGTTAGCAGTGGGTCCAACATATAAAATGATTTTAGCAGTGGGTCCAACATATAAAATGTTGTTAGCAGTGGGCCCAACATATAAAATGTTGTTAGCAGTGGGTCCAACATATAAAATGATGTTAGCAGTGCTTTTTTATGGAAACCTTTTTTTTTAAAAAATCAATTATGTAGTTAACCTCCATAAAGGTTTAATTTTAATAAAGAGAAAGCTACATTACTATTTAGAAATTTTAAAAAAAAATATTTGCATAACACAACTCCGTCAAGCAGAGTCCTCACCCGACCTTTTCGGGCCACCTTTTGCCTCTTTTTTTTTTTTGGTTTTGTCCTCTCCCATCTTGCATTGAAAGGTTACAAAATTAAGAAAATATCCACCTCACATCTTTAAGCCCCTAAAATATCCTTGGCCCACTGCAGTCGTAGAAGTTGCTGGGCTCACACGATGTTTCTAAGCTTAAGTTCCACCTACATTTTTTTATAAACTGGCATCTCTTCTGTTGCTTTTCCACTGTAGAATTTTGCAACACTAAATTTATTAGCTAAAATGCATTCTTTTATTTTGAATTTATCAACCATTTTTGGGGGACTATACAAATGTTATAGGCGATATTAAGTTAGGGAAAATGCATAAACTCAAGGGTGCCACAACTGGAATGAATGGACTTTATGTCCCACTAGAGCAGCGTTAAGGTTGTCTTTGATCATTATTATGACTAATTTTGGCACTTCCAAGTGTGCAAGGTCACCTCAAAATTGTCTGAAACAAACATCGAATTCAAGTATGCGCCAAAATCCACCCTTGCGTTTTGAATTTGCGCAACTGTCTTCCTCCCCCTCAATTTCCTCTACACCCCTTCTTCCACGCTGATCAATGTTACAGTATAGGGTTGAATAAAGCTTGTGCTAAATGATTACCCTGGGGCACGCCATAACTGGAGTGAATTCACTTTATGTATAGCAATGCCACCATAACGCCCCCCCCCCCTGACACCTAAAACAATTTCCTTTCCCTGATCAAAAAATCTAATAAAAACATTGAATTCAACTACACTTCAAAATGCACCTCTTGATTTTGAAATAATTTTGAGAAAGCTCCCCAGACTCCTCCACCGCTCAAAGATTCATCTTACTTACTTACTTTATGCCTTTTACACCATCTGGGGCTTAGAGCGTCTACAAGAATCTTCCATTCATCTCGGTCCTGTGATTTCCTTTCTAGTTGCCTCCAGGTGTATCCTATACTTTGTGTGTCAGCCTCTATCTCGCGTCTCCGTGTATTTTAGGGCTATCTCTCTTTCTTTTTCTCTGTGGATTTCATGTTATGATATCTGGTAGGTTTGCGGGGAGTGTGCTCTATCCATCTCATATATTCCCTATTGATGTCTTCAGCAACAGGTTCCTGGTATGTCTCTCTAGTAAGTCTTTTTTGGTGATGGTGTTTGGCCATTTGATGCTCAGGATCTTTCTAAGGCGAGTGTTGTACCTTCTGCGTTATGCTCACTGTTGTTCTCAAAATTTCGGCTCCATTGTGTAGGACTGTTTGTGTTAAAAATTATGTGACTTTGGTTTGAAGAGTCAGCTCTTTTGACTATTTTCTTTAATAGAACAAATGATGACCTTGCGTTTCCAATTCTAGTCCTGAAATCCGCTTCGGATCCACCATTTACATCAATGGTGCTGCCTAAGAATGAAAAAGCCTACACTTCTTCCAGTGCATTTCCTACCAGAGAGATATGCTCTTGTTTGCCAGAGTTTACCTTTATGATCTTTGTCTTTATTTCATTTATACCCTTCACCCCGATGAAAATGATCGCTAATTTTAATTTTTAGTGTGACGATAGAGATATCCTTCCTAGAGGCGTAGCTAATATTAATACTAGTTTCACCATGGGGGGGGGGTTGTCAGGGGAGGCTAATATTTTGCCTGCTCTTCCTTTCACGGTACAAATTTGCAGTTGTCCGAAAATGCCGCACCTCCGTTTGAAGAAAAAGGGAGATCTGGGTGAACAACCTCACCCTCCCACTTTCTACGCCACTGGAAGGGGCGTGGCTAGTGTTTGGTGTTTGGACGTGATTTATTTTTACGCCCCCCTCTCCACCCATAACTCTGAAACTAATTATTTTCCATGAATACCGTCAAAGCCCATTTTGGTGCCCCCTCTGGTCTGACGCTTCGGGATGTCCCATCTGTAACCCTTTAGCTACGCCTCTGGCCACTGCAAACTGGCACTGCCCCCCCCCCCCGAAAATCTTAAATCCCCCTTCCCCCTTTTTTCACGGGGAAAAATGTTTTTATAATTAATTAAATAAAGATTATTTGAACATTAGAAAATTTTAGAAAAAAGGAAAAAAAAATAATAATAAATTGTCCTCACAAATTTTTTAGCCCCCCCCCCCTTCCACTGTTACAAAGTGTCAATAATTCTTGACCCACCCCTTTCCCTCCTGAGCGTGACGTAATTTGTGAACGACCCCTTAGTTTTAGCAACTGTTTTGTTGTTCTTTCAACAAAATATTGCTTAACAATCTCAAATTGGCTGACGTATCATAATAAAGTGTTTAGAGCAGGTGCTCTTAATCTTTGTTGCAGCGCGGCAACCTCATGATTTCATAACATGTCCAGCACCCCATCGCGTTTTCAAAACATATTTTAACAACCCCCCCCCCACTCCCTACCCCATTCCTTAACCCCACTCTCCACCCCCACTCCCCTACCCCATTCCTTAACCGCACTCTCCACCCCCACTCCCCTACCCACTCCCCAACCACCCTTTCCACACTCCCAATCCCCACTCCATAACCCTACTTCAACTCCCAAACCCCACTCCATAATCCCACTCCCCACTCCACTCCCCAACCCCACTTCCCACCCCCAACCCCCACTCCCCACTCCCAAACTCCACTCCATAGCCACACAACCCATCCCCACTCATAATCCCACTCCCCACTCCACTCCCAAACCCCACTTCCCACCCCCAACCCCCACTCCCCACTCCCAAACTCCACTCCATAGCCACACAACCCATCCCCACTCCCTAAACACCCTTTCCCCACTCCCCACACCCCCTCTCTCCACCGCCACTTCCGACGCTAAAAATGCCTTTAAAAGTTCAAATAAACATGATTTTCTGGGAATTCCTGTACCCACTGGCAATGGCTCTATCATCCCCAGATGGGTGAGGGCACCCCTTTTTAAGAACCCTTCTCTTAGAGAACTACATGTTCAGCGCCACCAGGTTGCTTGCTATGAAATGTCATCGTGCCCCCACCCCCCCACCCCCACCCCCACCCAAAAAAAAAAAAAGAGAGAGAGAGAGTAGATTATTGAACCTCACTGAGAATGCTGCTATCATTTTCACAGAAGAATCTGATAATTTCGGCTGAAATTGTTGCTGAAAATGCTGCTGAAAGTGATGCTCGTTTTAAAGAAAAGTCGCAGGTAAATGGAGAAAAAAAAAAGGTTTTTCATCGAACAGAAACAGGTTTGAAGAATTAACCGCGATCTCTTTGTAAGGAAAACATGTTCTATCGATTGGGAAGATGGCTTCTTCGCCACAAGGCAATTAAAATAATAAGGTAGACTAGCGATAGATTTCTCCCTTCGGCACACATGCACACCGGAACACATGCACAATGGCACACTGGCACACATGCACACTGGCACACATGCACACCGGAACACATGTACACCGGAACACAGGCACACATGCACACTGGCAAACATGCACACTGGCACACATGCACACCGGAACACATGCACACTGGCACATATGCACACCGGCACACATGCACACCGGCACACATGCACACCGGCACACATGCACACGGCACACATGCGCACGGCACACATGCATATTGGTGCTGAATTTGTTTCGTTAAAAAAAACAACTATCTGCCTATCTAAATGGTCGGCAACTTGAGGAAGAAAATAGATGATGACTTAACTATAATGGCATTCGGCTGGCAAAATATTGCTTTGTAAAAAATAAAGACCATGTGCCTAACTTTTGAAACATTTTACGTTCTAGATGCCTATTGATGCTTCATTTTTTACGTTCTAGGTGCCTATTGATGCTACATTTGTTACGTTCTAGGTGCCTATTGATGCTTCATTTTTTACGTTCTAGGTGCCTATTGATGCTACATTTGTTACGTTCTATGTGCCTATTGATGCTACATTTGTTACGTTGTAGGTGCCTATTGATGCCATATTTTTTACGTTCTAGATGCCTATTGATGCTACATTTGTTAAGTTCTATGTGCCTATTGATGCTACATTTGTTACGTTGTAGGTGCCTATTGATGCCATATTTTTTACGTTCTAGATGCCTATTGATGCTACATTTGTTACGTTCTAGGTGCCTATTGATGCTTCATTTTTTACGTTCTAGGTGCCTATTGATGCTACATTTGTTACGTTCTATGTGCCTATTGATGCTACATTTGTTACGTTGTAGGTGCCTATTGATGCCATATTTTTTACGTTCTAGATGCCTATTGATGCTACATTTGTTACGTTCTAGGTGCCTATTGATGCTTCATTTTTTACGTTCTAGGTGCCTATTGATGCTACATTTGTTACGTTCTATGTGCCTATTGATGCTACATTTGTTACGTTCTAGGTGCCTATTGATGCTTCATTTTTTACGTTCTAGGTGCCTATTGATGCTACATTTGTTACGTTCTATGTGCCTATTGATGCTACATTTGTTACGTTGTAGGTGCCTATTGATGCCATATTTTTTACGTTCTAGATGCCTATTGATGCTACATTTGTTAAGTTCTATGTGCCTATTGATGCTACATTTGTTACGTTGTAGGTGCCTATTGATGCCATATTTTTTACGTTCTAGGTGCCTATTGATGCTACATTTGTTACGTTCTAGGTGTCTATTGATGCCACATTTGTTACGTTCTAGGTGCCTATTGATGCCATATTTGTTACGTTCTAGGTGCCTTTTGATGCCACATTTGTTTTGTAAAAAGAACTAGCTATTGCCACAATTTTTGCGTATAAAAAGTCCACCTGTTTTCGTTCTTCTGTGATTGTTGTTTTTACTTCTGTCCAGCTTATTATAAACGTATCGTGTAACGCACTAAGCGACTAACTTTATTTTCCTATAGACTGTAAGAAATGCATTGTAAACTATCAAACATGCACTTTTACCTATCCTTGTTTCGTAAAAAGAATGGAGAGGATGAAAATATTTACAAAGATTAAGAAGTCCTTGCGAGACTAGAGGCAAAGATGTGGCAATAATAATGGGCCATGCAGGCCAAGCAGTCTTTGAGAGTATTTAGGCACGGGATGTGGCTATAGTAATGGGCCATGCAGGCAAACAGTCGTTGAGAGTATGGAGGCGTTTAAAATAGGACGTCTTGGATGGCCGATTGTACCAAAGAAAGTGAAGGCGACATAGGGCAAAGTGTTTGCTCTTAACTTTAAAATGCCTCAAGTACCCATGATCGGGAATAGTTTAGAACCGCTGAAATATTAGCATGATGTTTCGAACTACGATGCTGAAATACTTGGCTATTTGCGGGAAAATACTTTTTTAAAGGAATACTAAAAAGTGTAGACGAGATTTGTCCACTGACGGGACATTTGATACCAGATACTGTTGTGACAGAAAGTAAAAGCCGACGACATAAAGGAAACGGAAATAAACAAATGAATTGTTGATATGCAATTGTCATGTGGGGTGAAAACTCATAACCATTAAATAAAAAAACAAAACGGGTTTTATGATGTTTTGGGATCCTTTAAGTTACACAAGGCCCAGACAACGATAGGTCACGTTACACAAGGCCCAGACAACGATAGATCGCGTTACACATGGGCCAGACAACGATAGGTCTTGTTACACAAGGCCCAGACAACGATAGGTCACGTTACACAAGGCCCAGACAACGATAGGTCCCGTTACACAAGGGCCAGACAACGATAGGTCCCGTAACACAAGGGCCAGACAACGATAGGTCACGTTACACAAGGCCCAGACAACGATAGGTCACGTTACACGAGGGCCAGACAACGATAGGTCACGTTACACAAGGGCCAAAAAACGATAGGTCGTGTTACACAAGACCCAGACAACGATAGGTCACGTTACACAAGGCCCAGACAACGATAGGTCACGTTACACAAGGCCCAGACAACGATAGATCACGTTACACAAGGGCCAGACAACGATAGGTCACGTTACACAAGGGCCAGACAACGATAGGTCCCGTAACACAAGGGCCAGACAACGATAGGTCACGTTACACAAGGCCCAGACAACGATAGGTCACGTTAAACGAGGGCCAGACAATGATAGGTCACGTTACACAAGGGCCAAAAAACGAGAGGTCGTGTTACACAAGACCCAGACAACGATAGGTCACGTTACACAAGGCCCAGACAACGATAGGTCACGTTACACAAGGCCCAGACAACGATAGGTCACGTTACACAAGGGCCAGACAACGACAGGTCTTGTTACACAAGGCCCAGACAACGATAGGTCACGTTACACAAGGCCCAGACAACGATAGATCACGTTACACAAGGGCCAGAAAACGATAGGTCGTGTTAAACAAGGGCCAGACAGCGATAGGTCATATTACACAAGGGCCAGACAACGATAGGTCACGTTACACACGGCCCAGACAAAGCTAGATCATGTTACACAAGAATTTAACGATATGTCTTGTTATACAAGGGCCAGACAACGATAGGTTGTGTTACACAAGGCCCAGACAACGATAGTTCGTGTTACACAAGGGCCAGACAACGATAGGTCTTGTTACACAAAGGCTAGACAACGATAGGTCTTGTTACACAAGGCCCAAACAACGATAGGTCACGTTACACAAGCTCAAGACATCGAAAGGCTACGTTACACATTGTCCAGACAACGATAGGTCACGGCAGCAAGCAATTCACTTACCCGAAAAGTCCTTTCAAAATCTAATAAAGGTGAAGACATTTTATTTCAATAAAAGTCTTTTGAACATGAAAACAGCGTATATATGGGTCTTTCAAAGGCTGACATGTCTACGTGCTTTAGTCAGCCACCAAGACATAGAAATGAAGTGAGCTTTTTTAATTTATTTTATTCAACGTTGGGTCTGAGAGTAATTTATTGAAACTCTTGGAGAATTGAAGCCGAGACAAAGTAAAGGGAAGCCATTCATGAAGATCTCATAGTCCCTGCTGCTCCTTTACACAGTTCGTCTCTTTTGACAAGAGCGATAACTTTTTGGACAGAAGTGAAACCGCTCACAGACATATTGGACTATTTATGGCCACGTTACACAAGCCACGTACTATTTTGTATTCAACTAAATCTGAGCTTGTGGGTCTTTACAATGGCCACAAATCACAGAGAATTATTGGGGGTCGTATTTGGTGGAATGTGACATTGGTAACGGATGGTTTGTTGTTTTACTGGCATAGAATGTGACATTGCTACAGTATGGATTTGTTTATTGGCATGAAATGTGACATTGCTGCAGGGTGGGTTTGTTTATTGGCAAAAAATATGACATTGCTAACTTTTGAGTTTGTTTATTACTGACGTAGACTGTGACAAGGCAACAGGATTGGTTTTTTTTTACTGGTGTAGATTGTGACAGGGCTACAGGATGTTTTTTTTTAACAGGCGTAGATTGTGACAATGCTGCATGCTGGCTTTGTTGTTTATGGGCTTGGAATTGGACACGGTGTTGGTTGTATTAGTGCTTACAAACATGAACTCCTTTAGAATGCAATGCACTTACGCAGCTCTACTTCCAAACGAAAGCAAATCCCTCAAGAGCTAGAGAAACAAATGGGTCAATCATTAACATCACAATCCAATCTGTTCAGCTTAACATCTCCATTATCTTACTCTCTCAGTCTCTTTCTTTCAGTTGCACCCATACGAAAAAATCGAACTGTTTCCTCCAATGAGACGTACGAGACTGGAGGGCACAGTTTTGAACCCATTGCTGGTGCGACAAAGCAAACAGTCGTGGTTACAATTAGGCCACACGTCAGTAAGACCGTCGAAATAACATGTTATATATATATATTTATTTATTTATCTATTTATTTATTTACTTACTTATTTTTATATAGATTTTTTTTAATTTTTTTTTTTTTTTGGTGTGTCAATCAAAATCGTTTCGTCCATGGCATGAGTCTGCATATTGAAATAACAGAAGGTAGAGTCGGGCGTGTCGAGACACAGGGGTTTTACTTTAGTATCGGCCGTTAGAGACAAAGCTGCAATCTGCCCGCAGAACGTCAAGGCGATATCGATCCTGTTGTTAATAAAAAGAAATTTTTCACGCAACGTGAACCAGAGAGAAAGATCGTTTAAGATTGTATTTATTGGATTTCGTGTTGGGTTTGTTTTGGTCCAACTGGACCGAATGCAGGGAGGTAATCGTGTGATTTATTTCCTTTCTTTATTTTTTACATCGGCATTTCAAATTCGTAATGCTATTATTGATAGCCAGCAAATCGATGTATGATTCTATTATTGATTGAGGATGAACTCTATGAAATTAGGGGGGTAGAAGTTAACATAGTACCACTTTTAAATAATGTCATGTCAGGTATCTTGTTACGTGAACTGTGACAAGATGGTGGAGTATGTCAGTGACACGTGGCATGAAGGCAGACCCGTGGTTACGACTGATGCGGAGAAAAGGGATTTAACAACATACACATTGGATGGTTTAACAACATACACATTGGATGGTTTAACAACATACACATTGGATAGTTTAACAACATACATATTGGATGGTTTAACAACATACACATTGGATGGTTTAACAACATACATATTGGATGGTTTAACAACATACACATTGGATAGTTTAACAACATACATATTGGATGGTTTAACAACATACACATTGGATGGTTTAAGACAGCTGAGTTGTAACAATGGCAGTGGTTAAAAAACATGAGTTGTAACAATGGTAGCTTTTAAAAAGCATGAGTTGTAACAATGGTAGTGTTTAAAAAACATGAGTTGTAACAATGGTAGTGTTAAAAACATGAGTTGTAACAATGGTAGCTTTTAAAAAGCATGAGTTGTAACAATGGTAGTGTTTAAAAAACATGAGTTGTAACAATGGTAGTGTTAAAAACATGAGTTGTAACAATGGTAGTGTTAAAAACATGAGTTGTAACAATGGTAGTGTTTAAAAAACATGAGTTGTAACAATGGTAGCTTTTAAAAAGCATGAGTTGTAACAATGGTAGTGTTTGAAAAACATGAGTTGTAACAATGGTAGTGTTTAAAAAACATGAGTTGTAACAATGGTAGCTTTTAAAAAGCATGAGTTGTAACAATGGTAGTGTTTAAAAAACATGAGTTGTAACAATGGTAGTGTTAAAAACATGAGTTGTAACAATGGTAGTGTTCAAAACATGCGTTGTAACAATGGTAGTGTTTAAAAAACATGAGTTGTAACAATGGTAGCTTTTAAAAAGCATGAGTTGTAACAATGGTAGTGTTTAAAAAACATGAGTTGTAACAATGGTAGTGTTAAAAACATGAGTTGTAACAATGGTAGTGTTAAAAACATGAGTTGTAACAATGGCAGTGGTTAAAAAACATGAGTTGTAACAATGGTAGCTTTTAAAAAGCATGAGTTGTAACAATGGTATTGTTTAAAAAACATGAGTTGTAACAATGGCAGTGTTAAAAACATGAGTTGTAACAATGGTAGTGTTTAAAAAACATGAGTTGTAACAATGGTAGTGTTTAAAAAACATGATTTGTAACAATGACAGTGTTTGAAAAACATGAGTTGTAACAATGGCAGTGTTTGAAAAACATGAGTTGTAACAATGGCAGTGTTTAAAAAACATGAGTTGTAACAATGGTAGTGTTTAAAACGCATGAGTTGTAACAATGGTAGTGTTGGAGCCAGAAAAGTGAGTTTGGGGGACATTATTATATGGACAGCCCACCAGCCACAAAGTAACTTTTGGAAGACGAGATGGTTCTTGTCGAGTTCATGGACAAATACACACACACACACAAACACAAACACAAACACAGACACACACACACTACTGTTAGTTTCTCTTTCACAGGTCTATCCTCTCTCTCTCCCTCTCTCTCTCTCTCTCTCTCTCTCTCTCTGTCTCTATCTATCTCTCTCTCTCTCTCTCTCTCTCTCTATCTATCTTCTGTACGTGTCTAGAGTTCTCACAGTGATTTTACGCAACATAATCCCCACCTCAGGCCATTCAATAATCTACACTTTCGTACATTCAATAATCCCCATCGTGGGCTATTCAATAATCCGCACCTCGGGCCATATAATAATCCACACCTTGGTACATTCAATAATCCACACCTTGGTACATTCAATAATCCACACCTTGGTACATTCAATAATCCACACCTTGGTACATTCAATAATCCACACATCGGGCTATTCAATAATCCACACCTTGATACATTCAATAATCCACACCTTGGTACATTCAATAATCCACACCTTGGTACATTCAATAATCCACACCTTGGTACATTCAATAATCCACACCTTGGTACATTCAATAATCCACACCTTGGTACATTCAATAATCCACACCTTGGTACATCCAATAATTTATACCAGTGGAACAAGGTATGCGAGTGCTTGACTAGAAAGACGGGACAATAGAAGAGATGTAAACGTTTCGGCTAAGAGCCTTCCTCAGCAACAAGACAAATGAAAATACGACAAGAAATAGAAACTAGTTAAAAACTTAAGTGATCGCCATTGTTATTGCTGAAAGTTGGATTTTTTTTCCACTACATTAGGAGTAGAATATAGACGTAAGGTGCAATAGGAGTCGGAGGTTTCACACAGTAAGAGCAAACCTCCGCCGACTTGGATTAACATAGAAACAGCAAGGCCGTGTATGAGCTTATGTGTCTCTAATGGAATCATTGCCCATGGGAAATTTTATGTCTAATTTTGATTCGTGAAAGAGGATGACAATAGCCGTTTTTTAGATTTATGAATACCCGCTAGAAGAGGGCGCGTCATATTTTTTTTTTATTTTATAGTATTTTTTTTTTTTAAATTTTAACCCACGTTCTCGACTTTAAAGGTGTGCACTGAAACACTCCACTCCAGTGTCAATGAGGCTGAGGCGGGGAGGGAGAGGGGAGTGGAGGAGGACATATTTGTAATTTAATTTATCGGAATTTTAGAACTCTTTTTTTTTATCAAAACATTTCGTCATTTTGCTGTAAAAATACTAGTAAGGGAAATTATCCAACAATTAAAGATCTATTTGATACTTCTTCCACGAAATATTTTTATCTTCCCTTTAAAAAAAAAGATTGTTTGTAGCTTTTATTTTTATTGTAATTAATTTAATACAGCATATTGTAAATAAATTATCTTAGATAATAAAGATAATAAAAATAAGATATAAATAAAAATAACAAATATATTAACTTTCATACGATTAGCAAAATAGAAACAAAACAAAACAAAGCAAAAAAATTACTCCAGGCTAGGCCTATATTTAGTGTGTGACGTAATTTACCCTAGACATCTAAATACCATGTTGTAACAAGTTAGGCCTAACTATTAGCTGAATATAGACAACACATTTGGCAGTGCAGGTTAAACGCAAACTTTAACACATTTTTGTATACGGAGACCTCATTGGAAACTATTTTTAGAGCAAAAGCACAAACAATAGTTATTTTTAGCCTAAGTCCATTAAACAGTAAAAGTAAAACATACCCGTCCCTCCCCCCTTTCATAAAACTAGTGTAAATACACGCAGATAGATACGTATGTAAAGAACATGGCATAAACTACTCTGGACAATTTCTTCGCTAGGCAAAGTCGCTTTCTTTCCCTCACTGAGAAAGCGGTCATATTCAAGAAGGATCGCACGGAAGAGTATAACGGAGGAACAGCCGTCATCACTTTCTTTTCATCACGTGCCACTCATCGCCCCATTCATTATTCATTATCATATTTCATTCCACGGGTCATACCACGCATTCCATCTTTGTATGTTACCCCTTTCGGTATGTTTAACTGATTATCACCAAAAACTTTGTTGTAAAAAAAATATATTTTTATAATAATAAAATAATAAAATAATAAAATATTATATAGACTATATTAATATGATTTGAGTGTGATTTTTTAATATTCTTTGATATACAGTGGTCTGCTTTGGAATAAGTCCAACGTGGTATACGTCCTGTTTGGACGAGAAACATTTTGTTTGGTATAAGACCTTCGTTTGGACTACGACATATCGCGCAAAGACTAGGATGGATGCACTCTCTTCGTGTTCTGAGGAGGAGGAGATAGAGGAAGCTCCTACTTCATTAATCGAGGAAATCTTAGCTAAATGGATGGATGTCGAAAACTTTGCAGAGAAGTACCACCCCAACAAAGCCCAAACAAGTCGTAATAGCATTGCCTGGAATGACAAGACCATGTCACATTTTCGAAACATCCTGAGGAGAAGTCAGAAGCAATGCTCTTTAGACAGATTTTTTGTAAAAGTCAAACCTGGTGAGCCTCAACCAGGGTCAACTAGAGAAAAAGAGACAGAAAAAAAAAACAGAACGTCATATTCCTGAGCCTGAAGTTTTATGGAAGCGGACTCTCCTTCAAAACAATAACCCTTCTCAGCCCCATATTAGTAAGCACTTGACTCTTCTCGCCAAGGTAAAGTTAGGTTAAATTTTCATTTATTTCACCCAAGTTCTTTTCATTTATGTATTTAAGTACTAAGCAGTGTTTAAATTATTTTATACAAACACGTCAATAATTTTATAATATGCCAAAAGCAATATGATTTTTTTTTCATGGCAACAGATTAATCATTTTCCCTTTATTTCTTATGGGAAAAATACGTTTGGTAAACATCGTGTTTGGTGTAAGTCCAAGGATACGGAACGGCGGATTAAGGACATATACTGAGGTACCACTGTGTGTGTATATATATATATATATATATATATATATATATATATATATATATATATAATTCTTAAAATAAAATAAAGATCTTTGGACCAAATAAAAATATTAAACATGTCCCCCTAGAAAAGGGTGACCAAATCATTATTATATATATATATATAATTCTTAAAATAAAATAAAGATCTTTGGACCAAATAAAAATATTAAACATGTCCCCCTAGAAAAGGGTGACCAAATCATTAACTGAAAAAAACGGGAAGAGGGTTGCTGGGGGGTGTTACCCTCCAGCTAAAGAGAGGTCCGGGGGGGGGGGGCTCCACCGGAAACTGTTTACTTGAAATATGCTCATTTTAACTATTTTGAGACCTAGAAAAAAAAAATTAATTTACCTCCACTTTTGTAATTTAATTTAACTCTGGGGCATATAAAAAGCGAAAACAATAATTTGGCAGTAAATACTTATTTATTTATACATATTTTACAACATAATACAACACAACAAATTAAATGTCTCTAGTCTAGGATTAAAATTGAGGATATTTGGCTGTTGTCCCAGCCCCTTTTAAAACCTCCTTCTTATCTAACATGTGAAAATGTGTTTGGTTTTAGAAACGGGACATTTAGGCGTCCCCGGGTAACTTTTCGGGACACCGGGCACGATCGTGAAAAACGGGAGAATTCCGTTTTTACGGGACGTTTGGTCACCCTATCCTAGAGGGCCAAGGCAAAAGGACTGTGGAACTCAATCAAAGGATTGTGAAGTTTTAAGGGACATAATAATTTATATAAATATAAATAGTTACAGTTAATGTTCCTAGCCTAAACCTTTTAATTTTAATATAAATCAAATTTTTATTAATAATTTAGGACTTTAGTCTTAGTGACAACTGATTAAACTTGAATTTTAAAATCATTAAATTAAGTCACTAAATCTATTCTAATTCAGAAAGTGAATAAGCAGGGCCGACCACCATATTTAGAAATGAATTGGTTTGTTTTTTTTAAATATATTTTAATTACTTCCCTCTAACATCTGCACAAAATTACTCACCTGACTGAACTTCGCGGCAGCAAGATTGCTGGTCAGCACCACACAGGAAAAGTCGTGGACAAACACACATTAAATAATCTTTCGGAGAGAAGTTTTCGTTTACTGATTACTTTCAAAAGTTACATGTGTTACGGATGAATGGAAGTAGAAGGAAGCTTTTGTGGATCCAAACCATGCAGTGATCGACCTGCCTTTTTATAATTAAATCAATCTAGACTAGAGCTAGGCTGAAGCCTAAGCATACGCCTAGGGTCAGGGTAAGTACTCAGCGCTGTAGTCGTAGTACAGTTGCTCTTCTACGCAGGTCATGACACACTGACTCTAGTCTACGTCAGTTATAACTTTGTAAAGACGAGTAAGAATAGACAAATAATGTAAGACACGAAATTGTAACTGATATAACGGCATTAAGAGTTTTTTTGTTTTTTTTTTAAAGTATATTGTAATGTATACTTCAATAGAATAGACTATTATTGGCATTATTGGTATTGGCCTAGGCCTAGGTTTTAAAATAAAGTTAATTACAAACATCTATGGCAATATCAATTATCATATAGAGTGTATTAGTATAATAAGTTAGGCATAGGCCTATGCCATTAGGACCTGTTAGTGTCATTTTGGTTTGGGTGAAATTTAATCATTTTGACTAATTTACTGTAAATTAGTGTAAATGCACCACTGAGGTTCTGTGTAGGATTCTCTCCCTTTTGATTTTGTTTATTCTTGGATTGTTACCAGAGTTAACTTTTATTTTTTTTAATATTAGGAATAATATAAATTAATATTTCAGTGGTTGATTGATTATAATATTTAAAACTGGCTGATTTTTCAGGCATTTTGAAAAATGGGTTATGATTTTTTCTGACAACCTTTGGATTTTACTTTTGGTGGGACCTGCAACAAAGTGTGTAAAAATTAAAGTAAAAAGTGTATTTGATGAAAATTTAAGTTGGGTTTTATTGTTGATAATTAAATACTTTTAATCATTTTATTCAAATATATGATTTTCTCAGTACTAGTACAGTAGTAAGTACAATGTGTAACTGTAGTACATGTAGGCCTATATGTCGTGTTATGGTTCACTTTCGGCGCTAGCTCATAGCTTACAGAAATTCTAAAACGTTGTCAAACTGAACTGCGGTCCATTGTCTGAGCACAACCTGCGGGGTACTCCATGACATGGGAATACACTTTTCAAGGCTCGCACTATTGCTCAGATTCTTCGGCTAAAAGGAAGATCGGATGCCACGACGTCTTTTGCATGTTTATTAAAGTTGCCGTGAATTAAGGTTAAGGTTAGGTTTAGGGATACAATTACTTAGATTTAGTGACAGAATTAACTGGTCTTGTCAACCAAGATGGTGGCCAATCTTGGCATCCCATCTTCCAATTTACCAATTCTTCTTAGGACAGTGTTTCCAAGTCAATGAACTTTGAATGGTTATCTACTAGAAGCACATACTTTTCTCTTTCAAATTGAAATACATCTCTTCCAACCATGCTATATGCAAGGTCCGGTGTCTTAGTAGGATTAGAGGTTCTGCAACTCGTTCATTTTGGTGTGCAGCAGATCTGTCATACTCTTTTACTTTCAGTTAAATGTCTGTGTTCATACCAGGCCAAAACATAACTTCCCTATCTCTTTGTTTGCACTTCACTATCCCTAAGTGAGATTTGTGTATCAGCTTTAACATGTCTGAATGCATGCTTGGCAGTATCACAATTCTAAGACCTTTGTATCACAATTCTAAGACCTTTGTATCACAATTTTAAGACCTTTACATCACAATTCTAAGACTTTTATGTATTATGCCAACTGACTTTGACAATTGATCACGCGAGTCCCAATATGACCCAACTTCAATTGGAGTCTCGCTTCTCTTGTCCGGCCATCCTGACATGATGACTTCACTCAGCGTTGTCAGTTCTTTGTATGTAAAGTTCTTAATTTCATTGCACTTATCATTTCTAATGACTCATCTGTAAATTCATTAGGTTCATGTATAGGAGTGATGAATTCCATTTCTTTGAGTTTATTAATGACTTTGCTGCTCAGCAATGCCGCTAAACGACGAGGGGAATGGATTACTCCTTTTGCATTCCCTTCGAGATGAATATTGTATTCTCCTGACAGTGTTTCACTTGTTTTCCTTATTTCTGGAAAGTCACTCGTTAACTCATTCTCTGACGTTAAGTCATTCTCTGACGTTAAGTCATTCTCTGACGTTAAGTCATTCTCTGACGTTAAGACATTCTCTGACGTTAAGTCGTTCTCTGACGTTAAGTCAGCTCTGTTCACTTGCAGTAATCCTAGGCTTTCTGCTCACTTGATCAACTAACATGTCATCAGTGTTGTCATACTCACATCCATTAGCAACAATGCAATGTCTTTGACATAATTATCAAAACTTTTGCCTTCTGGTGGTTAGCTCTGATGGGTTCTCAATCTGTAAACTCTCTTGTTCTGTTTGGGACAAACATCCTCTTCTATCTTTTTTAATAAGATGTTGAGATTATCTCGGTCTCCTTCCTTGAACACAAATTTTCGGTATATTTGCCAACCCTGCTTGTTGATCCGTATTCCAAACCATCCAGCTTTGCTTTTGTCATCAGTTGAGGCCAGCAGATCTTTGGAGATGAATTCTACTTGCTGCTGAAACCTTTAGAACTCCTGAAACTAGTCCTGAAGCTTTGAGACTTGGTTTTTCAAAGTGCCATACTGCTGCCATGGTGAACATAAATTATATCGATATGGACCCTTTGAATCTTGCTATGGAAATTATAACGATATGGAGCCTTCGAGTCTTGCTATGGAAATTATAACGATATGGAGCCTTCGAGTCTTACTATGGAAATTATAATGATATGGAGCCTTCGAGTCTTGCTATGGAAATTATAACGATATGGAGCCTTCGAATCTTGCTATGGAAATTATAACAATATGGAGCCTTCGAGTCTTGCTATGGAAATTATAACGCAATTTTAAGTATTGTGCACTGAAATTCGCTGACTAATCTGTGCATTATCATTGAATCTTTACAGAGCTAGTCCTTTTTTTTCTGATACAATGGGAGATGTTGGTAGATTTATTCTGACACCATGTAATATTTTTATGTTCCTAGGAAGGTAAACATATTTAATTCTCTATTTACATCACGTGAGTCCCTTATTTGACAGCTACTTTTCCATTAATGATATTATTTATTTTGTTCTAGGCTACGCGGAAGCTAAATACAAGAAGAGTTGATCTAATTAGTTTGGCAAGAGTGACTTTCAAGCACAAGTGTCCTCTCAAATATGAATCTCAGCTTGCCTTACCTTGAGGCAGTGGACATTCCCTTGTGGTCAATACTCATACCACTGTCCATTTATCTACTTTACCTGTAAGTATTACATAAATATGATTTAGTTAACCACTCAATTCTTTATTTATATGTTTAAATTTTGCATTAAGTGTTAAAATTTCCAAGTAATTTAATGATACTTAATGTGAAAGGAAAAATAAAGTGAAGACTGCACAATAAATTTAGTTTACAAAATTATTGCTGATCGGCCAAGCAACTTTACCCACTAGTAGATTTGTACCTAATCACAATCAAAAAAAATTTTAAAAATAGTTAAAGTTTTAAATGTGGACACATGCCTCCAGTAATAAAAATGCAGTGGTATTTAAATTACCCAACTAGTTTGAAGTCAGGGCTGTTATTTTATAGACACCAAATATAACATTGGACAAGTCTGTTAAAATTTATGAAATTATTATTGTGGGGTATTTATGTTTTTTACAATAACTTATATCAAGATTACTTGTGTTTGAATAACTTTCTGGGTAGTTTCTAAGGATTTTTGATAATCCTTGATATTTGATAATCCTTGATAATCCTTCAACTAAACCATTTTATCATTATAAATTCTTAAAACTATTCAAATTCAACGTTTATTATAACAGGTACAATTTATAAAACTTTTATTTGCGTGATAAAGCTGTTACATATTGTACATGGACAGGCGGCAAAGGTTATATTTTTCAGAAATCATTTTTGCTTTTTTAGAATAAAATGAAAAGTTTAAATCGTCTCTTGACCATAAAATCTTTAAACCTTCGAGTGAGTTTAATTTTAACCTGTTGCAAATATTTTACTCACCTGATCCTCATTGACACATCAAAAACTCTACCATTTTCATCTTCTATTGGATTATATTTATACTTTTTTTCTTTCTTTCTTTCTTTCTTTCTTTCTTTCTTTCTTTGATCATTTTCACCATATTGTCTCTTTACTATTCTGATCATTTCTCAGTTTTGTTTTCCTCATAAAACTTTGCAGTTCCATGTTGTGCCCTTTTTTTTCAAGATTATCCCCCATTATTTTTTCCCCACAAAAAAAAATTAAATTAGGATAGACCACTCTTCAAATCATACCCCAATGTTAAACATGTCATCAATCTGCCCTTGAAATTTGTTTTTTTCTGCTGTAACAACCACTTTCCCTGTTGTCTCAATCAGATATGGCACAAGTCCATTTAAACTCTGGAAGAAATTGGGTGTACCTGGCCCAGCACCTGTTCCCTTCTTTGGAAATACCATGGACCTGTATGGTCCTGACAGCTCCAAGGCAGCTTATGCCAAGTGGCATTCTCACTATGGGAGAGTTTATGGAATCTATTTTTTCCGACATCCGGCTCTGGTTGTAACCGACCCAGAATTGATGAAGCAGATCCTTGTCAGAGATTTCAACAGTTTCAGGGATCGCATGTCCTATGATGGAAATATTCTCCTGAATCAGGAGGTGGCGTCAGGGGTGTTCTATGCCAAGGGGGATGTTTGGAAAAGAATCCGCGGGATTGTCAGTCCATCTTTTAGTATTGCCAAAATTCGTGCCATGACTGGGATGGTGAACAGAAGTGCCGAGCGTCTGGGCGAGCATGTGTTGAATTTTGCTAAAGATGGTATCCCCTGGAGTGCCAAACTTTTTTATGGGGCTTACGCTCTGGATGTTGTGACGGGAACAGGCTTTAGCATTGATGTGGATTCTGTGAGCAACTTGGATGAACCTTTTACAAGACACGGTCGAAGTCTTTTCATCTTTAAAAACTCTGTCAAATTTCTGGCATTCTTAGCCGGATCTCTGCCGGCAGTCATGTCCATCATCAACAAGTATCTGAAGGTGGGTTTTTTTAAAACTGAGGTGAGGATATGGACTTTTTTGATGAAAGTATCAAGTACATGGTGAAGGAGAGAAAAGAGGACTCTAGCAAACTGAAATACAATGACTTCCTGCAGCACCTTATCAGCGCTGAAGCCGAGACGGGGAGAGATGATGTGGGGTCAAAGCTAAGCCCAGAGGAGATTGTTGCTCAAGGTATAATGTTGTTTATCGCAGGATACGAGACAGCGTCCAGCACGCTGCAGTTTTTAACATACGAACTGACCAAACACCCTGATGTCCTGAGCAAAATAATGGCCGAGATCGAGGAGGTCATTGGCACCCAGGAACCAACTTATGACCTATGCTTGAACCTTAAGTTCACAGAGGCGGCCATTAATGAAACACTGCGGTTGTACCCTCCTCTCTCTGTACTAACACGTCAGTGCAGCCAGCCCACCACGTTAAATGGCTGGGACCTACCTGCGAACACAGCCATCGTCATGCCACTGTACAACATACAACGGGATCCCGAGTTCTGGAAGGACCCAGACACATTCAACCCTGACCGTTTTGTTGAGGGAAGCACTTCGTATGAACCTTACAACCCATTCACATACATCCCTTTTGGTGTTGGACCTCGACTTTGTGTGGGCATGAAGCTGGGTATGCTGGAAATGAAACTGGCGTTGATCCATATTTTAAGAAGGGTGTTGTTCACCAATGCGACCCCTGAAAAACTGCATATCAACGACTTCACATCAATTCTTCAGCCATCAATTCCTATCATGATTCACGCTACTCCTCGATGTTAGTTCACATTTCAAGCAAGGGCCTCCTCGCAGCATGGAACTTGTAGCAGCTGATAAATCAATTGAAATATACTTACACACACATATGTCCACACGACATAGTTTTCCAATGATCAGACTTGTGATCAGTTGTCTTCTTTTTTGGCCTCTTATATTGTGTTTAAGCTTTATTAATGTAATGGGAGGAGGAGGGGATTTATGGTGTCATATTGACTATTTCTTTCCTCTGTATTGTACAGGTTACCAAAGGAATATTTTATATTAAACTAAATTAATAGTAAAAATTTTGGACCAAAAAGTTTTGATATGATACATTTCTCCACATTCAATAAAAAAAATGTATATGATACATTTCTCCACATTCAATAAAAAAAATGTATATGATACATTTCTCCACATTCAACAACATTTTTATATCATACATTTCTCCACATTCAACAACATTTTTATATCATACATTTCTCCACATACAATAACATTTTTTACATCGTACATTTCTCCACATTCAATAACATTTTTATATCATACATTTCTCCACATTCAATAAGATTTTTTATCTTATACATTTCTCCACATACAATAACATTTTTTACATCATACATTTCTCCACATACAATAACATTTTTTACATCGTACATTTCTCCACATTCAATAACATTTTTATATCATACATTTCTCCACATTCAATAAGATTTTTTATCTTATACATTTCTCCACATACAATAACATTTTTTACATCGTACATTTCTCCACATTCAATAACATTTTTTATATTGTACATTTCTCCACATTCAATAACATTTTTATATCATATATTTCTCCACATTCAATAACATTTTTTATCTTACACATTTCTCCACATTCAATTAAAAAATTAAATCGTACATTCCTCCACATTCAATAACATTTTTATATCATACATTTCTCCACATTCAATAAAAAAAATTAAAATGTACATTCCTCCACATTCAATAACATTTTTATAATATCATACATTTCTCGTAATTCAATAATTTTTGGAAAGTTTCATCCTGATCAAATATTTGTTTTTGATGCATCAGATGGAATCGAAAAGACTATTTCACATAATCACATTAGATAAAGGGTATGACTTGTTATATGTTCAACTTTGTAAAAATGTTTGGTATAAAAGTGATAAAATGTTGTATGTTCAACTTTTTAAAAGTGTTTACTATAAACTTGATAAATGTATCTTCAACTTTTTTAAAAGTGTTTACTATAAACGTAATAAATGTATGTTCAACTCTTTGAAAATGTTTGCTATAAAGGTGATAAAATGTTGGTGGACATTTCAATATCTGTGAGCATACGTTGGAAAGTCCAGCATCATTTTTTTTATTGAATTGAGCTGGTTTATATCTACCCTAGTTGATAGCAAGCTTCATAAGCAGATCAAATATAAAGTAAACACACACAAAACTAGCAAGTGCCACATTTAGCAAATGTCACAAATAGCAAGTGTCACAAATAGCAAGTGTCACAAATAGCAAGTGTCACAAATAGCAAGTGTCACAAATAGCATGTGTCACAAATAGCAAGTGTCACAACTTGCAAGTGTGGTTATTGGACTGAAAATGAAAATGATACAATTTTGAATATTTTTTTATAAAAGTGCAAGTATGGAACAAACGATGCAAGTAGAAACATTCTTGGGGGGAATGCCTGAACACTCAAATGCATCAAGTAAAAATTATGTCACAGCAAACCAAAGCTAAAACATGTGTAGAAATCACTTGGATGTGTTGACATATAACTGCAGACAGATGTAGGCATATTCAAAGACAGGTGTAGGCCTGTTCCAAGACCAATGTAAGCCTATTCCAAGACAGATGTGGGCCTATTCCAAGACAGACGTAGGCATATTCAAAGACAGGTGTAGGTCTATTCAAAGACAGATGTGGGTCTATTCCAAGACAGATGTAGGCCTATTCAAAGACAGGTGTAGGCCTATTCCAAGACAGATGTGGGCCTATTCAAAGACAGGTGTAGGCCTATTCCAAGACAGATGTGGGCCTATTCCAAGACAGATGTGGGCCTATTCCAAGACAGGTGTAGGCCTATTCAAAGACAGGTGTAGGCCTATTCCAAGACAGATGTGGGCCTATTCCAAGACAGATGTGGGCCTATTCAAAGACAGGTGTATATGTTTGAAGGCAATAAACTTTAGTTTAAAAGTAGGCCATTAACACACTGTTTCCCAAATTGTGGGTTGGGGAGGGGGGTATTCTTGATTATATTGTGACATCAGTGACGTAGCCAGGTTTTAACGAGATAATTTTTACTCACTTAACACACCCCCCCCTTTTTATTTTTCTTCCCTCTTTTGCTCCTTAATAAGACAAAAATGTAGCTCTATCAATAAATAATTATAACAAATTAATTTATCCCGCGTGATATGAAATACTGGGGGAAAGGGGGGGGGGGCAGCTTAAGTCAACCACCTTTTTGTAATGTATGCATTTTGGGGACACGGGCCTGTGGATCGGGAAACAGGACAATATTTTGTCATGGTCAATAGGGTTTTAGTTGTATAACTTGCACATTTTTACTGCGGGAAATGTTTCCGATCACCAGCTACCTGCCACACTTGTAAACTGTATCACCCTCTACCCTAACACTCTCTCGAGTTCCTGATTGACTTCTTGCTGGGCCGGCTCGGTTATTTAGCCGCCACATTCACAGAGTCAGCCGCTATCGCTAAAAAAATTGGTCGCGGACGTGCTGCTGGAGCGCATTTTCAGGTGCGTCTGACGTGTCCGGGCCACAGATACTAGCGATAACAAACTGACTACACTATTAGTATTGCATGGCTGCTGCCCCGCCCTGTTCTGGTCCCCAAAAAGCCGAAAGTCGTTCAAGGTTTTAGGACTGTCGTAAAACTCGTGTCGGAGAATGTTTACCTCGTCTAACTGAAATAGCGTTAAAAGGCGTAGCCCCGCTACCTAATAATTTGCGGGATTCTGTTGGAACTAATGGTGTTGCTTGAAATGTTATTGTAAAAATTATTAGAATAGACGTCTTATTTCTGAGCCCCGTTGACGTCTTCCCACGAATTAACGCTACTGGTTGTGGTAGAAACTCTCTAACAATAGTGGTATTTCAAATCATTACATTTTTTTTTAATGGAAATTGTGCACTGTTAAAGAATATAGAAATGAAATTTTGGTTAGAGGGTGGGCCTACATCAGATTCGCAAGACAGAGAAACAAAGAGGTCAAGCATTCAAGCCCCTTCCTGGTAAAAATGTCGGAAAATCAGATATGCTGGATGAACTCATCCATTGCGAGAAAACCAAAGCGTTAATCGCAGAAACAAAATAGAAATACCCTCGCTATTTACGGGATTTTATGGACAATTAGAAGTACAACAGGCACATATCTTTGACAACGTCTTCATTTTATACCGTTAGACTTAGAAACAGAATAACACAGAGGCGCCGTAAACAGTAAGATTTTTCCATTCAAAAATCACCCCAAAAATCAATCTTTTGACAAATTTGATATTTTAAAAAACGTTGGAATTTATATTTACAACTTCCATGCAAATTATTGTAAATTGAAATAGCTCATTTAATAGACGAATAAATATTTGTATGTATTTTATAAACTTCGTAGTCTGCACACATTTATTGACTAAGATTAGTTGAATAATGTTAAAATGTAATAGGGCAATCAAAATTATTTCGCGCAATGGAAGAATGGGCCTTTGAGACACATTTACATACACCTTCCGTTTGAAAAGACCCAAAGCTGGTCTAATGTTACGATCAAAGGACAAAGCTGGTCTAGTGTTACGATGAAAGGACAAAGCAGGTCTAATGTTACGATCAAAGGACAAAGCAGGTTTAGTGTTACGATCAAAGGAAAAAGCTGGTCTAATGTTACGATCAAAGGACAAAGCTGGTCTAGTGTTACGATGAAAGGACAAAGCTGGTCTAATGTTACGATCAAAGGACAAAGCTGGTCTAGTGTTACGATGAAAGGACAAAGCTGGTCTAATGTTACGATCAAAGGACAAAGCTGGTCTAATGTTACGACCAAAGGACAAAGCTGGTCTAATGTTACGATCAAAGGACAAAGCTGGTCTAATGTTACGATCACAGGACAAAGCTGGTCTAATGTTACGACCAAAGGACAAAGCTGGTCTAGTGTTACGATCAAAGGACAAAGCTGGTCTAGTGTTACGATCAAAGGACAGCTTTGATGAGTCAACAGGCATGACGAGAAACCACAGATGATAAGAAGAAAAAAAAAAAGTGTTATTTTGAAGGAGGTGCAACAATAACAGCAAATTGTTTCAAGAAATCCCAAACCACAAGAGAAATGATGGGCACTTAGAGATTGAGACATTAATCAACAGCAAGGGATGGCTCGTCTAAAATCAAAACAAGCAGATTAAACAATGAAATAGAATTCATTTTTAAAAAATTAAGACAATCTGATCACGGTAGAAAAGTGTGCACCACCAACCTTAGTTGAGAAAGGTTATTTTGGAAATGCCACGTGTGGAAAAAAAAATCAATGCTTTCCCAAAGCCTGGGCGAAAAAAAAAAAAAAATCATAATTAAAGAGACAAAAAATCTCACGCACCAACTTTCCTTAGCCCCCAGAAATCCATAATGATATTTTAACGATCACCAGGGGATATTACAGCATATTAAAGATTAATCTTTCACGTCTGCAACTTGTTCAGATTACCCATGCTGCCACGCGGCCCTCTGGCGGTGATCATGCCGCCGCTGATGCTGTTGGTTCACATTTTTTTTTTAAATTTTGATAACGGTGCCGGCCTCCCGTTGGCTGCATTGTACAAATATGACCTTTGGCACAAGTTTCAAAGAATTACTGTAAGAATTTTCTTGAGTGTAAAACCAAAATTTGTCAGACTGGCTCTAGCGACACACCCACTAAATTATCAATTTTCTTTTTTTTTCATTTGAGTATCACGCGCAAATGAAATATTCGATTACGTCTCGTGTGCGAAGTTGGACAAACATCTCTACGACTCCTCGGACAAAACTTTTGGTGCATTAACTTCTCTCCTGGTTCTTCTTAACTAAGTTTTAGTTACAACTAGGGTTGTGTGAGACCAATTTCTACTCTCTGATGTCTACTCTAATGTCTACTCGAATGACCACTCTATGCGAATGTTATTGAAAATGAATGATCGATTTCAAATCGCAGGGATCAGAGTCTCCAAACACGAACCCCGACTTGCGACTCAGTCTAAATTATTCAAAGATCTTTTTGTTCCTGTATTTACAATAGATTGGCTGTCGCTACCGAGGAGGGATCAACTTGCTGAAAACAAAATCTTTTAAGATAGCAGTTTACAGGTTTTCGGCTGAAGGTCCTATGTTTGTTTGTTTAAGTTTAAAGGAAGGCCGTTAACTTTGGCTGACGCTCCGGAAGAAGGGGGTGGAAGGGGGGCAGACAACTCATGAGCCTGTCCTGAACATTTTCTAAATTCTGATTGTCAGCGTCTTTATCAAATTTAAAGGTGACACATGAGGGCTAATTTTATATTTTGTACTTCTGACGTAAGAGGTCTAAATCCACCACTGACATTGGTGGTCTAAACTCTGCCACTGACATTGGTCGTCTACACTGCACCCCTGACATTTGAGGTATAAACTCTGCCACTGGCATTTGATGTCTAAACTCTACCACGGACATTATTATTTGAGGTCTAAACTTTACCACTGACTTTTGATGTTTAAATCTACAACACATATAAGAGGGTCTAACTCCACCACTCACGTAAGATGTCTCAACTCTACCACGCATGTAAGATGTCTTAACTTTACCCCTCATGTAAGATGTCTCAACGCTATCACGCATGTAAGATGCCTTAACTCTATCACTCATGAAAGATGTCTTAACTCTATCACTCATATAAGATGTCTTAACTCTACCCTTCATGTAAGATGTCTCAACTCTACCACGCATGTAAGATGCCTTAACTCTACCACTCATGTAAGATGTCTTAACTCTATCACTCATGGAAGATGTCTTAACTCTATCACTCATGTAAGATGTCTTACCTCTACCATTCATGTAAGATGTCTTACCTCTACCACCCATGTAATATGTATTAACTCTACCACCCATGTAAGATGTATTAAGAGCTCTAATGTTGACCCGTGGCATAAAAGACCTAAGTGTTAAGTCCATCTTAACGACACACCAGGTTTCAGATGTCGACCTACTGTCAGCACTGATGACACACCGGGAAGGTTTGCGATGTACCGTATTTAACCTCTGACCTTCAAGTGTGCGTTAAGACATAAACCTTCACTCTGAATCACACTAAGCTGTAAGCACATCTCCCCCACCCCTCCCCCCACCCGACACTCACGACGCCATACACTCCATCTCTACCGGGTGGCGCTGGTAGGGTTAAGAAAGCGCCGCCCCACAATGGTAGTAAAAGAAAGTGCCACCCGGGGATAGCCGCCCCCAACCGCAGCCCACCCCTTCCTTTCCTCCCCAACTGTCTCTACCTAAAGGCTCCCACACCAAACACGTGTTACAATGACTTGAAAAGTACACGGACGGTTTTCTTTATTAGCTGTGTCAACGACATTGTAACAAGATCAAGGCTACATTTTCACCTCTGACCCGGTTGACCCAAACTAATTTCTGATGGCGTCATAATTCCATTTGAAACGTACTAATTATCAGACGATCCTTCTATTTATAAATACAATGATGACAAACCAACGAGTCCACGACATTCCCACTTCTTATGTTTCTCCGGGAAGAAAGTTCATTTATTCAGATGGCATCCGAGAAGACTTGTCTCTGGTGTGATCTTTTAGGAGAGTCATGGAGACTAAACAGTTGTTCATTCTGAATTCTTACATTCTTTCATTTCTTACACTTGACCTTTGTTTCTTACACTTGACCTTTGACTCTTTCAAGTCCCAAGCCAATGTTTCTCAAGCCATGGGGTATCTCTAGCCCTAGAGTTTTTCTAGCCATGTGGTTTCTCTAGCCAAGTGGTTTCTCTACCCATGTGGTTTCTCTAGCTATATGGTTTCTCTAGCCATGTGGTTTCTCTAGCCATAGGGTTTCTCCAGCCATAGGGTTTTCTAGCCAAAAGGTTTCTCTAGCCATAGGGTTTCTCTAGCCATAGGGTTTTGTAGCCAAAGGGTTTCTCTAGCCATAGGGTTTCTCTAGCCGAAGGGTTTCTCTAGCCATAGGGTTTCTCTAGCTACAGTGTTTTCTAACCAAAGGGTTTCTCTAGCCATAGAGTTTCTCTAGCCATATTGTTTCCTTAGCCCTAATGTTTCTCTAGCCTTGGGGGTTCTCTCTTATATAGTTAGAAACAAAGCTAATAATTGAAATTTAACTAATGACTTTATTCGAATGCAAACAGCGTTTGTATTTTTGTTTAAATAAGGAGTACAATGAAAAAAACATCCTTGAGGTTTGTACGCATGGAGAACTCAGTGGGGATTTGTACACGCGAAGAAACCAGGGGGGGGGGGGTGTTGTACATAAGGTCAAACTCTAGTTTTCAGACTAGAAGTGAAAGAACTTGGTCCCCAGGTTAAGGGCACTCTCTCCGTGATACACTGATATGCCCGGCCCGTAAGACTCTTAAGACTCCTCTACAAGAGATACTTGATGACCTGATTAAAACTGTGAATGGCGTCAAAACTGGAGCAAAGTTAACCCGTTTTTGAAAATCGTTTATATTAACTTCGCTTTTGTTCGTGGCTGGCTGGGTGCCTGGGTCGGTGGCTGGTTGGGTGGGTGGCTGGTTGAGTGGCTGGTTGGGTGGCTGGCTGAGCGACTGGCTGAGTTGCTGGCTGAGTGGCTGGCTGGCTGAGTGGCTGGCTGGCTGAGTGGCTGGCTGAGTGGCTGGCTGAGCGACTGGCTGAGTGGCTGGCTGAGTGACTGGCTGAGTGACAGGCTGAGTGGCTGGCTGAGTGACTGGCTGAACGACTGAAAGTCTTTGGGCGGCTTGTTGGCCGACTCCCCGTCAACCTATCGAGATGAAACTTGGCACATAGACCCGTTGCCGATGACAACACATTCTTACAAATTTTTAGCCCCAACTTCTAACCCCGAAAAATCCGTTTTTCCTGTTCTTTAAGTGGGTCATAAAATAACATTCCCGATAACTGCACCAAATGAATTATTTTTTTTTTTAAATATCGCATGTGCGTTTGGTGCGTATTATTTTCGTTTGTCTTCGCTAAAATTGTTGGCGAAATAAATCTGCGGTGCGATAGCGGGTGGGTCTTAATAATATTAATATAGTTCAGGGGTGGCTGGGTGGCCGAGTGGTCTAAACTGAGCAAATCTCGAGTTGGTGGTCTGCAGTACAAATACCAAATATAACATTTAAAATTTGTGAAATTATTGTTGTGGGGTATTTGTGTTTTTGACAATAAGTTATATCAAGATTACATGTGTTTGAATAAGTTTCTGGATAGTTTCTAAGGATTTTTTTATAATAACTGAACCAATTTATCGTTATAAATTCTTAAAACTATCAAATTGAACGTTTATTTATAACAGGTATAGTTTATAAAACTTGTATGTGCGAGATAAAACTATTACATATTGTACATGGACGGGCGGCAAAGGTTATAATTTTCTGAAATCGTTATTGCTTTTTTAGAATATAGATGAAAAGTTGAAATCGCCTCTTGACCATAAAATCGTTAAACCTTTGAGTGAGTTTAATTTTAAACTGTTGCAAATATTTTACTCGCCTGATCCTCACGGACACATCAAAAACTCTACCATTATCATCTTCTGTTGAATTATACTTATACTTTTTTTCGTTCTTTCTTTCTTTGATCACTTCCACCATAGTGTCAAGCCAAAACATCACCGGTAAGACCCGCCAACCCTGGATGGGCAACTCATCTAAGAGAAGGAAACTCTGAAATCAAACCCGGAGACGGAGTCCCGACAACTCCTGCGACGCCACTGGTGCCAAGCTGTATCATCCAAATGATGTTCCCTTTGAGTAATCCAGCGGCGTGGAGAGAGGCGATTTGCTGTTGGGAGCCAGCTTATAATCCTTGAAGAAGTTCAGGGGCGTGGAAAAAAATGTGCGGTTGCGAGCCCTGGGGGAAATTGGAATTCTTCTAAAGTGCGTTCCTTGAAAGCATGTTTTCTCAAAGTTCAGCCCCAAACCCCCCCCCCCCACACACACACACACACATTCGTCGCTATTACATTTATGACGAATTTATACGGAAAAACTGTTTTTATAGGTTGATTAATTTATAATGTCTATCTTTCATTTAATATTGAATAAAATATTTCTTTCTTTTAGTATTGCCTCTATAACCCAGTTTGTTTCTTACGAACCGACTAATGACCATTGGACTCTCATCCAGCCCGTGAGAGGTGGTGATGACTGCAAGAGTTACGAGTCTTTCAACCCTTGATATACAGGATGGTTACCGGAAATTTGATCGAAAGAAATTTCGTCGACGGTAAATTGATCGACGGTAATTTGATCGACAGGAAATTTGGTCGAATCTTTTTTTCAGTTCACACGTTAAAATTTTCGTCAAATTTCTTTTTGAACGCACTATGCTATATAGTAAAACAAAATAATGCGTTCAAAAAGACATTTGAAGCAAAATTTAAACGTAAAAACGTAAAAAAAGATTCGACAATATTTCCGTTCGATCAAATTACCGTCGATCAATTTACCGTCGACGAAATTTCTTTCGATCAAATTTCCGGATACGATACAGGATGGATTCTTGTGTTTGTGAAACAATTCTCATGCCCGCCGCTCGACCTCGGCTGACTCGGTTCTATCGAATCCAAATTGCCCCAATGTTGACCGTACGTTTTAGAGTTTTCTTCCATTTGCCTCCAAGTATTTCTTCCATTTGCCTCCAAGTATTTCTTCCCTTTGCCTCCAAGTATTTCTTCCATTTGTCTCCAAGTATTTCTTCCCTTTGCCTCCAGGTATTTCTTCCATTTTCCTCCAAGTAGTTATTCCACAGCGGATATTGGGCGCTTTTGAATATCAAGAAAAGGGGGCAAAGAATGGCGAAATGCTGGAGATGGCAGGAGTTCAGAAATAATAAATACTCAACATTGAGTTGTTAGCGTCTTTACCGTTATGCCGGTACAATTATCACATTTTATAATAAAAATTGATTATATTCTTAAAAAGCCCATTTGTCTTCTTTTTATTATTTTTTTTTTTTTTGCATTTATGCAAATTAGTAAGAGGTGTCAGGTTTCCAGGGGTTTTCAAAGAAGACAGCATTCCTTGTCATCACGTGACCTTTAAATCATTGTCGACTTGACCTACAATGTTTTGCTTTTTTCCCCCCATTTTATGAACCTCTGAAAATTGAACGGTTTACATCGGGGTGGGGGGTGTCCCCCAGGAGGGAGGGGGTGGAGGGCATTATCAACGTTTCTGAGATTCATTTTTTTTTTTAAAAAACCTTCTCCTCGTTTAGAGTGACAGGCGGTGACGACAGATAACGATGTCTGATACAGTGTTTGGGGTCTGGTCCCTTACCTGTCTTCCGTAATGTGAGCTGCGGTGGTTGGGGTTACTATGCCACGGTAAGTGTTGGCCGCATCGGTCAGTGTGTGTGGTGACACACTTCCCTTTGTATATGTTCTCGGGTTTGGGACGGCCATAGAATTAGACCATTTAGTTGTGTGCTGCAATTAAATTTTGAAGGAAAAAAAAGACATTCTTAAAGGAATCTACTCCCAAAAGGTAATGTTGTGTAAACTTGAAAAGGTATTGCCAAACACACACACAAAAAAAAGCCAAAGATTTGAAAACAAATTATAATTACAAAAGCCACGAGAAGACAAAGTCACTAACTGGTTTTCTTTTTTCTTCTCGAACGTGAAATTATACTGGAAATTATAGAAGAATCGTGTGGTTTACTTTCACATCGTGCGGGCTGTGTCTATGGACTTGCTGTGGTTGTACGGCAGGATGAATAATTCTCTCACTAGTTGTGGATAATTTCTTCTGCATGTGTGCGCTAAGTTTCATCTCTCAAAATATGAATGTCAAGGGAGTGAGAGAGGCTCGAGACAAACTATTTTTTGTGTTCAATCTCCTTTTATTTTAGTTATGATGTTCAAACCTTTCAATTTATTTAAACTATCCTACGACTCTCTTAAAATGAACTGAAACTTAACAAAAATATAAAGTACAAGATAGCCATATGCTGTAAAAAATAAAAAAAAAACATAAAAACTATAACATATCTGTTATCGTGACTCTCCATACCCAAACGTCTTTACAATATGTTACGTTAATTCATGCGTTAATGAGGAATGGTTCGTATTCAGTATTGAAAATTGTAATTAAAGATATGAACATCCATTAGAACAACTTTTATTTTGACATCCAGTAAATAAAAGCTAATTTCTAAAGGCACCAAGCCGTCGTCGTTGTTTCGTAGTTAGGGTTGGAGACCGGAGACCTAGATAACATGGAGTTTATGAGACCTAGATAACATGGAGTTTATGAGACCTAGATAACATGGAGTTTGTGAGACCTAGATAACATGGAGTTTATGAGACCTAGATAACATGGAGTTTGTGAGACCTAGATAACATGGAGTTTATGAGACCTAGATAACATGGAGTTTGTGAGACCTAGATAACATGGAGTTTATGAGACCTAGATAACATGGAGTTTATGAGACCTAGATAACATGGAGTTTATGAGACCTAGATAACATGGAGTTTATGAGACCTAGATAACATGGAGTTTGTGAGACCTAGATAACATGGAGTTTGTGCCACCTAGATAACATGGAGTTTGTGCCACCTAGATAACATGGAGTTTATGCCACTTAGAAAACATGGAGTTTATGAGACCTAGATAACATGGAGTTTGTGCCACCTAGATAACATGGAGTTTGTGCCAACTAGATAACATGGAGTTTATGAGACCTAGATAACACGGAGTTTATGAGACCTAGATAACTTTGAGTTTGTGAGACCTAGATAACATGGAGTTTATGAGACCTCGATAACATGGAGTTTATGAGACCTAGAAAACATGGAGTTTATGAGACCTAGATAACATGGAGTTTATGAGACCTAGATAACATGGAGTTTATGAGACCTAGATAACATGGAGTTTATGAGACCTAGATAACATGGAGTTTATGAGACCTAGAAAACATGGAGTTTATGAGACCTAGATAACATGGAGTTTATGAGACCTAGATAACATGGAGTTTATGAGACCTAGATAACATGGAGTTTGTGAGACCTAGATAACATGGAGTTTGTGCCACCTAGATAACATGGAGTTTATGAGACCTAGATAACATGGAGTTTGTGCCACCTAGATAACATGGAGTTTGTGCCACCTAGATAACATGGAGTTTATGAGACCTAGAAAACATGGAGTTTGTGAGACCTAGATAACATGGAGTTTATGAGACCTAGATAACATGGAGTTTACGAGTTTGGGAATAAAACATCAAAACAAGTCTGAGATTTGTTAGACTTGTGTACTTAAATGTGACGTCGTCATCAGTGGTGGATGTACAGATCTGTACAATACATAGTGATGTACGCGCTCATGTGTCTTGCGCTAACCCTACCGGTTCACAATGATATAGACGCTGACCTGTCCGTACACAATGATGTACACGATGTCCTATCCGTTGACTAGACGGCAGACCTACCCAGGGTTTGCCCTGATTTTAAAGCTGTAACTATAACACAAAAATCAACTATCTCAAACCTTGCCTTCGATCTAAAACCGTTATGACCATTGATCTGGTCAGCCATTGCGAAGCATGGCGTCATCTTTCTTTGCATGGACGCGTTGAGCTCAATTAAGCTGACAAAGATGTCTGCCAAGTAAGCCGACTCGGCTATCCAATCCACATTTCCAACGAGTCCTGACTGAAGTAGGTTTTCTTTTCGTTAAAGCATTGGAAAAAAACTCTTATCGCAATTCAAAAAGTATTGATAAAACTTTCCCTCTCAACAACTAACGTACTTTGGCATGCAGTAGGAGTTGTTTGGGTTCAGACTCCACGGCATCCCACAATGCCGCAAATAAACAAAGCAAACCTCCACGAATCTCGGATATCAATGTTGCTTTCCCTCTCATTCACGAGGATTCAGTCCCCTTGTCGAACAGTTGTGGATCTGTGTTATCTGGCAAACCCCCCCCCCCCCTCTTTTTTTTTTACACAGAAAAATTGTTTGGGTTTGCCAGCTTTGAATGATCTTGTAATGCCCAAAACAAAAAAAATGTTTAAATGATTCAATTGGTTTGGCCTTATTTTGTATGATCTTTTCATTGATAAGTTTCAAATTTCTTACAAGTTTTATCTGGCACATAGCGTCAGCTTCCTGGGCTCCTCTCAATTTTACATGTAGCTTTGCTACCAGTTTCTTTATTAATGTTGTGCGGACCGGCAACGCAAGGCTCGCGGACCACCACTGGGATAACGCTGAGCTATAGAATCCCGTTACGGGCAGCAGATCAGCCAATCCATGTAACGCCAAGCAGCCAAGTCATAAATTTCATAACCCTTTTATATAAGTCGGCCATGGACAGAAACTCGTATACAAGAAAGATGCCTCAGAAAGTCATTTTCTTCTACAATCATTTTTTTGTGCACTTTTAACAAATGTAATTATTGAACAAAATAAAGAAAAACTAAAGCTGAAAATACATTAACTTACTCAAGAACATTTTAAATACACACCATACGATATGTGGTGACGCCCCATTATCATTTTGATCTTATTTGTAATATGGTATAGACATAAAAGTTCAGTAAACAGGCCTAAACTCTTAAACTGTATGCCCCAAGAGGGTTTTCACTTGTTCTTTTTCGTAGCTTCTTGGCCCGGTTAATTCGAAACTTTGTGTCTGCAAACTGAATGTTGAATTAATGTCAATCAAAGCATTTCTTTAAAAGACATATACAATCACCAGAACTGATGTCTCTAATGCAGGTTTAGCCAAGGGTTCTCCAACCTTTTTATACAGAGGAAAGCATAGGATTTCTTAAATTTATTTTTGGCGGGCCGCATGATAATTTTCTATAAATCTTGACAATAAATTTTAGACATATTGTAATTAATTGTAAACATTTTTAATAACTTGTACAAATTTGTAATTAATTGTACACATTTGTAATAAATTGTACACATTTGTAATAAATTGTACATATTTGTAATAAATTGTACACATTTGTAATAAATTGTACATATTTGTAATAAATTGTACACATTTGTAACAAATTGTACACATTTATAATAAAAGTAAAATAACTACAGTAAGCTGATAACTAACAGTTTATTATTATAATAAATGAAAAATTTTACACTGATTTTATAACATTTCAAAAGCTCTTATAGATAAACCTTTACAATTTGTAAATTTTAAGAAAACAGTCATCCAGTTCCTGGAAGAACTTCGGGGCCGGATTAATCGTTTCAGTGGGCTGCATGGGTCCCGCGGGGCGTAGGTTGACCACACCTCGTCTAGCCTGTAGGCATTTGGTCAGTAGTCAGAGTAAGGGCTGACTTATTAAAGAGACAGAATTTAAAAAATAAATAAAGATGTCTTTAAGGCGCTTGAGACAAAAAAAAAATTTTCAATGTCTTGTTTCCCCTTGATTGAAATGATGTCAGACAATGTATGAATTAACCGCTGAGCAATCAATGTCTTTGGAGAGACTCCGTTGCTGATAGCTTCTATTGGTTAGGACCGTCTCCAGGAGATAAACAATCCAAACAAATAGAAGCTAACAACAGCGAAGTTTGGTTTTTTTTTTGTTTTTTTTAAACGTGTCTTTGGTTTTCAACGCAAAAAAAAAAAAAAAAAACTTCTCCGCTGTTAAAAGTTTCGGTTTGTTAGGAGTGGGAGTCCGAGCTCTTCAAGTTCAACAATCGTCGGAGTAAGGATTTATTACCGTATCCTTCTTTCTGTTGATCTTTCTTGTTTATTTTGGGGATGGGAGGTGGGGGAGAAGGGGGGGGTCGTTTGTACTGATCCGTCTCAACCCCATCCCTAACGAACCAGGATTTGTACGTTTATCATCGTTAAGTGATGTGGTGACGTTGCTCCGTGAAAAGATAGACAGGTATAAAACAACAGACCGGGCCGACCAAGTCAAAGTATGTATGACCACTTAGTGGGCCCTGGTACATGACGTTGTGTTCATTTAATTTTCTGAGCTGAAAATATATCGGAGAAATTTGTTTGTTTGTTTTTTTGAAGGAATTGTTTTAACTTAAAGTGGGATTATGTTAAATGTGAACGATTCTGACTCCGGCTCCGGAAAGTGACGAAAAGTTTAAAACAACCTCCCTTCAACGTTTGGACGTCGAGTCAGAGCTCTGGTCAGGATAGGCCAAACTTTGTAAAACCATTAGAGAAGGGCATAATATGTGAACCTGCTTAAAGGTCAGTTCATAAAATAAATATTACATTAAACGGCCCCTAAAAACGCATGTAAAGGATTTATCATAAAAACTTAGTTTTTTTATTATTTCATTTTATATCAATAGTCTAATTTTAATTCTCCACCCGCTTTTAGACCGAAGATTTATTTCACCAACTGCTTTCGATAAACAAAAGAAAGTATAACGCACCATATGCACTTGCCATAATTTTTTTTTTAAGATTCACATTCAGCGCAGTTATCGGGAATTTTATTAGGTGAAATCAGTGGGGATCATATTTCCTTCATCTTCCCATTGAAGAAGAGACAAACGGATTTTTAAACATTTTTTTTTTTGGGGGGGGGGGGTTGGGGGAGGGCTGAAAATACGAATCTAGGTGGCAAGTTTCAGCTCGATAGGTTGACGGGGAGAGGGTCAATTAGACGCGAGAAGATGTTGGCTAAACACACGAACAAAAGCGAAGCTAACGGAAAGGATTTTTAAAAACAAGGAAATGCCTTTTATTCAAGTGTATACCGTCCTGCATCACTCATTATTAAGTAGATCCACTTGGGCTACGGCACTTAATGTATGCTCGTTAAAGCTAGAGACAAGACAGCGTTTGATCGCGAGGATTCCAATGTATTAAGTACTTTAGATCTACATATTTACTAGCAAATATAACCGGCTATTTTCAGGATTGTTTTCGGAAAAACCCGCCTAAAGCGTTATCGGCATACACGTAAATTGTAGGCCCCGTTACAATACTTCACTTAAGTACCAGTTATTTATTTTTAAATGCTCCTATAAAAAGCCAGATTTTTTTTTTTTAAATAGCTCTGGTGAACATTGAATTTGGAGCCCATCCCATTTCAGTTCATATTCAAGCTTCACACAGCCGTGAGCCGTGATTTAAAAACCAATCTAACCTTTTAAAAGATGTTTTGTTAAAAAAAGGTATTTGTAAATGCAATGGCAGTTTAAAAATTAAAATAAATTGGAATCCCCAATTTCAGTTATTCCTATGACGTGGAGGTAATAAAAATTTTAAAAAATCATCCAGATAAATATTCAAGTTAATTTTTTTTAAATTAAAATTGGAAAGAGTTTGTAAAAAATGTTGCCTGTTAAATGTTTAATATTTGGGCACCTGGTGCCAAAATAACCTAATCTTTAATAGTTATTAGAAGCTCAAGTGGTTTGATGAAAATAAAATTGGGAGCCCCATGCCCAGAAAGGATGTGTGAATCGTTAGATTGAAATCAACCGATATTTTAATAGGGATTATGAGCGGCATCTTTACTGCGTGCAAGCTTTGCGAACTTCTGTTAAATCCTATGAACAGTCTGTACACATACATTTTTCAGGCTTTACATGTTGGTGTGGGAATTGCAGTCCAGTGCTCATTTCTCAGAGTCTTATCTTTTTTTTATTTAGGTGGGTCATCCATCTACTTTCCAATCATGTAAATGTGGGATTGAATGTTGTGGGATTTCGAATCGGAATACCCCAAAAATACGAAGACAAATCTCCTGTTTAAATAGACCCCGTCCAACACCAACCCAGCAAATATGGGGATACGCAGCTTCTCAATGTCCATCGTAAATAATGTGACTAAAAGACGATTGGTGTTCTTTAACCAAAATTTAAAAAAAATTGTTTAAATATTTTGTCAAATCTGTTGAATAAATTTTGAGTTTTCCAGGCACTTTAACGTCAATAGTATATTTTGCTTCCTGTTTTTAAGATCGACCGGGATCTTCTTCCTGATTTTTTTTTCATTTCTCCTTATCGTCACTGTTCTGACAGCCTCAAATGGTTCGCAGTGTGGAGTTCAAAGTGTGACATGGGTGGCGAAGATTGGTACATCTTAATCGTCCTATTTAGGGGGGGGGGGCTGTTTCTTTCCATTCATTTAGGACAGTTGCTAACTTTTTCTTTTCGTTGCTGCCACATGACTAAAATACTAACAGTTGAGGGTACAAAACAAAACAGGTAATATTGCTGGACACAGTTTGAAAGGTGGAATTGAAAATCTTCATGAAGTACAAAATGCTGCTATCTTACTCATCTACTCATCTATGCGACTGACATAAAGCAACACTTAAAAGGGATGATAATCTTGATCAAGTGAATCATTCAAGCTTGTTCCGTAAACAGTTGGTGACAGCCCTAAAGACAGTGACAGCCCTAATACTAATTAAAGCGCTAGCACTAAATGACAACCCGGGAGTGTGTGTGGGGGGGGGGGGCTAAGTGGTGATTGATACCATTTACATCGCTGGATCCGCCAATGGGGAATCATTCAGCCCCCCCTCACACACACGCACAACAAACACCTTCACCCCGCACATGTAATAATCTCCCTTTATGTTTACTGCCCTGTATGCGAATAGAACTTGTTTACGATCTTTCAGCCAATCTCCTCATTCTAATTTTAGAGATAAGGTTTACTTGTATCAAATATAGAGCTCTATTTCTAAAATCCTACAAAAACATACAGCACAAAAAAAAGTCTATGTACTTGCAGCGAAGGTATATTTGGGAGAGACACTCAGCTACATTCAAGGTTAGGTATCTCTGGGGAAATGAGTTGGATTGGTGGGTGTGTGGGAACCACCCTCGTATAAGTGTCACTTGTGTCTATGAACCACTCTTGTATGAATGTCACATCTGCTCGTGTCTAGAAACCACTCTTGTATGAATGTCACATCTGCTCGTGTCTAGGAACCACTCTTGTATGAATGTCACATCTGCTCGTGTCTAGGAACCACTCTCGTATGAGTGTCACACATGCTCGTGTCTAGGAACCACTCTCGTATGAGTGTCACACATGCTCGTGTCTAGGAACCACTCTCGTATGAGCGCCACATCTGCTCGTGTTTAGGAACCACTCTTGTATGAATGTCACATCTGCTTGTGTCTAGGAACCACTCTCGTATGAATGTCACATCTGCTCGTGTCTAGGAACCACTCTTGTATGAGTGTCACACATGCTCGTGTCTAGGAACCACTCTCGTATGAATGTCACATCTGCTCGTGTCTAGGAACCATTCTCGTATGAGTGTCACATCTGCTCGTGTTTAGGAACCACTCTTGTATGAATGTCACATCTGCTTGTGTCTAGGAACCACTCTCGTATGAGTGTCACATCTGCTCGTGTTTAGGAACCACTCTTGTATGAATGTCACATCTGCTTGTGTCTAGGAACCACTCTCGTATGAATGTCACATCTGCTCGTGTCTAGGAACCACTCTCGTATGAGTGTCACACATGCTCGTGTCTAGGAACCACTCTCGAATGAGTGTCACACATGCTCGTGTCTAGGAACCACTCTCGTATGAGTGTCACACATGCTCGTGTCTAGGAACCACTCTCGTATGAGTGTCACACCTACTCGTGTCTAGAGGTTTTATGTTATATCAAAGTAGCGCAACAAGGGACATAATTACCTTATTCATTTATGCCTAACTATCAAAGACTTCATAACACATTTCTTAATCAAATGAACTTATTTATTTACAAGTATTTCAATTGTAATCTATGATAGCCAAGGATATGAAAAACAACTTTCATATAAATTAGTCTAGGTTCTCTTATATTATGCACAGTGGCCTCCCGTAATGCCTTACATTTATCATCATAGTCGCTTTGTTTTGTTTGTATTCAATCAGACTGTAATACTTAACTGATCAATCAATAATCGTTCTGATGATCTGGCTTGATCAATCAATAGTGAGATCACATCAATTTTGGGAGTGGGTTCTCCGGTCCTTTCCTTTTTTGGCTTCTCAGGACGGTAACGAAAGTGGACGACACAGCAGTGTGTTATGGAATAGCTCTTCCCTTGTACGTTGTGATGTGTGCGTGGACTCAGTGTGGATTCCCCTGCGACCGCGTCTGTCATGGGTTGAGAGTCCTGCAAGCACGGGCTCCTATCTTTCTGATGGGTACTGGGCGGAGTTCTTGGAATCCGGTTTTGGGGAACTGATCCTCAATCCAGCTGCTAATAACATCATTTTGGAGATGGTGTCGGTGGGTCATCGAGTTTGCACTCATAATACCCCCGGCACTCCCCCACAGGGGCCAAAGCCGGGTCTCCCCGACTCCAGGCCCTGCGGAAGCGCGCCAGGAACCTCCCTCCTGGCCTGAGGGACGTCCGGTCGACCGAAGACGCTGCGTTTAAATCGTCCGCAGTCCACTCTCCTATGGGTCAGGACGGCTTTACTTCCTCTCCGGGGAGATGGTGTTGCGTTACCACTCCCCACCGCCCAGGGAGTTGTCCGGTCTGGACGTAGCGGGGACGAAACGGTCGCCTAGGGGCGGCTTTCTCAGGGCCGCGTCTTTTTAATCATTGGCAAGGGTTTTGGCTGCCACCCATTGCCTCATACCCATCAACGGCAACAGTAATCATGTTAGTGCGAGCCTTCCGTTGCGTGGGAAGTCATGCAGGTGGGTGGGGATTTTTTAGCTTCGGGAGTGTCCCTCCCCCCCTACTAGTCGCCCACGCCGCGAAGAGGCAAAATCCCATGTAGCATCACCGAGCAGTGGTGTTGCTCCGTGGTCTAGAGCAAACGCAATCCCACTGCTAGGTGCGGTGATTGTACAGCAGCAGTACTGCGAGATAGTAACCAGGATATAATATGTGAATGATTATACAAGAGAAGAAGGGAGAAACTTTTTCAAATATTCTTGAGCTAACAGTTCCTGTTCCAACGACAAGGAATTCTAATCGAGGCATGGAAATGGATAGAATCTTTACAATGTAAATACCCATTGTGGATAACCTTATCGTCTTTACCATAGTCGGCGCAAGCATATATGGCTAGCGTCGACGAATGGCAAAGGAGTCTCTTGAAACATGACTATACACATTATTATAAAAATAAAGCATTTATAAACATACTATATCCAAACAACTACAATGGATAGCAAACATCTAGTGGATACGGGATGGGATGAAGTCTAGATAAGTACATCTCGAAACGGCCAAATCGTTCCCATTGTTTGGAGACGCGTGTCGAACATTGAGAAAATAGATACAATACAATGATTTAAACAAACTCAGTCTAATCAGAATAAGCATACATTAATGTTTAACAAAACTGTATACATGGTAATACAATGCCTTCATATAAAGAAATGAAATAGAAATGTTAATCCAAAACACTTGGTGTTAGAAATGGCCGGCTTCAGGGGTGCACTAAGTTAACTGTAATAACTTGGGGGGACGATCTTGAAAGAATTTTTTCTAACATTTACCACGGTATATGTAGTGGATTTACCATAATCGTTCATTGGCTAAATCACTATCATGTGCTATCTGAGACGAATGAACTTAATAACTAGATGCGCAATAAAATTTCAACAACAGCTCTCCCGTGGCAAAAGGGTGGCGCTTTGGGGGAGGGCGTTCTAAGAAGGTGTTATAAGTACATTGAAATTTTAGGGCAAGCCTAATTTCGTCACAGTATCGAATAGGGTTAAGAATTCAGTACACGCTCGCATCCAAACCCAGTGTTGAGACCTTCGCCCTGTCTTGTGTTGAGACCTTCGCCCTGTCTTGTGTTGAGACCTTCGCCCTGTCTTGTGTTGAGACATTTATCCAGTCCAGTTTTGATATTATCCACCAGTCCAAAGTGGAGCCCATTTCATCATTCCCCTTCACCCGTCTCACTACCTTTACCTTTCTTAGCGTTGGTGAATGCAAGTGTCCAAGTGAATATTAAAATGTTCGTGTTGTTTTGTTTTTTTTGTGTATCCTTTAATTTTCTTTTTACTTAAAAACTTAGCTTCAAACTGAATCATCTGGGGATAATCATCCACACTAAAGCAGATTATATGCTTTTTTAGACTTTCTTTCTACTTGAATTTCCATCTTGAGGGTGAATGGTTGAATGTGTGGATGTTTAGATGTGTGCAAGTGTGGATGTTTGCATGTTTAGATGTGTGGATGTGTGCATGTGTGGATGTGTGCATGTGTGGATGTGTGGATTACTGTGGATGTGTTGATGTGTGGATGTGTGCATGTGTGAATGTGTGGATGTGTGGATGTGTGCATGCGTAAATGTGTGGATGTTTTTGATGTGTGGCTGTGTTCATGTGTGGCTGTACGCATGTTTGGCTGTGTGCATTTGTGGCTGTATGCATATGTGGATGTGTGCATGTGTGGATGTGCGCTTGTGTTAATGAAGCGTTCGTTATTTTATCTTTTTAAAGACACGTGATATTTTCGCTCAGATGATCATTTTTCTCGTGAAGTATTCTCCTCAATGGTGTTGATCTTCTCGCTGCACCAGAGTTGTGTCAACATCGCGTCTACTTCTGGGTCGACGGAGGCGCGTTGTAACTGTCGCTCAAATTCTCGTGGTTGGCCGCGCGTCGGTTTCGCGGTTGAGTGAATGGGAGGGTGTATGAGCTCAGATCTACTTTTTTTATGTTTATGCCTAGGTAAAGCCTTAAGTCACTTTGGCCGGGATTTTTTTAAGCATTCGATGTTTGAAAAAAAAAGTGAAATTATTTTACCTTTGTCAATAATTTAAAGATTACATTTTACTAATTAAAAAGTAGTACTTTAAAAAAATATGTGAAATAATTTTTGTTTAAGAAGTTCTGTCCAAGACGAGTTAAAGCGCACTAGTAAGTAGAAACAAAATACAATTTCTTAAAATACGTTACGCAAAGAAATTCTGTGCAGAAAATATTTTCAAAAATTAAATATATATATATTTAATTTTTGTCTACATTCAATTCGAAACGTTTGGCTGCACAGGGGCTTCATAGAGTGCTACATATAGTGCTTCAAATAGTGAAACAAAGAGGGCTCATCAACACTTCTGCAATGTTTTTCTTTGCGAAATTTAAAAAAATATATAAAAATGTTAATAGTTTCTGATACTATATTATTTTTTCGTCAGAGTCTATTGAGTGTATCACCGGGCTAGAGAGAGGGACTGAACTCATAAGGCCATGGCTGAACTAATGCAAATTGTCTACAATTCACACGATGAGCCAGTGAAGCCAGTCGTCCTTGATTCTACGGATCTCAACTCTTACGACAACCAAGCATTTACTCCAGATGAAAAGGTGGGATTATACAATTATGTTTGTTTGATCATCAGTAGACTTACCCTAATATATCATGCCCAGGTGGCATCGTACTTGTATAACTCTGACTCCGGGATTCTGCAACTGAATACAGACTATTGTACAGACTCCGAAATACCCACCTCCCCAAATTCAAATCCAAAACCGTTTGTTAAACTTGACCCTTGCCGTAATGCCTGGTTTTCTTAAACTTGACCCTTGCCGTAATGCCTGGTCCTATTAAACTTGACCCTTGTCGTAATGCCTGGTTCTGCTAAACTTGACCCTTGCTGTAATGCCTGGTTCTATTAAACTTGACCCTTGCCGTAATGCCTGGTCCTTGGACATATTCAGACGACACCTTTGTTCTCACATTGCTCTCACATTGCTCTCACATTGCTCTCACATTGTTCTAACATTGCTCTCACATTGCTCTCACATTGTTCTAACATTGCTCTCATATTGCTCTCACATTTCTCTTATATTGCTCTCACATTTCTCTCATTTTGCTCTTACTTTTCTCTCATATTGCTCTCACATTGCTCTCACATTGTTCTAACATTGCTCTCATATTGCTCTCACATTGCTCTCATATTGCTCTCATATTGCTGTCACATTTCTCTCATATTGCTCTCACATTGCTCTCACATTTCTCTCATATTGCTCTCACTTTTCTCTCATATTGCTCTCAATTGCCCTCAAATTTCTCTCACATTGCTCTCATATTGCTCTCACATTGCTCTCACATTGCTTTCACCATATATTTTCAACATATCTTAACCATCTCTTCTTTATATTACATTTAATTATTTGTGTATATTCTTGTCCCTACTTTCTCCTTGCGTTCACAGGCCCACTCTTCAGGCACTCAACCTCTTCTGCACGCCTCAATTCCTCTTTGCTCTCACTGAGCCATTATTCAGGCTCTCAAACTCCTCTTTACTCCTCATTTCTAGCTATAATTTTTAGTCAGTTAAAAAATATTTCAATTCCGCTCCAGGGATCCCGAAATCCCGCACAGTTTTAGTAAACAAAAGATTTCACGGGAAATTTTCCCCGTACCTGGAAATCCTGGGTACGAACGTTTGGAACGCAATTTGATTTGGTTTTCTTTTAACATTTCAGCAAACCGCATGTGTCACAGAATGTCACACATTGTCGCTAGGTCTATAACTATAAGCCATGAACTGTCAAACCTAGTTAACTGCACTGAATTACTAAGCTCATTAGCTCTAGTACACAGGTTTTCAAACGTTTCCAAGTAACGACCTAAATAATAGATAAGGAAAGCGACCCTTTCCATGATATGTTGGGGAAAAGGGGCTTTTAAGTCGGGTCAATTCTTGGAAATTATTACTTTTTAAACTTAATTTTTCAATAAAATGTAACTGGCGATATATTTAATGTCATAATTGAAATTGTAACTCAGCCTTTAAGATATAAAGTAAAAAAAAAAGAAAACCATTCAACAATCCCTACATCTCTTGGTTTATTGTTTCAGCCGGCGACCCCACGTAAATCCCTTTGCAACCCCATTTTTGTGTGCTCTGGTAACTTGATTGTCCCAGGATGTTCACGTGTCAAGCTATCTTTATTATATGTATTGCTTTTTTTCCAAAATCAACATAGAAAGACATATTTGTATTAATGTTCATCATTGTTGTTTTGTTTTTTTTAATTCGAAAATGATCCCTTGTTACAAGCTGCTAAAAGCATGCGTTTGTAAATATTTTGTCACCAATTCGGAACTAAAATTAGCGAGCTGCAAAGAGTGCAAAACTTATAAAGTGTTGAGGTTTTTCCTACAGGTGGCTACATCCATTAGTAGGGATAAGCAGTAGAAAATGAAGCAACTAATAGCAAGTGACCAACATCCCAAAAAACTTAACATTGTTTTTTTTTTATTCCTTCAATAGACAATTTAATAACAAATAAACAACTACAAAAAAAATAATAAACTCTTTTAGTTTAATTCAGTTTATACTATATTTTGAATTACATTATTTTTATCCGGGGAGATCATAAACCCTAATCCATGCTGAAACATTTTCAAAGACACGATTTGTTTGATTCCAGGACAGCCAACTGAGCAATGGCAATGGTAAAGATACGAATCACAGTGACTCGGACAGCCCAGTATTCGAGCCTGCCGACACGGACGACCCAACATGCTTCTCACGTCTGGTCGAGAAGGTCCAGTCGGGCATCTCTGGGTTTTTTAAACGCAACCATAGACCGCTCAAGCTCATGTTCGGGATGGTACTGCTGGCGGCTTACTTCGCTTACTTCGGCTACGCCATGTACTACAAGTGAGTTCGTACTACTCTATGGCCAAAGAGGGATGGGGGGTGGGGGAAGGTGGTCGAAATCATTTCATAATTTGTGTTCCAAACTTTTATGGAGAAGGGGCGTCATGTCATCAACAAAGATCAGGGGGTTACTGCAGACCAGTGTGGGCGCTTGTCAGGACACATCACATCTAATCATATGCAACACGTTATTTCGGTATAAATTGATTTCCATTTTATAAAATCTAAAATGATCTCCGGAAAAAAAAATTGTTTTGCATATATTTATGATAATCTATCGATCTCTGATCCTGATATGATAATCTATTGATCTCTGATTCTGATATGATAATCTATTGATCTCTGATTCTGATATGATAATCTATTGATCTCTGATCCTGATATGATAATCTATTGATCTCTGATTCTGATATGATAATCTATTGATATCTGATTCTGATATGATAATCTATCGATCTCTAATTCTGATATGATAATCTATCGATCTCTGATTCTGATATGATAATCTATTGATCTCTGATCCTGATATGATAATCTATTGATCTCTGATTCTGATATGATAATCTATTGATCTCTGATTCTGATGATAATCTATTGATCTCCAAGATTTGGTGACGAAGGATCTTGGCGACTCCTTGTCATCACGATGCTCAGTGCCATGGGAATAATCCTCCATCTCGGACTCAGTCAGTGGAGGAAACAACCAAAAGAGAATGTCGGAGATAAGCATGTGGGGGACAGGATCAACTACTGCATGGCCAAACTCAGGTGATTTCATAGTATTGTATGACTAAACTCAGGTGATTTCATAGTATTGTATGGCTAAACTCAGGTGATTTCATAGTATTTTATGGCTAAACTCAGGTGATTTCATAGTATTGTATGGCTAAACTCAAATACCATCAACATATTATATATTTAAAATCGGTAGCTTAAAAAGTAAAGTGGAGATTTATGGCAATTTCCATTCGGACAGTTAAACCTTACACTTACATCAGTTAATCATTGCACTTACATCAGTTAATCATTGCACTTACATCAGTTAATCATTGCACTTGCATCAGTTAATCATTGCACTTGCATCAGTTAATCATTGCACGTACACAGTAAAACATTGCACTTACACCAGCAAAACATTGCACTTACACCAGTAAAACATTGCACTTACGCCAGTAAAACATTGCACTTACACTCAGTTAATCATTGCACTTACACCAGTTAAACATTGCACTTACACCAGTTAATCATTGCACTTACATCAGTTAATCATTGCACTTACACCAGTTAAACATTACACATAGCACTAACCAAATTTTTTTTAGACAGGGATGTACAGACGTTTAAATATATTTTTTAACCCTATCCAGAATATCCATTATCCTGCCAGTCTTACTGACCATTGGATTTATTGTCTACATCGTAGTGGACGTCGCGCTGGACAGGCCTGAAAATTTGATTAGTCTTGCGGGCATGGTCGTCTTCATCGCTTTGTTCTTCATATTTTCTTACAACCCGTCCAAGGTGAGTAGTCAATGATTGCTAGCACCAGGTTACCGTCCAAGGTGAGTAGTCGATGATTGCTAGCACCAGGTTACCGTCCAAGGTGAGTAGTCGATGAATACAAGCACCAGGTTACCGTTTAAGGTGAGTAGTCGGTGATTGCAGGCACCAGCCTAAAACTTAGCGTTTAGAACTTCTACACCGGTATCCGTTTTCACCGGGACTTCTTTTGATGACGTAGACCAGACAGGAGTTGTCCAAATTCCAGTGTTTTCTAAATTTTTACATGTTTTCCCATTTTCTCGCTTTAAAAATGTGTAAAGGTGTTAAATGAAAATTGTCGTAGTTATAAGTCTAAAAGGACTCAAGAATGGGCAAAGATTGTTCAATTTTGGTCTATTGAAAATAAGAGATCGCATGAATTATCAAACATGGTGAAAATTCGTCTATAGCAGTGTTTCCCTACGTCGGGCCTACGGGCAAACAAAAAAAAAAAGGGGGGGGGGGGGGGGGGGAAAAATTAATTTAAAAAAAAAAAATAAAAAAAAGGGGGGGGGGGAGGGGCGAAAAAATTTAATTGCTAATGGTGGCAATTTAAAAAAAAAAGAAAGAAAAAAAAACTGTCTAGAAAATGAAAAGCCACAGTCTGCTATTATTTAACTCCTATTTTCAAACGAGAATCGTAGTCTCAATTTAAAATAACGTTTGAAGCGTTAAAAACAAATCACGTTTGGAACATCAAAAAGTATGGTTATACGACACAAGGGACATTCGACACACAAGGGACATACGACACAAGGGACATACGAAACACAAGGGACATACGACACAAGGGACATACGACACACAAGGGACATACGACACAAGGGACATACGACACAAGGGACATACGACACAAGGGACATACGACACAAGGGACATACGACACAAGGGACATACGACACAAGGGACATACGACACACAAGAGACACAAGACACAAGGGACACACCACACACAAGAGACAAACGACACAAGGGACATACGACACACAAGAGACATACCACACAAGGGACATACGACACAAGGGACATACGACACAAGGGACATACGACACAAGGGACATACGACACAAGGGACATACGACACAAGGGACATACGACACAAGGGACATACGACACAAGGGACATACGACACAAGGGACATACGACACAAGGGACATACGACACAAGGGACATACGACACAAGGGACATACGAATTTTAGAATGGCTTAGGTCGGCCATGGCACTAAAAAGGTTGGGAGAAACTGGTCTATAGCGCTTCGACTGTTGAAATGGTGTCACTACGTGTTTGCCACTGCTGAAAGAGATGAGTTTTTTTTTGCTCTCAAAAGATATCCGTATTGTATAACCTTATTTCATGTTTATTTTTCAAAATCCTAACAAACATGTTTGTCATTGTTAAAATGAATGTCTTTCTGTCGATTTTAACCTGGTATTACAATATTCCCCCGTCCACAGGTTAAATGGAGACCCGTGTTTTGGGGCATTGCCCTCCAGCTAATTTTTGCACTGCTTATCTTGAGAACCTCTTGGGGCCATGACGCCTTCCAGTGGCTGGGAGACAGAGTCAGTGAATTCCTCGCTTACACTGACGCCGGGTCGAAATTTATCTTCGGAGATGATTACGAGCAACATTACTTTGCTTTCAAGGTCTGGAAACTAAGATTTACTTTACAATTACAATTACCCTTTCTTACATTACATATTATTGCATTGCTCCGCTTTCTTCTGAGCCATGAGTCATCGGAGGCCGTCAGTAGCGCAGTCCAAGTACAAGACGGATGGAACATGTCAACGTTTTAGAACCCAGGGCTTGGATCTCTGTCTTTTAACTGTTCCTGGCAGAATATAATACCACACTGTTTTTACAAGCTAAAGATGGACATTGTTTTTCCCAACTAAAAATGGACATTGTTTTTTCCAACTAAAAATGGACATCGCTTTTACCAACTAAAGTGGGACATCGCGTTTACCAACTAAAAATGGACATCGCTTTTACCAACTAAAGTGGGACATCGCGTTTACCAACTAAAAATGGACATCGCTTTTACCAACTAAAGTGGGAAATCGCTTTTACCAACTAAAAATGGACATCGCTTTTACCAACTAAAAATGGACATCGCTTTTACCAACTAACCATGGACATTGCTTTAACCGTCGAAATACCGGTTCTCTGATTGAGATGCCTTAAAGTATTTCTGGCAACTTGGTCTAGGTTTACATATAATACAGTGTCATCCCTCATCTCACCAGGATCACGTCATACCTCATATCACCACTTTATACCTAGGAATCGAGGGGACGTTCAGTCAACACAGTTTCGAGAACCTCTTGCCAACTCCAGCACACTTTTTTCCATCTCTGGTTAACACCAAATCCACTCACATAACGCAACTCTAAACACCATAACAACAAACACGTCATCTCTCATACCCAAGAACGTCACCAATACAAACTACATAGCAACAGCTACACAATTAATCTCTACCCCAAATACGCTCACTAACGAAACAAGTATTAGAAAACAACCACTCAGGGAAATCAAATCAATAACAATGCTAACATCTCACAGTAACAACCGTTCACAATAAAAACAGTGATTCTCATAATCTTGACATTTACCAACTCATGATCCGATTACTTTTAAAATCAACAATGTACTTTGCCTTTACCCAACTGACGATGCCCATTTGTCCGGTCCCCAGGTTCTGCCCGTTGTGGTGTTCTTCAGTACGTGTGTGTCCATGCTGTACTACCTTGGTGTCATGCAGTCTGTCATCTCTCTGGTGGGGAGATTCCTTGCCTTCTGCCTCGGGACGTCACCAACAGAGTCAGTGAATGCTGCCGGGAACATCTTCATTGGGCAGGTGAGTCAAAGCTATCACACCTTCATTGGGCAGGTCAGTCAAAGCTATCACACCTTCATTGGGCAGGTCAGTCAAAGCTATCACACCTTCATTGGGCAGGTCAGTCAAAGCTACTTAGTGATTGTAATGATATCATGTAATATATTGCTGTTTAGCTGACAAACTAAGGCCCCTCTACTTAGTGATTGTCACATGTAATATATTGCTGTTTAACTGACAGACAGAGGCCCCTCTACTCATACGTCCCTTTCTAAAAGACATGACCAACTCGGAGATCCACGCAGTTATGACAGGAGGGTTTGCCACAATCGCCGGAGCTGTCATGGCTGCCTACATCCTCTACAAGGTAAGATTTTAATATACAGACTTTTTGGATTTTTACCACAAAATCGTCTTTTATTTTGGAATCTGAATCAAGCTCTCCGAGAAATGGAATGAAAACACTTAAAGTTGAGCCCTACGCTCCTAACGTACTTTGAAACTCTACCGAAATCTGCAGCAAGTCTTCATTTGTTTACGGTCTGATCATTCTTTGACCCACGATCTGTCATATATGTGAAGGGTCAAAATAAAGGAGATCTGTGCTTGGTTGTTAATTTTCAACACGGTCATAGATAAACAAGTGTTTATTCCGAACAGAAATAAACAAGTGTGTATTCCGAACAGAAATAAACAGGATGTGTCTTGGAAAAATGAGGATTGAATTAAGTTCTAACTCGTTCATGTTGTCTCTTGTTGACGTATAAAATAGCTGTACCTATGTTTATGTATTCCAACTAGGGACATTGGCACCCCACCCAACCCAACCCCTCCCCGAACCTCTGTGTTGTACACCCATGAGGAATATTGCATTTTGTCTCGAACTAAAAAATGTCGTTTTGATTTGTTGTCATGGTCATGTATCGTTAACCAGGCTGTATCTTCTTTTTTTATTTCTCTTCATCGTCAACTGTGACGTCTACTTCCGGGTGGCCAGTTTTTAGTTGATTGCGTTGTTAATACGCTTACACCACCCGGAATGTTGCAAGCGAGCGGGCATACAAGATCGACTGCTCCATATTTCAATTCCATTTAATAGCTTCATATCATAGTTTCATCCATGAAAAAAAAAAAATTTTTTGGTCAGAGAAATGTTATTCCGTAACTTAAATTTATTAATGTATTGCTCTCCATTGATTTATCTCTTGCTTTGTATTTCTGTTTAGAAGGTCATTTCATGATTAATGTGCGTAATGATGTGGTGGGCGTCAGTTGATATGACAATCGCTACTGGTGACTCAGTGCCTGACTTTCATCTCCTGGCGTTTTTTTTTTTATAAACTTTCTTTGTGGAGGCTGGACAAATGAATTCTATTGACTGACCGCCCCCTTTAAGCATCAGATGGTTACCACGACTGATTACGTCATTGGTTGACGGCCTGAAAGTATCAAGTGATCGAACGTCTCCTCACTCTTCTTTTAAAGGAATTTTCAACACTTTTTATTTCGTTGCCGTCCCCCCCCCCCCAACTCACAGCGATCCATCATTCAGCTTGTTCCGCCAGACATTTAGTTGTACTAAGGGTATTGATGTAAGAGTTTGTTCCGCCAGACATCTAGTTGTATTAAGGGTATTGATGTGAGAGTTTGTTCCGCCAGACATCTTAGTTGCACTAAGGATATTGATGCGAGAGTTCGTTCCGCCAGACATCTTAGTTGCACTAAGGATATTGATGCAAGAGTTCGTTCCGCCAGACATCTTAGTTGCACTAAGGATATTGATGCAAGAGTTCGTTCCGCCAGACATCTTAGTTGCACTAAGGGTATTGATGTAAGAGTTTGTTCCGCCAGACATCTAGTTGTATTAAGGGTATTGATGTGAGAGTTTGTTCCGCCAGACATCTTAGTTGCACTAAGGATATTGATGCGAGAGTTCGTTCCGCCAGACATCTTTGTTGCACTAAGAATATTGATGCGAGAGTTCGTTCCGCCAGACATCTTAGTTGCTCTAAGGATATTGATGCGAGAGTTCGTTCCGCCAGACATCTTAGTTGCACTAAGGGTATTGATGCAAGAGTTCGTTCCGCCAGACATCTTAGTTGCACTAAGGATATTGATGCGAGAGTTCGTTCCGCCAGACATCTTAGTTGCACTAAGGATATTGAGGCAAGAGTTCGTTCCGCCAGACATCTTAGTTGCACTAAGGATATTGATGCAAGAGTTTGTTTATGACAAGTCGCGTGTAATCTCCCATGTCTCCGGTTATGATTATGAATATGGGGCAGTAGAGATAAGGCTTTCAATGACGACATCGCATGGGGTCAGCGTGTCTGTGATGGGTTTTCTTTTTGTGTGTTTCTGATGGTATTTTTCCTCACGTTTTCTTCATTGATTTTTTTAAAAGAGTTATTCCTGTCCCAGAGCTTTGTTTGTCAAATGAGCCCCGATCAGTTTTGTTTGGACATGCGCGCGCACCGACACAGCAGGCATGGGGAAAATGTCAGAATGTATATCATTTTTACAATATAACTTTTAGGCTATAAAACTCTCTAAAACTAATTTATTATTCCGCAGTGTTACTGTAAACAAAAAAACAACAACAAAAAACAAACAAAATTAATTCATGCTTCGATATTTTCATTGAAAACGTTACATTTTACATATTAAATTTAAATGGAATTTAACAACGATGACCATGCACTCCAGTTTCAAATGCTGATAGTTCTTGTAGAGATCCGTCTAACGATATTAGGAATATGAAATAATACCTCGATGTAGCGATTGCTGGTATTTCAAGGGTCTGCTAGACTGCGGGACGGTTAATAGAAAGGAATTTGCTCATATCAAATGTCTAATCTTCTTGTCTCGCACGCGTCACAGGTCCCAGCCAATCATCTTCTGGCAGCATCCGCTATGTCTGCACCGGCAGCCCTTGCCATGTCCAAACTTTTCTACCCTGAAACAGAGAAGAGCAAGCACAACGCAAAGGATGTTTACAACATAGCTAAAGGGTTGGTTCGTCTTATGTCTTTGATAACTTTAAATGTCCTTGTAATGTCTACTACCAGCCTTCAAAGGCGGACAAATTGGATCAACAAATGTTGGCCAAAATAAGAAATAGACAGAAGTTTGAGAGAAAAATATATAAATAAGCTCTACAGACGGATGTACTGCATGGGCGCTGGGTCAGGGCCAAAAAATCAACTTTATTAAAGAAAAAAAAACGATTGTGTGGAACAAGAAACTCGAGTTGATCGAACGTGAAGACAAAAGAGTGGACAGAAATAGGGAATAGCGTAACAAAGCAGAAAGGGCACATGAAAAAAAAAAGGGGGGGGGGGGCATTGGTTGAGACCAAGGTGGGAGAGTGACTATCAACTCTTTGTGGTTAAATTATCGGTACAGATAGACCCACGTAATCGATAAACCAGAAGCAGAATATGACCAATAGGATTTGTTTTCTCTTGGAGACTGAAAGTTTTGTGTACATTGCGTTCTATACTTAAGCGCTTAAGCACAACTCAAATATGTTATAAAGTAAGTCCTTGAAGACTTAAATTTTTGTGTTAAATAGTTGCATTATCATATTCGAGCACTGGATATTTTGAAACGGTCTTCTTTTTGGCAGATCTGAACATAACCTGATCGAAGCGGCGTCTAACGGGGCATCAATGTCCATTAAGCTTGTGGCCAACATCGCCGTGAATCTGATCGCGTTCGTTGCCCTGCTTCAGTTCGTCAACGCGACTCTAACCTGGCTTGGGGACAGGGTTGGACAAGAAGGACTAACCTTTCAGGTCAGTCAACGTATGGACATACCGAATGAAATTAAGTGAGTCTTGTAAATGATCATTGCATTAGGACACCAAAAAGCTAGCTTTTTAGTTTGTATATAATAGAAGAATGCTACAATATTCTTAATGCAAAGTGAAAAAAAGACTGACCTTTACTAAATAGTTGGATCCCCCATTTACGTTCTATTTAAAATGAAATAATATTTTTTCAGATTGAAGAAAAACATGGTGGCATAATGGTATACCATACTTTCGTGGAGGGCTGCTTAAAAACAGTGCCCTTATCTTAATCTCAACAATTAAAGTTGTTAATGAAATTATTTTTGTTGCTAGTTTTCTCGGTGTTTTTTTTTTTTCAACTGACACGAGTAGGACATCCCAGTCTGTTAATAATATTTTGTTTGAGAGGTGTCTTAGATGGGGAAAAAACATGTAGGTCCGTGTAAATAATGAATCCATCTTTGTCTCGGCTTGATGAAAAGATTCCGATAATACCATGCTACCCATCTGACGTTAAATTTACACCAAACCATTTCTATTTCAGTTCATATGCTCCTACCTGTTCTGGCCGATTGCATTTTTAATGGGAGTAGAGCAGGACGATTGCCGCACTGTGGCCGAGCTGGTTGGAACTAAAATTTTCCTCAATGAGTTCGTGGTTAGTCCTATAACTTCCATGTTTGTTGGCTTTGTTGTTTTTTTACAACATTAATGCAAGTTAGACCAGTTTAAAAAAGGTTCCTTTTGTTCCCCCGTGGTAACACTTTTTATCTTGAGAAACTATTCAACTGGTTTCCGTCAAGAACGTTTATGCGGGCCAAACTTCCATGCCATTCATTTTGGTTAGCAACCTCCTTTAAAATTAAATACTGACCGTAATCCATGTCATTTACCTTGTCTTTAAGAGTACGGAAGAAGAAAAAAAACATTGGCGATAGATAGCCAACCCCTTGATCTATTCGCCACATGTGTTGAGTGACGATAGATTGACAACCCCTTTTTCTATTCGCCACATGTGTTGATTGACGATAGATTGACAACCCCTTTTTTCTATTCGCCACATGTGTTGATTGACGATAGATTGACAACTCCTTTTTCTATTCGCCACATGTGTTGATTGACGATAGATTAACAATCTGTTAGCTGAGTGGGAGATGAGCTGGGACATGGAATTTCACCATGCCAAGTGCCAGACACTATCAATATCTAGAAGTTGTACTCCTCTACACTACCAATACAAACTGCACGGCCATATACTTGAGCAAGTTTCCTCAGTAAAGTACTTGGGTGTTACCATTCAAAGAGAGGTCCGCTGGGACGAGCATATTAACAATGTATGTAACCAAGCAAACCAAGCCTTGGGGTTCTTAAGGCGAAATCTAAAGATTGGCAACTCCTGTGTGAAAAAAAGAGCATATAAAGCCTTTATCCGTCCGATTTTAGATTATGCATCTTCAGTCTGGGACCCATTTACCCAGAAGAGCATTGACAGGTTGGAGGCGGTCCAGCGACGAGCAGCACGCTTTGTCCTAAACCGCTACAGGAATACCTTTAGTGTTGGCAGCATGATGGAAACACTAGGCTGGTCACCATTGGAGAAACGACGACGACAATCCAGGCTCTCCATGATGTACAAGATAAATAATGGGCTGGTCCACTGTTCCATTATTAAACAGAAACTCGTCCCTCTCCCCCATAGACAGCGACGAGGCCATGACAGGCAATTCCGGCTCATACCAGCAAGAAGCCAGTATAGGAGCTGCTCATTCCTGCCCAAGACAATCAGGGACTGGAACCATCTTTCAAAAGGAACAGTTGAGGCGACAACACTAGACACATTTGTGTCTATTGCCTCAAGCCTTCAAACTCCTAGTGCATAATTTCCTCATCACCACCAGTAACAGAAACATTGCAAATCCCATCTACATGCATAGGAGCCAAAATGATCAATAAATTGATCGTGGGCCCTTAAGATATAGAAGAAGAAGAACCCCTGGTTCTATTCGCCACATGTTTTGATTGACGATAGATTAACAACCCCTTGTTCTATTCGCCACATGTGTTGAGTGACGATAGCTAGCCAACCTCTTGATCTATTCGCCACATGTGTTGAGTGACGATAGCTAGCCAACCTCTTGATCTATTCGCCACATGTGTTGAGTGACGATAGATTGACAACCCCTTGTTCTATTCGCCACATGTGTTGATTGACGATAGATTAACAACCCTTTGTTCTATTCGCCACATGTGTTGAGTGACGATAGCTAGCCAACCTCTTGATCTATTCGCCACATGTGTTGAGTGACGATAGCTAGCCAACCTCTTGATCTATTCGCCACATGTGTTGAGTGACGATAGATTGACAACCCCTTGTTCTATTCGCCACATGTGTTGATTGACGATAGATTAACAACCCTTTGTTCTATTCGCCACATGTGTTGAGTGACGATAGCTAGCCAACCTCTTGATCTATTCGCCACATGTGTTGAGTGACGATAGCTAGCCAACCTCTTGATCTATTCGCCACATGTGTTGAGTGACGATAGATTGACAACCCCTTGTTCTATTCGCCACATGTGTTGATTGACGATAGATTAACAACCCCTTGTTCTATTCGCCACATGTGTTGATTGACGATAGATTGACAACCCCTTGACCATGCATTGGTTGAAAGTTTCAAGATGGTGTTTAATGCTATCAGATTGAAGCAATCAACACCTCTAACTAACCGTATATTACTTTCTGATAGTTTTTTGTCAAAACATAATTCAAGGTCCTCGTGACCGCCCTTTATATTTCCATAAACTATTCTTGTTTATTTATGTCATTATAAATCACATATGTATCAATGGACCAGAATCACATATGTATCAATGGACCAGAATCACATATGTATCAATGGACCAGAATCACATATGTATCAATGGACCAGAATCACATATGTATCAATGGACCAGAATCACATATGTATCAATGGACCAGAATCACATATGTATCAATGGACCAGAATCACATTTTTTTCACCGTGTAACATATTAATATTTGTATACTACAGGCTTACGTCGACCTGTCTGTGTATATCAAGAACCAGATCGCGTTTGACGCCTACCTGGCCAACTTTACTGGCAACAGCAGCGGCAATCTGACGGGTGCTTGGACCTGGGTGGGTGGGGACATCTACCTGAATGAGACGGCCACGACGCTGACCAGGGGACTCATCTCGGTAGGTCAAGCTCTAGCGTAGATAGGCCAGGGTCAATGAGTGACCTAGATTTAACGTAGTTGACGAGCGGAATCAAAGACACTTCTGCTGTGTTGCATCAGAGGGGAAGTTTGTTTTCAGGGGGGGGGGGGGCAACTATTTTATGGATGAATCTCCTGAGCAGTTGTGTACCTTGACTAAATGCCGACAGGGTTGGACTCCAAAAACATTCACCTCTGAACACAAACGCATCTAATATTTAATGTCGGTAAGTAGTGTTGCTGCCGATTAATCAGCAAATACTCGACCATTTTTACAATTAACCGTTGATCGGCTTTTTCTTGCCGATTAATCGGCTATTAAATCTGCCCTACTAAAAATTATCAAGATGTTATTTGAAAATACATGCAGTTTTAATGGACATATTAAATATTTACCTTTGGGTTTTGTCACAACTGGAAAAGCTTGTGGCTTGTGTGTGGACAAGTCTCTAGCCTGCTTGCATACAAAACAAAATTTGAGTCTTCCAAATACCTTATATAAACTGATGCCCAAAATAAAAAGTTAGAAAAATAATAAAATAATAATAATCATACGACTATTGTTGACATGTGTGTGATGGAAAGTTTGCTTGTCAATTTTTGAGTTGACACTTGCATGACGTCATCCTCTGAAGTAAGTGTTACGTTCCCGAGGGCGTGCTGTTATTAGCTACGTCACTTGCCCATTCAAAATAACTTTTTTTAGAGAACTAGAGTCTGTCGTTTCGGGCACTGGTGATCAGAGCGAGTCAGAGTCTGTCATTGTCACACTGGCGATCACAGCCTGATACTGTGCGTGTCCAGGTCCAAGGTTCAAATGTATGAAATGACGTCACCCAATGTCAATGATTCCCAAACGTTTTGACGAATACCGCACCTAACGACCTTCAGACGCTTTGATGGCCCTTAAAGTGCAGATTTAAAACAGCAAGTTCCTGTCCAGCTCTTTTGCAATTGAAATGTCAATACATCCCTAATCTCAGAGTCGTGTCCCCCCCCTCCCCCGATATTCTTCAAATTGTCACAACGTTGGGATACACTCCTGTAACGCACATATTAAGTCTAGTAATAGTAATTGTTATTTACGATGTTCTAATGCTATAATTTATTATACTTCATTATAAAGTAGTGTTATACGTTACCAACAATTCATAATTAGACCTCCTCAAAGCTATGTCATTGGAGGCCGATAAATCGGATAATTGGTAATCGGCTAATTTGATAATCGGTGCAACCCTATAGGAAATTAACCCAAACGTGACTCTGAGGCCCCTCCCCTTGCCCCACTTCTCTCTTCTCTCTCTCTCTCTCTTTCTCTCACTCTCTCTCTTTCACTCTCTCTCTCTCTCTCTCTCTCTCTCTCTCTCTCACACACATACATACACACACAGAGTCCAAAAACCAGCCACTAAGAGAGTAATAACAATTTAAAAGATAAAATGTCCTTATCAGATACACGTCAGGATCTCTTCCTGTTTTAATTTTAAGGAAAATATCGCAGCATCTTGACCTTGACCTTTTAATTTTACGTTACTTTACTCCAGCGGTCTTCAGGCGTGTTTATATTGGAGGGAATCGTGACCAAGTCGTCTTTCGTTGGATGATTAAAAACTTTCAAATTTCAAGTAAACAAATCCAGATGAATTATTTTAAGTGTGCAATGATAGGCTTCCAGCTCTTGTTATTTTGAAAGTGTGTTCAATGGTAGGCTTTCATCTCTTAATATTTAGCATCACACTAAAACGAATTACTACAATTCTGCGTCACGCCAAATTTAACTAAGTCCCATATTCATTGCTATTTTGGCAATTTAGTTTAATTTGGGGCTTATTATTTTTACTTCCCTTCAAGACTTACAAGATAATATCTGCATTTTATCATTTCACGTCGGAATTAGAATTGCTTAATACCGTATGGACAGACATAACACAGTTCTACCAATCTCCCGTCACTTGCACACGTTTACTGTCCATTTACTGTAAACCACGTGACGTTGGGTTTATATATATATATATATATATATATATATATATATATATATATATAAATGGCTCCCCCTACTGGTTACTTGATTTTGTTTAAGTGTTTATTAAATGTTTGAGAAGCACGGCTCTACTTGCTTGATAAAGTTGTTTTGTTTCGGTCAATAAATGGACATCAATATGAGCAACACTTGACACTTGAAATTCATTCAAAGTTCTTTAAATAAATGACAGCTCCATAATAAACCTTTTGTTCATGAAAGGTTGCACTCTTCTTCTCTAGATTGTGGATGCTCCTTATCATTTAAAATCGATTTAGTTAGTGACCATCACCTTTCATGTCAACAAAAACAACAACCGAAAAGGAAAAAAAAAACACGAAATGCACTGATTGGAATTGATAAACATTAAATGACGTTATCAGCTGCCATTTTTTCCTAAACCCAAAATATCAAATGTTGTTAATTTGGAGAAAAAAAATTAGATGTACAGTAAATGTGTTTGTTGTTAAATTAAAGGGGCATAATACGGAGCCATCGCGTGCTTGTTGGAGGTCCTCCTGCCTCTTTTCAGTTGTTTGTCCCCCGTATTCAAAGTAGAAATCATGCAGGGCACAAAGAGAGGAGGGAGAAGAAGAGGAAGACAGAGAAAAAGATGGGAAGATAACATCAAAGAGTGGACGAGACTAAAACTGGGCGATGCTGTGCGAAGTGCAGAAAACAGAGAGGAATGGAAGGGGGTAGTTTTCATGTGGTGCCCCAACGGTCCAAGGACTAATGGACATGATGATGATTCAAAGTAGATGGTTTACAAAGTTTGGAAACCACAGTGTTGGACCTCTTATAAAGCCGAGTGCCCCCCCCCCCAATCTTCCTAACCCCTCCCAGGCTATCCAGGCTAACGTCCCACCCTATCTCATGATGATGATTCAAAGTAGATGGTTTACAAAGTTTGGAAACCACAGTGTTGGACCTCTTATAAAGCCGAGTGCCCCCCCCCCCAATCTTCCTGACCCCTTCCAGGCTATCCAGGCTAACGTGACACGCTATCCAGACGATATTCAATTGATTTAATAGTGACTCAATTTCATATTCGGCAACTTTTGTCCAAGTTAATTACTTAAAATGAAATAAAAATAAACCTTCGTTTCGGATGGCAATTAACTTCTTAATTCCCTCCCTTTTTTTCCAGGACCGATCTGTTGTTATCGCCACTTACGCCCTGTGTGGTTTCTCCAACATATCATCGATGGGAATCCAACTGGGCGCCCTGGGTGCCATGGCCCCAAACAGGAAAGGGGATCTCTCTAAGATTGTATTTAGGGCCATGCTGGCTGGAAATGTTGCCTGCTTTCTGACGGCTTGCATTGCTGGTGAGAATTTTATTTACCGATATTATATATTTATATGGCCATAAGTTTACCGATATTTATATATAAGATAAAATAAGATTCTTTTGTTGATCCAAACAAATGGAACTTTTTTGATTACTTTGTACATATACATTTTGAGCACATAAATAAATAGGGCCTAAGTGTTTTAATAAAGTCACATTTCCACATATTCCAAGTAAAACAATTTAAACACAAGACATTTGCATTTAATTGTTTCATTTGTGTAAAAAAAAAAAAAAACAGTCAATTAATGAACTCTCTTTGTCATCATAGGGAATTAATTAGTTATCATTTAGATTTTGTGACCTCTGGGGGAGCACGCTGGTAAATTTGTACAGATTGGGGAACAAGCTAATTTTTATATCTTTCAGTCCTCGCCTTAAGTCAAAGAATTCGTCCTGAACGGCCCGATCCTAAGTATCTGTGATGAAAGGGGTGGGATGTATCATACAGAATGTGTTTAGTTTTGCAATAACATCTTTCATCAAAAAGTTCTTCACGTGAAGGATGTTTAGTTTGTGTGATGTTCCAACTTGTTAGTCTTTTGAGTCGGTGTTTGATCTGTTTAGATGACTGACCGTAAGTTTATACAAAATATGTGCTCTAAAGACATTTGGAAATGTATCATGGTACGTGCTTTAATTATTGGACTTTGGCAAGGGGGGGCGGAAGGGCACAACTATCTCTGGCGCCTGCCCACAGTGGCGGCAGCCCAGGTCCCAAACAGAAGTCAATCTGTTCAAATAGCTTCTGGTAGGACAGTGACCTGCTCTCATTTGAATTACGTGGCTGTGGGGACCTCGTCATCATTGTCCCCAATGATTGCCATACATGTCTGAAATAGTTGGTAAAATACTGATATAGTTTATAAACATTGGACTCTAAGAAGTTACACAAGCACAATCTCGTTAGATGGCAAAGTGTTACAGTGAAGTATACTCGATTTAGAGTCAAATGCATTGCTTATTATTGTTTAAATGAAATCTCCAGCCATGTTTGTATATAACTGACCTATTTCTCCATCTATCCCTCAGGTATCTTCTACTCGCCGTAAATGAAGTAGACCGGTGCACAATCTGTAAATACCTACGATCTGACGTTTAACGGCAGAGCTTGGATGACATTCCAATCACAGTGCCTTGTTGACTTCATTGCTCACCATTCAAATGTTCCTGTTTATTTCAATCAGTGGACTCTGTTTTAGGACGACGACTCTGTGGTCGCTATGTCACAGGAATGTGGCAGTCGCATTTTTGGTTACATTTTTTTGGTCTAATGCAGTGGTCGGCAAATCACGGGCTCGCGAGCCGCATGTGGCTCTTTAGTGACCTGAGGGGGGCTCGGCCATTCGGAAAAAAATCGGTTTTGACTCCGAAAAACATGGCTCTTGACAGGTTCTTGAAAAGAAATTTGGCTCCCCCCAAAAAATGTAATTGTCTTGATGCTGATTTTGGCTCTTTTGACTAATGAGTTTGCCGAGCACTGCTGTCAGCCTATGAGTGATGTAGTGATTAAGTCTTACTTGTTATGTAGGTTTGTGATTTTACTTAGATCTTTTTTATATCACTTACATTACTCATAACACTTACATTACTCATAACACTTACATCACTCATAACACTTACATTACTCATAACATTTACATTACTCATAACACTTACATTACTCATAACACTAACAGTACTCATAACACTTACATTACTCATAACACTAACATTACTCATAACACTTACATTACTCATAACACTTACATTACTCATAACACTAACATTACTCATAACACTTACATTACTCATGCCAAATCAACTCCGTCTCTGGCCGTGTCTCATATTATATGACATCAATTATTTTTTTCATGACTCAATATTAAAGGGGGATAGTTAGTGATGTGCTTTAAGTCATACTCCAAAATTGAATATACGTTGTGCTCATTTTTTTAAATCCAAAAATTCAAAAATCCAAAGAAATCCAATAAGTACAGACAAGTACCGACAATTACCACAATGGTCCTGGCTTGACTGTCAGCACACCACTGTGTTTTAACATTATTTTGCTACTTTTTTCTGATATAATCAATCTTGAATTACTGTCTGTCCTCGACATCTTTGGGCCAAAAGTTCTCAACTTTCCACTAATCCTGGTGAACAGAAATCTGTACATAGCTTAGATACGTGATACATATTGAACTATTTTAAATCGATCAGTTTGGTTGGATAATCTATGAAAGGGGTTCTTAGCCCATGATCTACGGACCCCTTAAGTGTCTGTGAAAAGGTAAAAATCATCCATTTGGTTCCATCCCTAATTATCCATTTGGTTTCATCCCTAATCATTCCCTTACTTTCAAACTAAATCAAAGTTTCAAATCATCTCTATCCATAATCTGAAATGTGAGAAACTCCATCAACAATATGTGTAATTGTAAAATGATATGTAACTAGTTGCAAGGGAGTGAATGCAGCAGTGTGATGAGATTCTATGTTAAAAATTGCTCAGAAAAAAAATAACTAATTGTTGTCTTCACTCCCGTTGATTCTGCGTGATATTTTGTGACTGTTTAGGACGCGTGTCATCGGGGCAACACGACTTTAGGATAAACATGTTTAGGTCCCTTGTTGTCAATTTTCCTCACATTTGAGAATGTTGAAATTTGGCTGGTAACTTTTATTCGTGGTTAATTTAAATGAGTCAAATTTCGATTGGCTGCTAATGACCTATATTATTAAACATATTGGGCTAAAATGTGTTTGTGAAGTACGAGGCAACACGGCTTCTACTTCTAATCGTAAGGAATTTTGCATGTAAATGGTAGTAATTTTAAAAAAATAAACGTGTGTGTGTTGGGCTCAATATCCAATTGGGACAAACTGAATTATTCCAATTATTGAATTGGACCACTAAAGCAATTAAGAGGTCCCGATAAATGTGACTTATTCATTATTTAAGATCACCTTTTTTAATTATTATTTCAGAATTTTTCGAGATCTGCATTGTTTGTTTACCTCTCAAAAGGTTCTGATAGTGAAAGTAAAAGTGTCGTGGTTTTTGTACACGGGAGATAACTAACAATAAAAATGGAGAACTTGATAAAACGTCGTGTTTATTATTTTTTTTATTTTATAATTGTAACAGTAAAAGTTACCATTTGATTGGCCACTGTTGTTGCCATGTGTGCTGACTGAATTTAGTGACCCACGGTGACATACCTGATTGTCCTGTATTGTTGTCTTGCTGAGTTTTCATGAATGTCTAATTTAAATATGCGAGTATTGGTTGGTTGACTGGAGTGAATGGTCACGTGATCAAGATATAAAAATAATGTAGGATTAGATGATACAAAATACAATTAGTTGTTACACAGGCCACCGCCTCGAGTCTTCATATGTTATCATGTTATTACAATAACTATACTTTTCATACAATTGATTTCAAACAATGCTAACTGTTGCAATCAGGGCTGGATTAACCATTAGGCAAACAAGGCACGTGCCTAGGGCACCAAGCATTTGGGGGGCACCACAAGTCCTCAATAAAAATGTGTATTATGTCCCGATAGCGTAATTGCATGGCATAAGCAAATCGCAAATGTAATATTGAATCGCACATTATTTAACCTTGGTCCCACAACCCGGGGGTAAAATGCCCCCCACCCAGTTTTTTTTTTCTTTTTTTTTTTGCAATTTTTTGTTATTTTTCTTCAAGTTTTTTTTTTTTTGTTCTATTTTTGGGGTCTCAGAAGCGGGACACCAGAAGAGAAGCAGAAAACGTTGCAAAGAAGATGTAAGAATTAGAATTTGCTTTCATGCTTTCTTGTCTTTTGGGAAGAAGTGTTACAACATTTTCACAGGGTCAGTCAAGCTCTACAAAATGAGCACGTGAACTTGAAAACGTGTGCTGATTTGTATTCTTCACTAGCAGATCACTTGCATGAATCTAGGAATGAATTTGAAAGATTTGAAGAAGCTGCAAAAGAAATAACACCAGGTGTGGATTATAAGTCAACTTTGACCCGTAATCGTAAACGAAAGACAGTTGTCATTGATGGTGATGCCCCTGAGATATCTCAGAATGCCAGAGACAAATTTCGTATATCTACTTTCTACACCATTGTTGACAAACTTGAGACAGAGGTGAGTAGACGAGGACAGGTATATCATGATCTAGCAGTTCAATTTTCTTGTTTGGTCGATGTGCCACAAACATCTCAGTGTTGTGAAGGACCAATAAATGCTTATCCTGAACAATAATTTATATACTGAACTACAACAGTTCCACTCATATATTGGCCACAAGTTTCGTGCATCAAAATATGAGAACACCACGTTCAGTCATGCAGAACTCTACAAAGTAATAGTTAGAGACAACATCGAGTTTGGTTTTCCAAATGTAGAAATCGCCTTGCGCATATTTTTAACATTAATGGTTACGAACTGTTCAACTGAGCACCCGTACGCCACCAAAGCCTTTTTTCGACCCTGAACTGTATTAATGTTCTAATGTCCCACCCCTTTTACACCACAGATGTATTACATCATATCAAAACTGAGAATGTTTCGGTTCAAAAAAAGAGAAGTTCACGCACTTGCGGTATTTTTAAGAATCTTATTTAGCGAATTTATGGGGCATTTTATTTAGAGAATAGTGGTGGCGTTAGTAACACTGTCACATAGAGAATAGTGGTGGCGTTAGTAACACTGTCACATAGAGAATAGTGGTGGCGTTAGTAACACTGTCACATAGAGAATAGTGGTGGCGTTAGTAACACTGTCACATAGAGAATTGTGGTGGCGTTAGTAACACTGTCACATAGAGAATAGTGGTGGCGTTAGTAACACTGTCACATAGAGAATTGTGGTGGCGTTAGTAACACTGTCACATAGAGAATTGTGGTGGCGTTAGTAACACTGTCACATAGAGAATTGTATATTTAGATCAGGGATCTCAAACTCAAATCATCCGGGGGCCGCAGGAGGTAGAGTTTGAATGAGACTGGGCCGCATTAAGTATTCCACACAAAAAGCGATTACAAATTCATTAAAGTACAAATGTTACAATCTGCTCAACCTTTATTAATAACAAATTAAAACATTAAGGCTTCACTTTCTTCCTCCTACCCCTTGTTGCGAGAGACCTGGCAGCGCTTCTTCTTACACAGCTGAGCAACATTTGGCTTGGTTGAGGAAGCTCATCAGTAAGTGTGACCCTGAACTTTGACTTGTTAGTGGGAAAGAACTTTTCCCACAGATAGGTACTTTGAAAAGGGGCATAACATCCGCTTGAACAACCTGGACATCTCAGGGAAGGTGGAGGGCAATGCTCTCATCAATTGGCCATGCTTTTCTGTTTTTTCACCTCCTTGAACTTAGAATTGCACTGAATATCAATCAGCTTCATTTGAAGCGCAAAAAGAAAACAGGATAAAAAAAAAAGGCCGGGGGGGTGATTTCTAACCGTGTGGGGGGGGGGGGAGAATTTCTAACATTAAAGGAGAAAGGGTCAGCAAAGAAGTTGAAAAGTGGTTCTGTGTATTTTGAAGTCTAAAAACATGTGATCAAATTCTTCCCGTCGCTTTGCAATAGCATCAATATACTTACTACTGAATGGTGTGCCCAAGTCCATGAGTACTTTGCCTGTTGGGAAATGGCAGAGGTTACTCTAAGAACCATAACACAAGTTTTTTGCAGAATGCCCTGACATTGTCATAGGCAACACAGAAAGGCTACACCTGGTCTTGTAACTTCTTGTTGTGTACATTCAGCTCCCGTTTAATGTCAACAAGAAAAGCTAAGTCAATGAACCATTTGGGATCGCTTATTACAGGAACAACCACGCCATCCTTCTTCATGAAGGCTTTGAAGGCTAAAACGTGTTCAAACAGTAGTCTGGAGCAGGCAATATTTATGAATTGTGTATGCGAAAGAGATTTTTTTGTAGGAAGACTGAATTTTGATTTTTTTTTTATCGTATAAAGGCCTTTTTGTCTAACCCTTTTTTGAAAGTGATCAAGCTGACAGGCTAGGAATTTCCCTCACTCGTAAACACTGACGGCAATTTTAATAGGGATTCTTTGATAGTGTGTCAGATTGATACGATTTAACACTAACATGGCTGTGCATTACTCACTAAATTACTTTTTAAACTTTTCTCAAAACTACACTTTGGACATGTTGATCTCAAATAATAATATAAAATAAAAAAATTTAGTCCGATTTTAAAACGGGTTTTCCATTATAATTAACGTCCAAATCTATACAAACACAATAAAAATCACAATTAGACTAGTCGAAGATATTCGACTGAAACCGTCGCGGAGGGTCACATTATAGATATGACAATGGGGAGAACGCCCGGGCCGCAAATGGCCCGCGGGCCGCGAGTTTGAGATCCCTGATTTAGATGATAAAAGTCTTGCAGCTGCCCTTGAAAGTTTTAACTCGACAAAGCAATATTCGATTTATCTCTGTTATTCCATGGTCTCAACATACGGTACTAAACTAGATATCTGGGATAAATGAACTTATTTGCCGTGATTGATATCAGGCTGACACCTCACTATGCTCGAGTTTATTTGCTTACCACTGCTATGAACAACAGTAGAGATGAGCATTTAAGTAAGGGAGATTGTTGGGAGGCTGACCCTCACTGACAGGAATGTTTGATTGTTTGGAGGCTTACCAAGACTGACAGGAATGATATTGTATGTAACTGAGTTTATGCATGTGTGTTTTATGGAAATAAATTAAACATAATTTACAAAAAAATTCTATTAACCTAATGTTTATTTATAAATCAATAAATAAACAGGAATATACCAGAATCAAATTCGACCTTGAAATCTGAAGGATGCTAAAGTAGCTGAAGCCTTCCAAGCAATGATAGGAGGAAAATTTGCAGCGCTTAACATTATAGATGCCTACAAATTAGCCTAATAAGCCACCCAAGCAAGGTCATGCTGAAGGTCATATTGAACTGACTTAGACCATATGCAGACAGGATCATGGCTGAGAAACAGGCGGGCTTCAGACAAGGACGTGGCACTACTGCTATGTGAGAAATTTGCTCAACACCAGCATAACCCATACCACGTCTTTGTGGATTTCAAGAAAGCATTTAACAGGGTTTGGCATGCTGCTTTATGGGCCACTATGAGGCACTACAACATCAACACACACCTAACCAGCATGATGTGCAGCCTCTATGATAAGGCCCCCAGTGCAGTCTTCTTCAGCAATAACATTGGAGATTCGTTCAAGACCACGGTTGGAGTAAGACAAGGCTGCCTGCTCTCCCCCACCCTATTCAACATCTTCTTAGAGAGAATCATGTCAGATGCACTGGAAGTGCATGTAGGGACAGTCAGCATTGACGGCAGAACAATCATCAACCTATGCTTTGCGGATGGCATAGACGTGCTGGCTGGGAACGAAGAAGAGCTAGCCAACCTAGTAAAGCATCTCAACATGACTTCATCATCCTTTGGCATGCAAATCAGTGCAGAAAATACAAAATAGATGATAAATAACATCACCGGCATCTCCACTGAAATTAAAGGCGCGGAGGAAAGATTAGAGAGAGTACGTGACTTCAAGTACCTAGGAGCAATAGTCGCGGAAGAAGGCTCCAAACCCGATTTGATATCCAGGATTGCCCAGACCACAGCAGCACTAAATAGGCTTAAGAAAATATGGAATGACAAAAATATAGCCCCCAGCACCAAAATCAGGCTGATGATGCCTTCATTAGTCCTCTCCATTTTCTTGTATGCCTGCGAGTCCTAGACATTAACAGCAGAACTTGAAAGAAAAATAAAGGCGATGGAGATGAGATGTTTCAGAAGCATTTTTGGAATCTGCTATTTAGACCATATCTCTAATGAACAAATGAAAGAAAGGATTCGTCAAGCAATTGGGCAATATGATGACCTCCTGGTGACTTTAAAAAAAAGGCACAAACTGGCATGGTATGGCCACGTAACAAGAAAACAAGGCCTTGCCAAAGAAATCATGCAGGGCACAACGAGGGGAGGGAGAAGAAGAGGAAGACAGAGAAAAAGATGAGAAGATAACATCAAAGAGTGGACAGGACTAGAACTAGGCGATGGTGTGCGAAGTGCAGGAAACAGAGAGGAATGGGGAAGTATAGTTTTCATGTTATCTGTGGCGCCCCAACGGTCCAAGGACTAAGGTACATGATGATGATGAACTACACAGAAGAATAAGGTAATTATGTCACAAACTGTGTCACACCCATGGAAAATATGAGGCTAAATAATGACCATAATTACCAAACAATGCAGTCATATTTTTATAGCCTTTGAAATCAATTAGAGATGTCAATAGGCTATTTACGGATTGGCAAAATTTCAGGACAATTATTGCAGAACTTGTGCATAGATGTTCATATAATTTTATGGAGGGACAAACCCCACCAAATCAACCCATAAGCAAAACTCCAAAATCCACAGACAGACCCCCCCCCCCCAAAGCAAATATAGGTCTATATAAATCAGACAGACATTATAGACAGTACTTGATAAACATAATTTATTTTATTCAAAATTCAATTATTTAATTTTCAGAATCATGAGTGCACCTTTGTTGATACATTCATTATCATTTTAAGCTTCTAAAGATTTATCAATTCTAGAATAAAGAAAACATCCTTAGAGAAATACTTTTTTTTTTACTGATGAAGATTGACATTATTTACATACATTATAACTTTAGAAATTTGAGACAACGACATTCACATACAAATTACAAAAGACGTAATACATACAACATTTTTCCTATCATTTAATTTAATAAAATTTATTGAAAATCTATTAAGTCCATCTTTTCCCAGAAATATAATCAACAAAAAGCTTGTGGGTCTAAAGTTATAAAAAAAATAAAAAAACACTTGAGCCAAATTAGAACAAGCACATCTGTAACAAAGCACTTTTATTTCTGTGTGATTTACTTCCTTCTTGGCTAGTTTTGATAGATAAATAAGAAGGTCACTGTAATCATCATTCTCAACTTTCAACAGTTTCCTCCCTCTACCAAGCAGATCTGGTGGGGTAGGTTAACGAATTCTCAATGAGATTGGACATCTTTTATACTATGCACTTACCAATTTACACAAAATAAATACTGGGCTTTGAAAGTTAACAAAATTTTTAGGGAGTAATAAGTTAGTTAAAATAATTTCTAAAAATAATCGTTTACTTTCAAGCTAAACAAACATGTTTAATAGTTCAAAAACGTGAAAAGTAATGTTCCTAATGTACAAATTTTATTATTTTTTAAAGTCAAGACTGATATCAACACTTCCCAATATCACACACACCTACACTATATCATCTTAATGTATTTATTTTAATTCTAAAGCATGTATCCATTTACAACCTTATACAGCTTCTCTTTTTGAGTATGGATTCTTCTCTGATTCATCACATGCCTGAATACATTTCGCCATAGTGAGTGAAGCTCTAGAGATTGGGTCCGTCATAAAAAAGTCTCGTAATTTCAACTTGTTGGGAACAATGGGATTCGGACATGGCTCAGCTACTTTGGGCTTCAATTCCTATTTGATGAAAAAAAAATAAATAAAGTTAATTTGTTTAAATTTCACAGTTTTAACAAAATCTGTATTTGAATGCATTCGTAGAAGCAATATTTAAAATAACCGGTTCAACCATGACTTTCATCCTTTCACACAACGATAAATTTTTGCCCCAAGTGAAGCTAAAGTTGAAATAAATTGTATCAGATGCTTTTTAAGGAAATAAAGTGCACCTTGATTAGACCTCTAGTTCTTTGATGGACTTTTTTCATTCACAAATGCACAAACAATTTCCTCTTAGTTCATTTCCCCCAATGGATTCCCTTTCCTCATTTTAGCCAAGTTCTCACTATCGCCATAAACCAGACCAAATCTTGTCTAACCATGAATCAGTCTTAAATAAAGCAGGTTGATGAAGAAGATACCACACAACAATCAGCAACTAATTTTAGATAGGTGCTCTTTTAAAAATAAGCTCTTAGCTTATAAATTTAACATGTAAAAGTAACAAAATTCTGAGCATAATACACAGTTTAGATTTCATTATATATTCTTTTTCCGTATATTATTCTAATAATGATTTAATTGTTAAAATGTAAGTTATCATTTATATTTAATTTCAGATTTTAACTTACACTCTGTAATTTGTACGCCTGGGTTTCAAAGCCAGAATCACTGACTTGTCCTGGGTAATTAAATGATGGAGAAATCTCAGCAAGTCTTGATCGGACATCTCCTATCTTATCATATGGTAACGTCACACCCAAAATCTGAAATAATTCATGCAATTTATAACTTAAATTTGAAGTTATTGTCAAAATAATGATTTCAAAAATTAATTATAAATTTTCACAATTTTGAGTTCTCCTAGCTGCATTTTCACAAACAAAGACAGTTTTATAAATAAACTGACATTCAGATTTGGTAAAAGTTATTAGTTTAAATCCCTTTCTAAGTCTTTCTGTTATGGTTCAGTTTTAATGCATGTGATATTTCTAACATGAGCCTGGTAACGCATAAAGAATTTTATTTTTAAACATTAAATCTTTTGTTCAAATTAAAGCTACAACTTAACTCAGTAACTACACAATAGTCATAACAGAGATTTGTTTTCTCAACGATCTTTATTAGTAATGATGTAGACATCAAATTGAAAAACAAAAACTGGATTATGCATTACCTCAGAAAGAGCCCTTATTATTTTCCAGTCATGCCTTGCCACTCCAGGTGGGCTCACAGCTTGTCTACCAATTTGAACACGTCCCTCTGTGTTAACATATATGGCATCTTTCTCTGTGTATGCTGCAGCAGGGAGAACAATGTCAGCCATCTGCGCACCGTAGTCTCCATGGTGTCCTAGACACACCAAATAACAGTTATTGTGACATCTCTAATAATGACCTTTTGCAAATGTCTTTTAAATCTGTATACAAATAACACCAAGGCTGGCAAACTTTACTAGGAAGGCAGGCAAAGCATTGGGAAACCTATCAATTCTTTATTCTATTTTTTTTCTTCATTTATTTAAGGCAACATTGCTGGATAGCAATATAAAGGTTTGCAGGTAGGAGGGTGAAAGAGCTGATGAACAGCATGATGCTGCAAATACAATAATGTATAATATACTATATCCTTGTGACAATAAACTGGAATTTAATCGTATGGACATTTCGTATATTTTAAAATTAATTAAAATTAGATATTGCACAGATCCATCATGGCTAGAGTTGCACCTATCCTTTGTGCCTTGAATTGCACAGATCCATCATGCCTAGAGTTGCACAGATTACTCAGCAGACAATAGGTCATTGCCCTAATCGGCTGTTTTGCAGATTAATCTGTTTTTTTAACCAATTACTTTGCTAGATGACCTTTTAACTAACTATGCGCTCTAGATGTTAGAAATGTATGTATTAAGGTCACTTGCCCATTTTTACAAGAATACTATAAATATTAGTTCAAGCAGCGTGAAAAACCAGATAAATTTTAAAAATGTATATCTTCCATTGTTTATATTTTTTTACCTATATAAATAATAGTAGCATTGTAGCAAAGATCTTGTCTTTTGAATGAGGCGGCATCAGCTCCAAGCATGAACAGCACCTGAGGCTTCACTGTCTTTACAGCTTGCACACCTGGCTGGTAGCCTAGGTCAAGGGCACCCACTTGAGATGCACTCTGATTTATCCATGAAAAGTTATATATAAACATTCCAGCATTTAGATATGAAAGTCAAATTCAAAAGGCTCTATAAATGCATAGTTGCTGTACAAAACCTGCATATCATAAAAAGTTAGAGATACATTCAATTTGTGATGGGTTTTTCTTAAATACTTTACATTCTATCTACTATACTGTAATGCTAAATGTATTAAACAATGTAATGTTTCATTACGTTTTATGAGCGGCTTTTAAAAAAGCATCCAATTTCTTTTTTTAATAAATAAGAAAATTAAATAGTTATTTATATATAGATATAAAGTTAAATATTTTCTTGTTTTGCTGGCAAAAATAAACATTTGACAAATCATACATGTCAAAAAGCTCATGAATCTCTAGAGGCACCAGCTTAGCCAAGAAGCCACAGGGGTGCAACAAATGCGCAATTTAAAAAAGTGACTGCAGTTCCTAATACACCTCTCAAGCATGCAACTATAAGTTTAAAGTCACTGTGTAGATTTACCACTTGGGATATGCACAATAGAATTTCAAATTTTAACTACTTGGCTGATTTGCTATCAACACATAAATTTTATAGTAGTTGTATGGTGTTAAATCATATACGGTATATACATAAAAGTGAAAATTTGTTTGTTCGTTTGTACCATTTACATTTTTACATGAATGGGTGGATCTTGACCAAACTTGGCACATACATCTATCATTATCCGAAAGGTATTTCTTAAGAGGTTATGAACTTTTTATAACATTCCGTTTGGGGCAGGGGGCCCCAAATTCGTTTTTTCCCATGGCCCCATTTCATTTTTCCTTATATAAGCTATATAAATATGAATAGGCTTAGAAAACACTATAGGTTTTATGTGCACTGATGGATCTAGGCCTATGACATTCCTAGTCCATTTTAAAATATGGGTGGATTTAAAACTAAGAATATCCAATCTAGAATTTTCCAGAAAGTTCAATAGTTTTAAAAAGCTAAATCTATGGCATTTTAAAGAGAATTTTTAAAAGATAAATTTTAACTCCATAAATTTATCTGACTGATTTTTATAGGGTTCCCTATCTCAGGCAAAACTAATTCGGTACATTATGGAACTTTCAACTTAAATTGACTTTAGCTATAGTAGTGCATTTAGTTGTATAATTTTTCATATACAAAATAATAATTTCTTAGAAAAGTCATTCTTTACACATTTCGATGAGCATATTAATTTTAATCTACAATGTTCCAGAAAGTTCAATATTGTTCTACGGGGATATATGTGGGATCTAAAAGCTTATTGAGATGTTAGTTTAGTTCTTTCATTTCTATACTTTTATGGGGATTTTCTTTAAACATAATCCTACTGAGAACAAATCCCACTGGGAACATTATCCCAACGAGGAACAGGATCCTAAAGGGGAATGAGTAAACTAGAACCCCCCCCCCCCCCCCCCCCACCACCCCCCCCCACCCTGGTAACGCTATCCCATTGAGTAACACGATAAAATAGGGATCCTATCAGCAAACAGGAGCCCATCAGAGAAGAGGATTCCACCTGAAAACGGGATCCCACCGGTAATCAGGATCCCAATGGGAAATGGGACCCACCAGGCTTGGGAACCTGTCGAGTTCAGGAAACCACTGGGATCGGGATCACACCAGTATCAAAATCACACCGGGATTATGGTCCAAACGGGATCAGGATATCATTGGGATCCCACAAGTAGGGATCCCACTGTATTGGGATCCTACGAGGAAACAAGGTCCTAATGGCAAACAGGACCCACAAGAATCATGAAACCACTGGGATCAGGATATAGGGGTGGTGGTGTTTTTTTACATGGCGGTTAATTTCAATGTTAATTAAAAGTAAGTAGAAGTTGTTTTTCCGAATGCAATCCCGGGCAACGGTGGGTTTATGGGCTAGTTTCTTGTAAATATTCTTCAATGGGTCAATGCCTCATGGTATTATTTCTTACTAGGGCTTAACCAGGCGCAGTATTTTACACTGGGTCCGGGTATTTTGAGAAATAGGCCTACAGACAGTACGACACCCTGCCTGCCGGACTTAAAACAATAGACCTACAGATAGTCCAACACCCTAACTGTCGGCCTTTAAAAAATAGCTCAACAGACGGTCCTACACCATATCCATTGCTTAATGTAATAGTCCCCTCCCCTAAAGAAAATTAAACTTGATTCCTTTCACATGTCACGCATGACAATCTTTTTTTTCCACTCAGTACTGTTAATATAAACTGTGGAATTGGGGTTAGGGCGGTTTTGAAAAGGAAGCAGGACACACAAGACTCAAAATATATATATAGTTTTTATGTAATCCAATGGGACAATGCCTAATGTTATTTCTTATTATGCCAGCCAATAAGTCAATGTTAATTATGTTTTTTCATCTATAAACTGACCTGCTGTAGTACATTGAAAATTTTCCAATCTTTATTTGAACAGGTCTTTTTAACATTCTCAGATAATTCCCTGACAGCATTAAGAATAATGTGACTATCATCACGTTGCAGACAGTCTGTGCCAAGAATAATTAAAGGCTTCTTAGCCTTTGACAAAGCCTGTAAAAGTTTTAGAAAATTTTTGATAGCTACACATTTCAATATTAAAAATCCAGGCACATATAAAAGATTTTTCAGATGAATCAAAAGCAATATGAGATTTGATTTTTTTTTTAATGGTTAAGGCGTTTAACCATGACAATAAATGGATATGATTAAAATAAATTTTAATGAGATGAGAATATATGCCATTCCCTCTCAATCAAAAAGGTTCAAATTTAATTTCTTTAGTTGTTTTTTTAAAGGGTTTAAATACTAACCTGGCAGAGTGGGTGTTTTCCTGTAGTGAGATCTTTCAGAACTGTGTAACTGTCACCAAGATACTGTTAAAATAATTATATTTACCAATAGCAGATGGAAATAACATTGCAAAACTGAAATATTACATACTATAACTTTAGGAAAACAAACAAATACCTGATGAAAGAATCAGATAGGCATCTGAAACAATTTTTTTAAGCTCAACATCTACAAACAATGCCAAAAAAAACAACATAATAATATTATAATTATACATAAGATGAATATTTGGGGAAGAATAAAAAAAAAAGTTTAATTTTTAAGATGTTAGATTTTGATAAATTAGTAGATATTTCAAATACAGAGTTTTTGGTGTATTTTTGTCTAGAGAATCAGAAATCTTTTTCTCCAACAACCTAAACATGAAAAGTTAATTTTGAAAACTAACTGTAAATAATATTTATAAAGATAATGCAATGGTTTTTTTTAATATGGAAACATTTTTTTATTGTAAATAGTGTGGTAATTTACTTGATAGTCATATGATAAATCCACTGGGGCACCAAGTAAAGCAACACACACTTCATTGTGTACCCAACTGAAACACGAAAGAAACACATACATTAACACTTCTAAGGACACCCTGCTTTAAAAGCTTTTTGACTTAACTTCGCTAACATGTTCCTCTGATTAGAACAATGCACAAATACTACCAATGGACTTTTGAACACAGTTCAAATATTTTTAATAAAATATTAATAAGTTCAAAAACAAATCTCATTTTTTTTTTTAAACTCAGCTCTTTAAACTGTACTTCAGCTCTTGATTTTAAACTTAACAATTATACAAACGTTGGCAAACTTAAATTATTTTTTAATGTCCATATTGACATCTGTATCAGCACTTACGTTTTTCTGATCCTGGCATTCACCAAAGGGGCCTCCAGTCTGGGGTTTGTGCCAATTAAAAGAATCAAGTCAGACTGTTCAATTCCAGCAATCTTTGAGTTCAGGATATAGTTCGATCTAAAGTCAATCCTGTTTTGTGGATTATATTACTTTAAAATGAAAAACAATTTTTATTTCATTAACTTGACAGAATCATTTTAGAAACATTTTCTCTTCCAGACTGAGATTGTTTAAAACAAATGTGCATTTTAAAAAAGCACTTATTGTCCACAAGCTTATTTCAAGATGGTTTAAAATATGGCAGTCCCCAAAATAGGTTTATTACAAAACAAAATTAAACCAAAAACTTGCCCTGAAGTGGTCATTGGAAAAGATTCCTCAGTGCAGAGGATCTCTCCGCCAAGCCTGTTGATCATGTCCTTCAAACAAACCATTGCTTCTGCATCAGCAAACTTTCCAGCAACTCCAGCTATTGATGCGTGTTCTGTGGACTTGACCTAAAAGTACATTCAGGCCATAAATATTAGATAAAACAGGTATTAAACATTGTAATTATGAGTTTTGTGTTAGGTATTTAAAAACTAAACAATGCATTTAACAAGGTGCAATATTTTTTTTACTAGTTCTATAAAACAGGTTAAATAAGCATTCATCAAGTGGAGTGTTGAGGCATTAAAAAAAATCCTTACTTTTTCAGCGATCTTAACAAATGCGGTTTCCCAGTCTGTAGGCACCAGTTCGTCATTCACTCTAATGAATGGTGTGGTCAGTCTTTGTCTCTTCAGTCCATCATATGCAAAACGTGTTTTGTCAGAAATCCATTCTTCGTTAATTTCCTTAAGGAAAAAAGAAACAATATACAAGTTGCTTCATTGAGTGAAATCATTTCTTTGCTATAATAGATATTAACTTACAAATATTATTGAGATTACAAGCTGATTTTTTTTTTCAGTTCTAAGATCATAAGTTATAGGCTTTCACCAAGCAGCATTATAATTGGTAATTGGTACTTCACTGTTATTATATGCTATTTAGCAATTTTTAAAATAGCTATGAAAGACTGCAGCTCAAAAAAAAAAATATGGATTGAAATATTTTATTCAACCAAAGAGTCTAAAAATTACTTTACATAATTAGATGATAATATTTGACCCTAAGAAGTTTCACATATCACTTAAATGTAAACTTTGGGTTTAAAAAATAAGACACAAACCAAAAAGAAATTCTTTAAAATTACAAAAATTACAGTGTTAGAAAGAAATTAAAAAATAATAATTGTTTGGGGTGGAACGAAGAGAGAGCTTTACTTGGATTGCTCGCTCCCAGATTTCCCTGAATTGCTGTAGGACTCGAGTGTAAAAATATACCAATGGATAGTAAATTTATCACATGTCTTGGTCCAAAAAATATTATGGCATTTTCTTTGAATGAAAAATAATTTCAAGATCTAACTTATAAAATATTAATTAAATGCAACAAAATTATTTCAACCATTTGAAATGCAAGTGTCCAACCTTCATGTTACAGTGAAACCCAAATGAACAAAAAAATCACTTCAATTTAAAACTAACTTTAAAATTACTATTAAAAATCTACATTTATCACTGAAGAATAAAGTAAATATTAACTAACAATGTAAATGTATAGTCTATTTCCAAACCTCATTTAATCTGGGCAAAATTCGCATGACCTCATTAGTCCTCATACTGACAACAATGTTGCTGCCCACAGCATCCATCACATCAATGCTCTCAATTTTCCTGGTGAAACCAGACAAGTTCATTCATAGATTTTCATATCTATGAGGCTAATCACTATAATTAAATAGTTATAGTGTAACATTTAAATTAACTATATACAGTACCTGGCCATTGACATTACGTTCATTCAAAAAAGAAGTTCTAACATTTCCAAATCAGCACTTACCTACTGAAATTTGAAATCACTAAAAGCATACGTTTAAAAATCTTATAATATAACAACCAAAATGAGTATACATGTTGCATGTTCTCAACTGCATACCTTATCTCCCATGGCCTGGCTGTGAAAGCGTATGGTTTTGAAGTCAAAGCTCCAACAGGGCAAAGATCAATGACATTCCCTGAGAGTTCAGATTTGAACATCTTCTCTACATAAGTGCCAACCTGCATTTCTGTACCTCGTCCACTTGTACCTAGGTCATCTACACCTGCAATCTCACTAGCAAACCTGGGAGGAAACAGAAAAAAAAAGTCTATATAATTTGCTTTTAAACTGGAATGTGATCTTCTATCAATTTTTTTTATCAAAGACAAATAAAATATAGACATCTAAGAATGTATGTGTGTAAAGGGTTAGTGCTGGTAGATTCAATAAATTAATGATTTTTTATTTACAAATTTATTTATTTTTTTTTTACAAATTATTTTTTTTACTTTTAACAATTTTCAGTCCAGATTTACTAGCTTGAATGCCTCAATACTTTAAAAAACAATTATTTATTTTATTTAACTTTTTTTAAAACACTTATAAATAAGATTTACAAACACAATGAATGATTTTAAATCTGAACTGATTTGTTAAATTAAAATTATTAAGCTAATTAATATTCACAGGCATCATTAAATATTATAGTAAATTAAAGATGACCTTATACATCTTGTACAGTGAATGCATCTGGTCATAATAGTCTTGATAAGAGGGCCAATGTTCTTGTCTTCAACTGCTCGTTTCCCAGTAAAAGCATTGTCAGTAAAGCGACTTCTATCACTGCCAAAAGCCATAGACTGGTCCTAAAAGAAAAATGTGTACCGGTACATTTTAAAAAATACAAATAAAATTACTTTGAGTTTTCTAATCACAGCACAATATTGTGTGCTCTAAGCTTGTATTAAGTTTATAGATAATAAGTTTTCAAATATAATTACTTTACCTGCAAATCACATTCGCCACCTTGATCACAGATAGGACAATCTAACGGGTGGTTGACCAGCAAAAATTCCATAACACCTTCCCTGGTAATACAAAAACAGGGGCAATTATTTTTAGTGGAATTTCTATAATAAAACAAAAATGTATAAGAAAAATTGTAGTAAAATCATATAACTGCTGTTAGAATTGTTTCAGTTTTACACTGGCTGGCTTTTTTTTTTTTTTTTTTTTTTTTTTTTTTTTTTTTTTTTTTTTTTTTTTTTTTTTTTTTTTTTTTTTTTTTTTTTTTTTTTTTTTTTTTTTTTTTGTTTTATTCAAACAGTTTCACTAAATTGGCAATGTTGAATTGAAACAAATGTGACACTTAATAAAAAAATTATATCCTAAAGTTATTCAATGCCAAAGTAAATAAAATAATGCAAACCTTGCTTTTCTTGTCATTGGTGAATCTGTTTTCACTTTCATTCCCTTGATTACTGGCATTGCACATGATGCAACAGGCTTTTGAACAATAGAAAAAAATCTCAAGTAAAAAAGAGAGAGAGAGAGAGATGCTCTACATATACAAATAAATAAAAATGTATACACCAAATTATATTTTACAGGGTCATTTTGGTATAATCATTTGATTTATGAGTTATTCAATTTTTTTATGATCTTTATAACTCATTTAATTTTTTATGCTGATTTTTAAATTTAAACACATGCATTATTTATAAAATGTGCATATTATGGCAAGCTGATACAGTTATATATATATCTTTTTAATTTGCCATTTTGGGCCTTCTTAAAAAAGTTGAGGGAATAAAATAGATCAGTGAAAGCCAATGGAGAATGTTTGTGACAACAGGTGCAGACCTCGAACTAGATAAAATATACATAAACAAAGGATCAGTTAAAACAAGATTGACACACAATTTAAATATATTTATAATTTATAGTATTTATTGACAATTTAAGCGTTGCAAATGTTCTCTGATTATCTTCAATATTATTGATCTTTCTTTTTTTTTTTTTTTCCAAAGTTAATGAAATATATAGCAAATAAGAAAACGTGGGCACACCTTGGCAGACCTTTCTACTTCACCAAGACACATCCTGTAGTTGCCTGCTATTAGTATTTATTGACAATTTAAGCGTTGCAAATGTTCTCTGATTATCTTCAATATTATTGATCTTTCTTTTTTTTTTTTTTCCAAAGTTAATGAAATATATAGCAAATAAGAAAACGTGGGCACACCTTGGCAGACCTTTCTACTTCAACAAGACACATCCTGCAGTTGCCTGCTATGGACAAACGATCATGATAGCAGAACCTTGGAATTTCCACACCCGCAACAGCACATGCCTTCGTAATTAAAAAATTATTGAAAGTCACAATTACATTGAAATAGGTCTAGAAACATGATCTCGGTTTTTTGTCTATTCTTATTTGCAATAAAATTATTTGTACAATATTTATATTGATGGTAACAAGATGGCATTTTAAAAACAATTACTATTTCAATTATTTCTTAAAGCAACATACATGTGTCTTAATGTACAAGCAATAGCTTATTCAGGTACAGTAGAACCTCATATTATATTTATATGCATCATTCCTTTAGGAAACATGTTTGTAATCCAAAGAAATTGATTATCAAAGCAAATCTCCACATTAGAAATAATGGAAACTCAGATAATTCATTACGAAGCCCAAAATATTCATTTAAAAATCAATATTAAAAAATAAATTGTTATTTTTAAATTTACTGTTAAGTACAGTACCAGTATTCAAATTTCTAATTACATTTATTTGTTGCTGGTGTATGGGAGAAGAAAGAGAGGAGCGGGATAATTTGTAATAAGGCTATCTGTCACTAAAGGAATCACTGCTGGCTGTTGGCGTAACGGAATATTTTTTTTCTTTTTGTGACTTCATTTCAAGGAACCTATTATAATACAAAGAAACTTGTCTTTGCTTCAATTTAAGGTATTTATGGAAATGAGATATTGCATTGTTGTTGAACAGATTCATTGCTTGCACTACTACAGGCAATCCCGCAGCAAGAGACCATTGGCTCAGTTGTGATCATGTGACATTAGGTACACAAAGTGGACATGAAGAATTATTTCTCATATTGCAAGTTATGACTCATTTATCAATTAAATATTTATTTTTAAAATGTTCTTGTTTTCCAATCGTAATCCGGGGCATTACTGTGCCTCAAAATATTGCTAGCACTTACTTGCAACACAGTTGTTCCTGGTTCTACAAAAATTTGTTTATCATCAATAAATACTTCCACAAGTTCTGGGGCAGGCACTGGCTGAGATGATTTTGTTGCTGAAATGGAATACCCGTAAATTAAGAGCAAAAATGAAAAACCAGACACAATTTAAAACTGTTTCCATCATGAAGCAGCTATATTATTATATCTACAAAAGACAGTTATCATATAAATTCATAAAGTTGTACAATCATTGCACTTTGTCCATGAACTGAAAGAGTATATAATAAGCTCAAAACTTGCAAAAGAAACTTTTTAGTGGGGTTTTATGTAATAGTTGGCAACAGAAATTCTTCAATTTGACTTTACTATTTCTGTTTGTTTGCTGGCATCCATCCGATATAATGTGACGATGGTGTAGATTTCACCGGACCAAATCACAAGGCCTAGGATTTCTCTTTGGGAGAGTAAGCTGATTCTCTTAACAGCAAATCGTGTCTCTCCATGCACCCAGATAAAATAAAGGAACATCATGTTATCCACCTTTTGGACTCCAACTCTGGTTTGCCATCTCTTAGATGAGTTTATTTCTGTTTATGACATTCCTTTTCTTGAAAGTTTCATGAAAATGAAATTGATCTTCAATATTTAATGTTAGATTTTCCACGTATATGTAGCTAAGAGATTAACTCATCATTTCTCAGCACTTATCTTTAAATTTAAAAATCTTACCTATCTGTGTTAACCCCCCTAAAACATTTTGAACTTTAGCAACTTGACGTAATGGCCACAGTCGCAACATTGCTTTTTATTCACTCCAAGTTCTGCAACACAGAAATATTGCAACATGATTAAGTTTATAAATGGTAATTACATCCCTTGCAAATACACATAATAATTATGTCTTTTTCGGTTCTAAAATATTCAAAAATTTGCTGCCTCAGATAATTCAGTGGAATCCTACTAAAATGCAATAAGAATCCCATAAATATTGTTTCATTGAAAAAAGTGGTGTCAATTTAATTTTGGGTTATGCAACCTAACCCCATTGCTAAAATGCTTATTAAAGTACCCGAGATGTCTACCATCATAAAAATACAACATTGTCTCACAGAAGCCTTGAAGCTAGTAAAGTGGAGATTATTTACTTTCAAAATTATCTCATCCCCAAAATAAAGTTTAAAAATAGTTTAACTTCTTTTCCCTAGAGACACATAATCAGATTAGGCTATAACATAAAGACCAAAGTGTTTAAAGTTTTAAGCTTGAATTGAGAGAAAACAAAGCTTTTATCTGTCAACGAAATGAGACAATGCAAATATACAAATGAAATAAACTTAAGAAATGTAGCTCGGTTAAAAGGTGTCATTCTCTGGTGTTAGGTAGGATAAAAAACAAAGAAATAAAAGCTTAGGTGGTCTGACATGGGAAAAGGGATAATACAACATTATTAGTCATAAGAAGAGTGCTGGAAGATAAAATTGAAAGGATACAAAAAAAGTTGGTCAAAAAGTTTGGTAAGGGAAGTGATGTTGGTAGAGACCATGAGATGTGGTGTACCAAACTGGGTTTAGCCCTATTATACCAGGCTCAGGTAAATTAAATTTTATGTCAGACAATGATTCTCAATTTATATATCCAATCTAACTATAGCCAAATATCTTATACTGCAGCAAATAATTTGGTAAACCAAGGAAATTATTCATTTCATGGGCCATTCAAACATATGGTGGGATGAGAGCTGTTGTGATTTTAAAATTTGGCATAGGCCTACATATAACAAGCAATGATAACCTTTGCCTCTAAGTGTAAAATGCTCATACTGCAGAAAAAAGTTTCTTAGTCCATATGATGTACGACATACACCATATCATGATTTAAATTTTTATCTGCAAAGAAAGTATGTGCAGAAGGGTAGTAAGGCATTCTATGGAGCTAAAGGATTCCAATTAGGTCTATTATTTAAATGCCGGCAGGTAGGGTGTAGGACAGTCTGTTAGCCTATTGTTTAAAAGCAGGCAGGTAGGGTGTAGGACTGGCTGTAGGCTTATGTTTATAGGTAATGAGAAGTTAACTCTTTTTTGTAACACTTAAACTCTCAAAATACCTGGACCCATTGTAAAAAAACTGCATCCAGTTAAGCCCTATTCTTACACCGCTGTATGCTTCAAGTACCTACGGCCCAACACACAATTACTACAACTTTAGACAGTGAACAGTGTAAAAGAAAAAAATATATGATATTTATTTATTGAGTAATTTCTATCAATATTAGTGTAAGTGATTGAATATATTATGCAATATCTGAACTGTGAATGAGTGATTCATAGAGCCAGTTCAGATTAGAATTTCATATTAGACGAGGCCTAAGACAGGGAGAATCACTGTCTTGTATGCTATTTAACCTAACATTAGAGAGAGTTAAAAGAAGCATACATATTCACACCCGAGGAACATTAACAGGATAGTTTTTGAGGGATACCCAAGACCCACAACCAATGAGCACTCTCTACAATCAACCCTTCAGTATCTTGCATATGCTGATGACATAGCACTGCTAGGGAAAAGTATTAAAGACATATCAAAATCCTTTATTGATTATTGAATTAGAAGTTGCATCAATAAAAGCAAGGCTGGAAGTTAACCAAAAAACAAAATACATGTCTATGATAAGAGAAAAATAGACAGATGAAGCCATTAAAATTAGAAACCAGACTTTTGAAAAAGTAAATCAATTCAAATACCGGTACCTAGGATCTTTATTAAATGAAAGAAAAGAATTACCGGTACTAGTAGAAATAAAGAAAGAATATCAGCCGGAAACAGGTCATACTTCAGCAGTCAGAAAATACTCAAAAGTAAAAACATGACAAGAGAAAGAAAACTATTTATAAAACTGTGATCAGACCAGTTGTAACATATGCAAGTGAAACTTGGACCCTAAAAAAAATTGCAGAAAACTTATTAAACACATGGGAGAGAAAAGTTCTCTGGAAAATATTTGGACCAACAAAGGATGAAAATGGATGGAGAATACAAACCAACCATGAATTGTGCAGTCTATATCAAGATCCCATGATGGTAGCAGAAATAAAAAAGGGTAGGCTACTGAGCAGGACAAAGAGAGAATGCCAAATGGCAGAGGAGTGAATGAGTGAAGAGGGCCTGAGGGTGCATCACCAAAACCCCAGAGGAAAACGGCCCAAAATCAAAGGCAGACCTAGGCTTGATGGATGATGTGGAAAAAGATCTACACCTAGTCTTAGATTGATGGATGATGTGGAAAAAGATCTACAACAACTGGGAATCCAAGCATGGAAAAGAAAAGCATTGGTCAAATCTTATTAAGTGGAATGAAGTAGTGAGGCAGGCTAAGCCCTTCATGACAACTGACAACATGGGCTGTAGCAGCAGCGCCACAGGCATGGATGGATATGATGTACGACATACACCTTGAAATTTTTGTTACTTTTAAAATTATTGTATTGTTTATCATAATTTATGCACTCATGGAAAATATTTAAAATTTCTGTCTGCCAAGTAGTACCTCCTAACAGTGCTGAACACTCAACAACTTTAGTGTCTTTAGACAGTTAATCAGTAAAAAATTTTTAAAAACAGACATGATATCATCTGCTATGAATTTATTGAGTAATTTGTATCAATATTGGTGTAAATTATTGAATATATTATGGAGGATTTGAAAAGTGAACAGTGCATGAGTGATTCATACAGCCACTTCTGACAAAAATGGGCCTCAAACTCAAATAGTAATAGCTGATTAAATTAAATTACTACACTACTGACTACTGACAGTACTACTGAACTGACAACTGAATTCAATATAATAATAATAGTAATAGCTGTCTCAAACTGCCTGGTTTCATAACTTTGGTCGCCTCCATTTTCAAATATTATGAATTACGGTTTTGAACAGACTACCCATATATTAATTGAAATTTTGGTTGTAGCTTTTTAAATTTTTATTAACAACCTTGCGTGTTCAAGACTGGAGTGAGACTTTTCTTTTTTTATTCCAAAACACGAAACACTAATTATTAACCTTAAATCGGCCTCGAATCCTTTCCGGTGACCTTCCTTTAAAAAAAGAGCAGTGTTTTCGTAACCCGCAAAACAATTTCACAGTAAAAAAAAGAAAACAAAATGAAAGGTATCATTAAATTTTAAAATTAAAATTTATAAATTGTTCCTTTTTTTATTGCTTGAATATTTCATAAAAAGAACTTTTAGATTATTTTTTATTCCTATTATTAATCCCTAAAATTTCGGAAAAAAAAAATGTTTTACTTTGCTCGGTTAGCCTAACTGTTACTATTAATAATTAAGCCCTTTTACTTCCGCTCACTGAAGAGTTTACACGTTTTTCTTCATCGGCTTTTGCCACGATATTTTAAAAAAATTTAATTTAATTATGGGTTTTGGAGATCTTAAATCTCAGCCAGGACTTCAAGTTCTTAATGATTTCCTTGGAGATCGGAGCTATATTGAAGGGTACTAAAGTTGTTGTTTTCCTTATTTCGATAATTTAATTTTAATGCCTCTACTCTACAGGTCAGTGACAGTGCCTGGTCAGTTGACTCAGCTGCGGCTGTCTGAATAACTGAATTAATATAATATAAAATAATTAATAAATAAATAATTAATTAAATGGTATTATTCCCAAGTTCAGCCAGTATGATGATAATGCACAGGGCAGACTGCTTTTCCAACCACCTTATTACTTATGCTTAACCTCTGCCTCTGTCCCACACAGCCTATTGCCTACTATTCTATCATGGGCGCCCGCAGAGGGGGGCACTTGCCCCCCCTGGATTGATTGGATAAAAAAATTTTAGACAAAAATAGACAAAAAATGTATTAAAGGAAAGAGAAAATAAAGAGAAAGTAACTAAGCTGATGTCCTGTCCGTTCGTTCACCATACAAATACGCTACAGACTACAGTAAATTAAAGGCAGTGTCTACACGTCCGGCGCGGCCGGATGTATATCTCCCGCACTATTTGTCAGGCGACCAAGTCACATGATCGCCGTAACAAAATGGCGAGAGATATCTTGTCGGTCAGCTTTGTCACGTGACTGCGAATGATTCAAAACTATTGTTAATTTTAAAATCTATTTCTCTACCAAGTAATGTACTGAGTATCTTGAATGCAAATAATAGAAAAAAACTTAAGTGAAAGTGGCTTGTAAACATTTTTGTTTAGTCTGTTTGTGCACCACTAATCCATAAAATAAATTAGGGGCCAGTGTGGAGAAGGCAACCAATAAAAGTAAAAGATTTCATTTTAAATTGTTACAAAATATTTAAAAACTTCTCATGTTGCTGATGAACATGATAATATAAATATAGTATAAAATATTTTACATTAAAATGGGAGTAAAAAAACGATCCTATCCCCGGGTTTGATCCTCAAATAATAATATCGTCAAGCTACCACTAGACCACACAAGATCTACCAAACTGTACTTCGTTCGGAATTATAAAAATACTAGTCATCCGGCGGTCACGTGACATACCCCCGGACGTATAACTTGCGCACTATTTGTCCGGCGTGCCGGACGTGTAGACACTTCGTAAATTAAAACTACATTAAAACATTACTAAAAAAAATTTGCCCCCCCCCCCTGGAAAGTTAATCGATTCCCTAAAGTTTTCTGCGGGCGCCCATGTATACTATATTATACTATATATTATACTTATACTATTTTAAAGACTATTATTAATAATTTAGTACTAATTATTATTATCGTATTCTAATCTGCAAATTGCCTCCCTGAGTCAGGACAGGGAAAAAAATGCGGTAATCTACCGCTTGAGCATCAGCCATGAAAAAATCCATTGCCAGTTTGAAGTGCTATTTAAACAATTTTTTTTTTTTTTCACAGCCGATGCTCAAGTGGTAGATTACCAAAAATTCTTTTTACTTACCAAGTGGCCAAATACTTCCAATAAAATATTAAGAAATGCTTTGCGCATTACAAGTACCTTGCCATGAAAGTGTGGAACTTAACCAATATCTCCCTCCTATCCTAAGAAATGAAAAAAAAAAAGTTAAAGTTACAGGACTGCACGTCTCGGTCGACTCTAGCCCTGCGCACAACAAAAATACAAGCACTACTTTGTTTAATCATGTTGATGAATGGATTATGGAGGAAGATGTTTTTAATCTACCAAACCATGAATATGCAGTGTTTTGTCTTGTATAGTCAATTTCTTACGTGATAGTAAATTCTACATCCACCAATTACTTAATTCTACATCTGCCTAAGCCAATTAACTCTCAAAAGACGAGAGATTGAAAAATCGTTCATATATGGCGGATGAAAAAAACGACCCCTAATATATATATAAAAATAATATTAAAAGGCGAAAATAAAGATTTACTATTTTGGAGTGTTAAATTTCTGTTTGGCAATAAAGAAAAATCGTTTTTATTCTACTAGTTCTTGAAGAAATCTGGTAGCAACTTGTCCATTCATAAATTTTCCTTTTCGCCATTTACTCATATTTTGCCACAATTCCATCTCACTGTTACTACACACTAAAACATTGCTGTGGAGTCTGATTCTGATTATAAGCTTGAAATGGACAATTATTCTTACTTAGAGGAATATTTTTGATGAAGATAGCACTTCAGATGTGTCTGATACAGAGAATTCTGTAAATTATCATCATAATAATAGTAACAAGGTTTGTTTACTTTTTTCATTCCTAGTCAACTCACGCATACTGTGATACTTTCTTAGGCTATTATTATGTAACAATCAGCTGTGTTCTCTTTTCAATGAAAAGTTGAAGTAAAAGTAATTTAGACAGATTGTTGAATATTTAGAAATCTTTTTATTTATATTGTAAATTTTTATTTTAGCTAAACTAATATTTTTGTATTTATTTTTTATATTTTGACAGCATCTATGAAGGGCAGATGTCAAACATAGTCAATACAATGGGTTATGATGACAAAAGACTGTGGGACTCTTTGCTGCATTTAGACCAGAGGTATAAAGCATTATTGCTTCCTGATGTTGAAACAAGAGAGGATATAAGGAGATTTCAAAAGCAAATAGACATTTCCAATCTCTACTTTACTACAGATTTGGTTGGTTATTAGTAAGCAGTGTGCACAGGACAATGGGTTGCAGAAATTTTGTGTTTCCAAAAATTGGTACCATTATAACATCATTGAAGGGGAGTTTTAGCTACTAAGTGGATTTATTATGAATGCAGGACTTAGCAAGCTCTTAATTTTACAAGAAATGTCCAGGAAATCCTTATATGATGGACAAATAGCAAGGCCATTAGTACTAAGGACATATTCAAGGCTATATTGAGTTTCCTAAAAGTTTCTGTTACTGAAAATAAAGCAAAATGCTGTGCAAAATTGGGAGACCCTTATGTATCTCCATGCAAAATACAATGAACTGTATCAGCATCAAGAAAGTGTAGCAATTAATGAAAAATTTAGGGAATAAATGACATCTTTGATGATGAACACGTTACTGTAAAGCCCGAAATCTTTACATCGTGCGCCTTAACATGACAATAACAAAAGATGTAATTTCGTGTTACCTAAACAGGGTAAAATGGTTAGAGCATATGTCACAGGCTTTCTTTTTGATACATTTGTATGTTTTAATATATAAATTGATTTCAAGAATTTTATATGCATGGTCTTGGCGAAGGATTACATCATTTGATCGGTATCTGGGGGATGCATAAAAAATGTTTATTTATTAAAATGTGCTTTTTTTTCTTAACTTTTCTTCTAAAATAATACTTACTCATAATTCTCTAAGGCAGCGGTTCTCAACCTGTGGGTCGCGACCCCTTTGTGGGTCGCGGGACCCTTTTCCAGGGGTCGCCTAAGACCATCTGAAAACATATATCCTTACAGCTATGAAGTAGCAACGAAAATAATTGTGTGGCTAGGGGGTCGCCACGACACGAAAAATTGTATTAAGGGGTCGCGGCACTAGAAACAGACCTGTTTACTCTTACGATTTTAGCGTACAATGTACGATTTTGAGATGTCTTTTACGATTGTACGCCGAGACCCGCTAAAACTAAGATTTTCAAAGGCCGGGTGGAAAAAAAATTTCCATTTTTTTTTCTCCGTTTGTTGAAGTTTTCGCCCTTTCTAATAAAAATCTACTGGTGAATGGAACCAGAGAAACGATTGGTTGTAATTTTTTTTATTAAAGTTGGGACCATCCTTCATAATATTATGTACACACTGAGAGGGGAGGTGGAGGTTGTTGATTAAGGACATTTCCGGCACACGGGACGAATGGGTGGGGGGTTGGTCGGAGTGTCACAGGCTATAAAAAATATCACTTCAATGCATCGTATTGATGGTGATGATTGCCATACTGATGCTTTGTGTGTCACGTGATGATTGCCATATTAATGCTTTGTGTGTCACGTGATGATTGCCATACTGATGCTTTGTGTGTCACGTGATGATTGCCATACTGATGCTTTGTGTGTCACGTGATAATTGCCATACTGATGCTTTGTGTGTCACAGGGAACTAGTGAGCTGCGTCACCGGTAAAAGGTATACTAGTCGCCCGCCCTAGCGACCGCTTCACCACCACCCCCCTTTGACTGCTACCCAGTGTGTGACGTAGTTTTGTTCCCTTGAACTTGAACCGCGGCAATTGTGAAAACGGAGAAAACTAGAGACGATATGGTTGTTACAATAAAATACATGATCCCACTGTTCTGCACTGGAACGTTGGATGTGGACATATTTTATAAGAGCTAGTCAGCGGCATTTTAAAAAAAATATTTGTAGAACTCGCAAAACAGCTCTTCACCCTCAGCCATCGTAATACGTCATTTTGGTATCACTACTAATACTACCCCCCATCCCACCCCTTTTATTAATGGAAAAAAATCAGGCGACGGCTCAATTTTTTTCCCCAGTAATGAGGGGGGGGGGTGGTTCTGCCCCGGTGGAAATAATGACGTCACCAGCACGGAAAGACGAATTACTGGACTGCAGTGTGTTATCACTGTCATGTTCAATTTTACAACTACAGGGATCTCTTTGTGAAAAACACAAAGCATTAGTAGCTTAAAGGAGTAGGCCTATATGCTTACTGCGAAATATTGTGGTAATATTTGTATAGCCTTAATAATAATAATAATAAAAGGCCTAATTAGAATTCACTGATTTCACGGATTTTCAGGTGACAGTTGGCTTTATAAGAGACTGTCAGGATAATTATTGTATGCATAAATGTAGGTGCTGTCTATTGCCCCACCCTTCAATCAAATCTGTCGTACGCATCCTCAGCGCGTACGTAATACGTAATAGTTAGATGGCCCTTTGTTTCAAGTTGACCAGGTGCGGCTGGTTGGGGGGGGGGGTATAAATATTTTTGTAAAATGTTTTAATGTTTATTTTGCGTACCAGGTATGTTATACATGAATGTCCCCTTTTCCAAACAGCTTTGGGTTCGAATTTGGCTACATTGACGGACATGCACATTGCCTAATTTTAATGTTACCATTAATGGAATCAGCTATTTTTTTTTTATTTTCGGTCCCCTAGTTTAGTTTACTTAGTGAGTATTTTACGATATGGCCCCCGCAAAAAGAAAGGCACGCGAAACCGATGATAAGAAGAAACTTCTACTTCTACCGATAAACATCAGTTTCAACAAAAGATAAAGAAAGTTTATATTCTCGCTTAAATCTAGGACACAATCTACTGTGTTCAGGTCTTCATAGAAGGGTCCATCATACGCACACTGCACATTCTGCAAGTCGGACTTTTCAGTAGCAACCAGAGGCAAAATGAGTGGTGTGGATCTCGGAGATAGCGTGTATGGTGCGGGTCTAAATATTTAAATCAACACCGTAACCCACATTTTCGTAATTTCAGGTTGGGGGGGGGGGGATGTTCCTTCACAGAAAATACATATGCGGTATTTAAAAATACTACACTATTCATCCCGAAACTCTAAAAGTCCTAAACTACCACATTTATATCCCGAATGCTGTAAATCGGGTTTAAATATTTAAATCAACACCGTAACCCACATTTTCGTAATTTCAGGTTGGGGGGGGGGGATGTTCCTTCACAGAAAATACATATGCGGTATTTAAAAATACTACACTATTCATCCCGAAACTCTGAAAGTCCTAAACTAGCACATTTATATCTCGAATGCTGTAAAATACCAGCCAACGTTTAGCAGGAATTTTCGTTGTGATGTTGTCAAGATGTATTTTCATAAATGAACTCGCTAGCTGTACCTAAACTCAGTAGTAGAGACATTGCAGTAATGTTTAGTGCACCGAATGGTCAGCGCGCGTGCGACGTATATTTCGGTGGGCTACGCCAGTGGTTCTAAAATTTTTGTTTGCCTATGCCACACTACGTTTTCACCAGGCTCCCTGTGTTGAATTCTAACATGTAGCTACAATTCGAAATAGCGAATACGCAAATAAAATAAGGGTAGGGTAAAAATAAATATAACGTGTATGGAGGTCACTGAGCGCCATCTGGAACTGCAAACAGCGGTTGCTTAGTGGGTTACAGTTTGCACCACGACCGAAAGTTGTCACACTGGTTTAAACGTGGATATAAAATAATGAATTTGTAAAAAAATATTTCGCAACGCCCCGATGAGGAAGCCGCAGCTAACCCCCTTGCCCGAGGGCAACGAGCACACAGGGCGATGTGGCGTTTATTCTGGGAACCACTGGGCTGGCCGAATCACCAGTGGTGAAAACCCGTGTCATACTTTGTTTACTGTAACATCATAATATACAACGGATTTTTTAAAGTTTATTGGGGGGGGTGGGGGCTGGGCTGCTGTTCTAAAGCTCACTGTACCGTACACACACACACAAAAAGTGGTGGGGGGGTCCCAATTTGTTACTGGGTAATTAATTCTTATTTTAATACATTTTATTTTATGCTTATCTGAAGTCAAGTTTGAACAACGTTAAATTTCATCGGTGACTTTATTTTGACCTGTGACAGACTGGGATAATGTGATCAGCACGTTAACCCAAATATTAATTGACATGCATTAGCAGATACGCGTCTGCAAAACAAAGTGACCGCAGTTAACGGCTAACGTCAGTCATCTACTGTTAACCTACAGTTCCATATTTTGACGCCAGCTTAACTCGATTCCACTGAACACGCTATAGGAGTAGTTATTGTATACATTATATATACTGTATTTTTATTTATTTACTATCAAAATACTGCATTGTACGATTTTAGGAGTTTGGGGGTAAACAGGTCTGTAGAAAGGTTGAGAACCACTGCTCTAAGGGATAATATGATGTAGTATATGTTTTCCTTTGAAAAAAAAATTTATTATTTTTTAAAAATAATTTTGACTTTTTCTAGCAATATTGTTCCTTGAATGATATGTTGCGTACAAAAAGTCATAACTCTTTTATTTATGAGGCTGTTCTTTTGAAATTTGAACATGTTTGTAGTATTGAACAGATTCTAATAAAATATCAATTTTATTGATATATTTGGAAACACTTTTTTTTCCTTCTTTGTAAAAATGTGATGTTATGTTTTTGTCTACTTAAAAAAAAATTTGTTGTGCCGGTGCCCAAAAATAATTTAAAAAATCAAATTTAGCAAGGATATTTTGAACAAACACCAAATTTAAATTAAAGACCATCCAATTACCTTTAAAATGATGTATAATACTTGTAAGTAGCTACAAAATTACAGCCATGAGACACAGTGAAGAATAAGATACATGCAAGGTCATTAAAAACTGGAAAAATCTACATTCTTTATGAGAGTTAAGGCTTAACTAATATAACCTCCATCCATGACCTAATCATAAAGCTAATTTCTGTGAGAGGCTTTATCCTGTGTAATTCTAAAATAATCTTAGCCACAATTTGTTAGGTGTTTGAATGAGTGTAAAACCAAGGCAGTGAGTGTGTAGTGGAGGCAAAGGTCTTACTAATGATTTCTTTGCATGATTGACTCTTGAGGGAATGATTGGACTGATTGATTAATTAGTGTTTCACATTTGGGTTGTAATCCAATGGGAGGGCAGTTTAACTATAATGGAGGGCTAAATTGTCTGAGGGGCAACAGAGTTGGTTAGGAGGTAACCTTCTTAAACAATCGTTATGCCCTGGTATCACCCAAGTGTTTTTTTCCTGTATCCAACTGGTCTTCAGATCATTTAAATCAATCCATTTAAATAATTGATTTAAATCTGACCAATAAAAAATTATTTAAATTTTAAAAATTGATTTTCAATATATTATTAATCTAATCTATTTATATTTAAAGACACTAGCTAAAACTAAAAGGAACTTCTGTTTGGTTTTTATATTTTATTAGTCACATGATAAATTATTTCTTGATGTATAATTATGATGGCACAATTTTAAAATTGGCTTTATTTTTATTCATTTAAATTTTTCAGTTATTAGAAATGGACTTGGGGTTGAGAAAGCTGAAAATTTAGTTTTTCTAGTCAAATTATTTAATCAGAAAGTTTTGGTAAAATGGAATGACATTGACAAATGACAATATTCTAAAATTGATATTCATAATAAAAATCTGAACCTGAATTGAAATTTTTATTCATATTGATTATATTAGAGACCATATTATTTAGACTAAGTCTTTCATTGGTTAAAAGTTTTTCAAATTGTGTTTTAGTTGTTTAAAATTGCATAATCATTTTTTTTTTATTTTAAAGAATATATTATTTATAAATCAGAAATTTCAGTTTGGGGGAAAAGTCTAAAAATCCTTGTGAATGGATATTAATTTTAATTAATAATTTTAATATTAACGTTAATTTAGTTAAAATCCAAAACATTGATTTAAATAATATTAACTATTAATTTCGGTTTCGGCGCCGAAAGTGGCCATTTTATCACTTTCGGCCAAGTTTCGGTTTCGGCCGAAACTGAAAAGTTAACTTTCGGCTTAATTTCGGTTTCGGCCGAAAGAGAAAAGTTAACTTTCGGTTTTTCTTCGGTTTCGGCCGAAATTGACTTAGACTTTCGGCCATCTGGCCGAAAGTGACTCAGGTTTTCGGTCATACTCAGCGAAAGCGATATTTAACAACAAACTTAGGGACATTTAAGAACAAATTAAGCGATCTTTGAAAACAAACTAAATGATATTTAACAACAAACTAAACGACATTTATGAACAAACTAAACGATCTTTAAAACAAACTAAGCGATCTTTAAGAACTATCTAAGCGATCTTTAATAACAAACTAAACGATCTTAAAGAACAAACTAAACGATTTTTAAGACCGAACTAAATGATCTTTAAGAACAAAACAAATGATCTTTAATGATTTATAAGAATAAACTAAGCGATCTTTAACAGAAAACTAAATGTTCTTTAGGAACAAACTAAAAGATCTTTAAGAACAAACTAATCGATCTTAAGGAACAAAATCAATTATCTTTAAGAACAAACTAAGCGATCTTTATGAAAAAACTAAGCGATCTTTAAACAAACTAAGCGATCTTTAAGAACAAACTAACCGATCTATTACAAGCAACTGAAGATCTTTTACAACAAACTAAAACATCTTTAAAAACAAACAATGCGACCTTTCAGAACAAATTAAGCGATCTTTTAGAACCATATCAGAACAGCAATTTTTAGAGACACGGTTTAAAAATCTAATATTTTGCATTAATTTTGCCCCCCCCCCATTTTTTCCAACTTTTCTTCTACCATACTAATTTTAAAATATTGTAAAGCAATTTAAATTACTTTTATATTAAAATGGTAAAATCTAAAGTATTCATTAGATCGAGGGTCTCAAACTCAAATCATCAGGGGGCAGCAGGAGGTAGTGTCTGAATGAGAGTGGGCCGCATCAAGTAATCCACAAAAAAGCGATTACAACTGTTACAATCTGCTCAACCTTTATAAATAACAATAAAATCATTAAGGGTTCTCAAGAACTAGGATTCACTTTCATCCACCTACTCACTGTTGCATTAAAAAATATATAGAAACATTACAACAACAAAAAAAACAGAATTAGACTAGTCGGTGAGATTCGACTGACACCGTCGCGGAGAGTCACGCTATAGCTATGAGATTGGGGGAAACGGGCCGGCACATTTACACTAAACTTTTCTGTCCTGTAGCGGGCCGCAAAATATCGTCTTGCGGGTTTCAGACCCCTATATTAGATGTTTATTTATTAATATTCACAATTATCTCATTTTTATAAAAAGAATTTAAATATTTATACTTTCCCACATCATTTTCGATGTATGCAAAATGTATGCGGGAACGAATTTCAAAATATCTAAATATTTTATTTTCGGTTTCGGCCGAAATTCATTTTTAACTTTCGGCCTTTTTTCGGTTTCGGCCTAAAGTCATTTTAAACTTTCGGCCTATTTTCGGCTTCGGCCGAAATCAGAAAATCACTTTCGGTCGGCCTCTAGTCTACAAGAATATTCCATTCATCTCAGTCCTGTGCTTTCCAGGCGTATCCCATACTTTGTGTGTCTGCCTCTAGCTTGCGTCTCAATGTATTCTTTGGCCTTCCTTTTTTTCCCTGTGGATTCCTTGTTACAGATTGTCTGGTAATTCTATCTGGGGGGTTTACGAAGAGTGCGCCCAGTCCACCTCCATCTTTACCTTTTGGTGTCTGCAGCAATAGCCCTATGGTATGTCCTTTCAATTATGTCTTTGTTGCTGATGATGTTTGGACCTTTCTTGGGCAAGCGTTTATGAAGTTCTGTACTTTTTACCTGAAGCTCTCTGTTGTTCTCCAAATTTCAGCTCCGTAGAGTGGGATTGTTTTGACATTTGTGTTGAAAATTATGACTTTTGTTTGCAGATTCAGCTCCTTTGGCTCCCATATTTTCTTTAATAGCGCAAAAGCTGGCCTTTCCAATTCTAGCTCTGACATCAGCTTTGGATCCACTATTTATGTCAATGGTTCTGCCCAAGTATGTGAAGGTTTCCAATTCTTCCAGTGCATTTCCTGCCAAGAAGATATGCTCTTGGTTAGTTGAGTTTAGCTTTGTCTAGCTTTTAATTATACTGAGTCCAGGCTGTGCTAAAATGGTGGCTCTGGCTAATTCTTTTGTCTTTTCCTTCATTTGTTGCTGGTTGTAGGACAGAAGTGCAATGTCATCTGCAAAATTCTAGGTCATTCAGTTGTTCCCAGGTTCTCCACTGTATCCCATTCCTATTTTGTCGGTGGATTCTTTCATTATCCATTCAATGGCAAGGATGAAAAGGGAGACAAGCAACATTCATGTCTGACACCTGTTTCCACTTTAAAGGCAAAGACATCCTAAAAGAATTCTTTTTAATACTTTCAGTTATATTATTTTTTATCTTTATAAACATTATATACTTCAAAATCTAAAGATATCCTTTTTAAAAAGAAAAAAAAATTAATTTAATAAATCCAATTTACATCAAATCCGGTTTATTTATTTTTGGTTAAAGTTAAATTTTGACTTTATCAACCCTGTGGTAGGGGGCATAATATTAGTAACACATGCAATTCCAAGTCAGTTGTGACGAACCGGGAAAATTATGTTTTAGTGACTCGTGGATTAAAAATCCCTCAGCAAATTAATTGCAGATTAAACTTTTGTAAACCCAAAAAGAATACACTTTTGTCAAGTTAATTTTAACTGTGCCTTTTTTAAATCATCTTGAATTTTCTATTTCCAGTTTTGTTCCATCCCAGGCTGATATTTCTGTATATGAAGCTCTAGGCAAAGCACCAGCAGCAAATTTAGCACATGCACTTCGTTGGTACAATCACATAACATCATATCAAAGTCAAAAAGATAGGTAAATTGTTTTTAAGGCTTTTTTTAAGTAGTTTGCTTAAGTTAACTAAAATAATACAGCATTGCCAGTAGCTAGTGTGGAGAATTTAGCACATCAGAATTTGAGGTCAATTAAAATCATTTTAGTTTTAATATCTTTAGACACCAAATTATTTCAGATGTTTTCTATAATAATACAACACATTTTAATATCAAAGTTTAATATGTATCTACAGTTTACCAGGTGTTAAGAAACCAGTTGGTTCATATGGCCCTGCTGGATCTGCCCCAGCGCCTGCAGCTGCAAATGCTGATGAAGATGATGATGATGATGAAGATCTCTTTGGTTCTGATGATGAAGAGACAAAGGCTCTTAAGGCTAAACGTCTAGCTGATTATGAAGCCAAAAAAGCCAAAAGTAAGTCTAAGCCTTACATTGTTTCTTAAATCTGGAACTTATTGTTGTTACATTTGTTTTCCCTTTAAATTATTGATTTATTGTATATTATTTTATATTGGGCTGTTTAGCCAATAGTGAATAAGCAATATTTATTTTTTAGTCGTAATAATTATACATAGGCTTTTAACCATGACAATTATGATATATTTCTTTGCTCTTTTTTCCAGAACCAGCCTTGATTGCTAAAAGTAACATCATTTTAGATGTTAAGCCATGGGATGATACAACTGATATGGATGCCATTGAGAAAGCTGTTCGTTCTGTTGCAACTGATGGTCTACTCTGGGGAGCCTGTAAGCTGATCAAAAAATAGATTTACAAAATATTTATGAATAAACATTAAATCTTTGGGTCTTTTTAACATGGCAGCAAAATTATATTATAATTAAAAGTGATGGCACAAGTTCTTGCTCAGTAATGTCACTTATTTCAGATCAAAATATCATTTTCACCCAGAGAAATGAACATTGTAGTTTCTTATTTGATGACATTAAATTTAAAAGCTGATGCAACTATTTCTGTGGTCATTGTAATGTAAAACTGTGGTACCATACCCACAAAAAAGTGTTAAGTTCATTATCCAGAACTGTGAGCGGGTACAAATTATTTCATTAATAGATGCAATTTTATTTTTGTAATAGCTCAGAACCATAAAAAATATTGATAGTATTTCTAGAGATTAAAAATATTTTCATGTTGATCGTGGACAAAAAATTAAATGTCTGAGGAAAAAAATAGTTCAGATATCATTTTGTTTACCCTGGCATTTCTTTTGGTTAAGCTTTTGTTAAATTGTAGCGTTGTTAAAATTAGGATTTGTATTAACATCATAAAGCTTTAATTCTTAATATGAATTCTTTAAACTTATCATTAATCCAAGTTTTAGCACAACAGTAACTATCTGGAGGGTTCAAGGGAAAAAACAATGATGTCAGGTTTTGAGAAAAATGGAAAATAAAGTTTGAAAATTCCTCATGGAAATATAAAAATGTCAAGGAATCAGATAATATATGGAAAATTGAAAGTCATGTGTTCAGTTTCACTTTGGTCACATTTTTTAATGGGTTGAGTGAATAGTGTATATAATTTTAATAATATTACCAACTTTCCACCCATATATCATGCGTAAAGTATTTTTAAGTAAATACCAAGTGTCATTTAATTATTGAAAGCAAAATTGTAGAAGTTAAAAATGACTATTTTCATGTGTGGTGTGGTTTCCACCACTTAATATTTGTCTTATATCAAAACTTATTGTCTACCATAATATAATATTTAAACCATTTTTTTTTTCCTGCAGCCAAATTTGTTCCTGTTGGTTATGGCATTAGGAAGTTACAGATTAGTTGTGTTGTTGAGGATGACAAGGTAATCTTTTGTTATCAAGTTTTAGCCATGACCAATCTGAATATATGTAATTTATACTATATTATAGAGTGCAGATGCATCCTTTCGGGGCATAATTAAGTGATGTTAAGTCATAAATCCTTTAACTTTAATTCCTAGTGATAGTTTCTATTATTATTATTTAACTATTTATTATTAAATAATGTAAAATTTTGAAATATTCTTGGTTTTCATCCGCTATTTCAAATCTAAAAAATTGCATTACATTAAATGCTATTGCCTTAATAACTGTAAGTTTGCAAGAAATTCGTTTTATGGTTTACTAGCTATTACCTGCGGCTTGGCTCACATGGATTTTTGTGCACTAGTTGTTGAAAGTACCATAACATGCTTATCATCTGAAATATAATTTACAGGTTGATGTCTGAACATAACTATGAATGCATCCAATCCCATTTTAACCCCAGGCCCTTAATAAGAATTTCCTTATTTATATCAAATAAAATCTGAATCGAAATAAATGTTTTAATTATGTATGTATTATCTTTGGGTTTTTTTTTTTAATATGTATCCTCATAAATTGTCAACCACCACCCTCACATTACATTCTATCAGACATGTTCTTTTTACTTGCCACACTAACACATTTATAATAAATATTGTATCTCTTTATTGCAGGTGAGTGTAGATTTCTTGGAAGAAGAGATCACTAAATTTGAAGACCTAGTACAATCTGTAGACATTGCTGCATTTAATAAAGTTTAGTAATCCCTTGTTGAAAAATTCCCCAGTACTTCATGTGAAACAAACTATTTTTGTGAACGTTAAAAGTTAAAATAAAATCATGTGGAAGAGTTAATTTTTATTGTTTATTTTTTTATTTTGTTCTTTTTTATTTGTTCAGTTTGATCGTGTAATGTTACACAAATGTTTTGTGAATTATATAGTTTGAATTTTATATGGTAATAGCAGCACATTTTAAACATTTGAGTATTACTTGGAATGTCAGTAATCCAGTATACTTTAAATTTAAACGAAAGATTTCAACTTAAAGAAATGAAACATATTCATGGAGATAATTTGAAATGCATCTCCTTGAGATTATTAGGAAATTATGACAAAAGCTTTTCAGGTAGCCTCCATGTAGTTAGGGGAAATATTGTTTAGGTGTGTAGTTTTCCTTTTCGTAGCCTTTTGTCTTTCCTGAGGCAGGCTCAATTAAAAGGTTCCATATTCCCATGCATGTGGCTCGACAAGGCTGCCCAGTTTATCTGAAACTATATGATCAGGGCCGTTTCATTAAAAGAAAAGCTTGGGTAATCAAACATTTGCCAAACTATCCAAGACAGGTTTATTTGGTTTGTAATTCTGTTTGCACCAGGAGTAGACATCATATTTTGTGGTTTTGTGGAGGGTGCAGTAGGGCATTGATTTTTAATTGGCAGGCTACATGACCAATATATAGGAATCTGGAGTTCTAGTTTTAATTAAGCTCAATGAACATATGCTTTGTAAATGCTGGGGAATAAAAAAAAGTTTTGCTGTGATTATAACAGCAGTTTGACAATATTACTATTACTCTGATTATTAGTTTTTAAGGCTTCACAGATAATTATTCACAATTTGTACATTTTATAAAAAAACATTAATCCTGTTCCCAGAAGCAGACCTGTTTACCCTCAGACTCTAAAAATCGTACAATATTATCACAAAATCGTTCAATACCTTATATTTATAGAAAAAAATAAACATACAGTATACATATTAACACCTCAAAATCGTACATTGTACGCCAAAATCGTAAGAGTAAACAGGTCTGCAGAAGGTCTAAAGCAGTGGTCCGCGTACCGGTACCGGTCCGTGGATCAAATGGTTTCTGGGAGCTCAAGAAACCTTAAATTATTTCCCTTTTATTTACTGTAGTGTATTTCTCTTTGAATTGTGCGACTTTCCATGGACGAGAGGTTAACCGGGAGCTGAGCGGCAGGGGCGTTGTAGCTTTGGTGGGGAGAAGGTGTGTGACGCTCTTCTCTCTGTTCCCCCGCACTTCCTCATGTTCAGAAGTACTTGCCATCTTCTCATGTCTAACAGTGTTTGGTGTATGTGTCCATTGTGTTTTGTTTTAGCCCTTTTTTTTTCTCCATATTTACTATCTGAGACTGAGTGTTACAACGATGTTTTATTACATCTTGGTCACTTGAGCGTTCAAATTTAACCCAAAAATTAGTAAGAAACAGACGTCGTTTGAAAGTTTCCTTGGGAAAAAGAAAACGCTCAGTGAAGAGACAGAAGAAGAGGACATTAAAGAAACATACAACTTTAACAGACAATACCATGAGTCCTACTTGAAATATGGATTTATCGGGACAGGTGATTCCCACACACCAACCCTGCTCTGCATAGTTTGAGGCGACCGGCTCTCTAATGAGGCATTGAAACCTTCAAAACTGCTTCGCCAAGCACCCTCGACAAGCTTCTGTAGTACGGTATTTTGAAAGGAAAAAAAAACGGGAACACGAAGGACAGAAGAAATTTCTGAGGGCCACCACATCAATAAGGGAGAATGCACTGAGGGCATCGTATTTTGTGGCTAACCGTATTGCTGAGGTTAAAACGCCATTCACTATCTGTGGAGAATTGATCTTGCCCTCCACTAAAGATATGTGCCGCGAAATCCTAGGAAGGCAGCTGTTAAAAGGATAGCACATTTGACTTTGTCGGCTAGCACTGTGACTAGGCGCATTGAGGAAAAAGCCGAAGACATTGAGACACAATTTTTATGAGAGGATTAATACATCAGCGTGGTACATCACAGGTTGATGAATCTACAGATATCGAAAAGGCAATACTACTTGTTTGTGTGCGATATCTTTATCAGGAGGATGTGCATTAGGATTTTTTATGTTCACTATATTTGCCAACCAACACCACACGAGTAGAACTGTTCAAGTCACTGGATGATTATACATAAGGACAACTAAAATGGTCCTTTTGTTTCGGAGCTGCTGCCATGACCGGAAGACTGTCTGGTTTAACTGCTCGAATTAAGGAGGTTGCACCTGAGAGTGAATCTACGCATTGTATCATTCACAGGGAAATGCTGGAAAGCCGGAAAATGTCACCGGAATTTAACAGCGTATTGATTGATGTCGTTAAAGTTATTAACCCTTAACTCGCGCCTGTTTGAGCAGCTTTGTGAGGAGATGGACGCAGAGCACAGATGCCTCCTCTTGCACACAGAAAAATTATGGTTATCCAGAGGAAAATCGCTAACCAGAGTATTTGAATTACGAGAGCCATTGCAAAGATTTCTCTCAGAATAGAAGTCACCGCTGTCAGCACATGTCATTGACAAGGTATGGGTCGCAAAACTGGCTTACCTATGTGACATATTCAGCCTGCTCAATGAACTCAATCCGTCCCTTCACGAGAAAATGACAACTGTTGGCAGACAAAGTAGCTGCACTTAAAGCCAAACTGGAGTTGTGGGGACGGCGGGTGAACAGAGGCATTTTGGACATGTTTCAAACATTAGCGGGGATTTTAGGCGAGATTGAGCATTCATTCTCCCACTTGGTGCACGATCACCTATGTCTTTACTTGTAAAAGAGTTCGAGCGCTACTTCCCAACCACAAAAGACTCACGAACGGGTAAGGAATGGAGCCGTGACCCATTTGTCAACAAACCAGTCAAATCTAGTATGTCTTTGCAAGAAGAAGATCAACTGCTGGAGATTGCAAGTTACGGGCGCTTTAAAACTACTTTCGAGTCAACAACTCTGCCGGTGTTCTGGATTCAAGTCATGGCGGAATACCCTGAGATTGCCAACACAGCACTTAAATCCCTATTGTCATTTCCGACATTATTCTGTGTGAAACAGGGCTTTCTGCACTCAAAGCAACAAAAACAAAACAAACAAACAAACAAAAAATTTTGAAAAAAACAATGGAATAAATTGGACAAAAGCAACACACTTCGGATGTCATTGTCTCCTATCATCCCCAGATGGAACCGTCTCGTGGCAGAAAAACAAGCTCAGGGTTATCTTAGCTTATTTTTTTTTTTTTTTAAGTGTTTTGGGAAGAAAAAAGTGGTTGGGGGGGGGGGGGTAAAGAGGAATGAACTGATTTCAAGAAATAAAATTCCCGATAACTGCGCTAATTGAGATTCGTAAAAATAAATCAAGTGCGTTTGGCGGATAATATTTTCTTTTGTTTTTCTGACATTGTTGGTGAAATAATCTGTGATGTAAACGCGGGTGGGACATTAGAATATTCATATAAACTAAAGTTATAACAATTCATATAAAGGGTTGTTTCAGGGGTTCATGTTTAAATTATTTTTTTTTAGTAGCTTTGATATTTTCCACTGAAATACCCAAAACTAATAGAAAATGAATCCAGAGATCCACATAAGTATAGATATTCTAAGGAGATTAAATTGGACAAGGAATCAAATGGCATTAAAGTTTGAACTCTGTGAGTTTAGCGATTAGTGAAATAAATACATTCTAATATGACCGTCAACTTTCAACAGTGGATACAATCGTGTCGCTGTTCTTTCTTCCACTCGCACCCACACTGTCTGGGCTTCCCTCTTGTCGTCTGCATAGTTCTTTTCAGACAAACTACTAATAATACTATACTATAGCTATAGATGTCATCGATTAATGACGTCACCCGTCTTTAAAAAGAAAGGGAGGGGGGGGTCACATTTTTGTGACAGGGATGGCGGATTTCAGCAATGTGACGTCGCGTTTAAAGCGGAACTTTATAGTGAAAAAATGCACTTAATAAATAATAACACTAAATTAAAAATACAGACATAGTTAGATCATTACTACGATGGGGGAACAAGGGGGATGGGGTAAGACATCAGCAAAATTTGCGTGAAGTAATTTATGGATGCCCCCCCCCCCCCAAAGGTCAGTGTCGCCGGGGCAGAGGCGCTGCAAGAGTGTTTGGCGCCCAGGGACAAGATTCATTTTAAAGTGCACCCTTTTTCTTTTTTCCCCTCTCAAACCCATTATTTTCATCAGTAAAATAATATCAAAGCACATTTTGGCGCCCTTAACTAGGTAGCGCCTAGGGACATCTACCCCCCTTCTCTACGCCTCTGCCAAGATTTGTCCCAACCCCTTCCACGAAAATAAAATACAGTTAAACGAAAATACCATTCCTAATTATAAAGAGCAAGTGCCTCCCGGTGCGAACCGACCCTCCTTGCACACCTTCCTACGTCACTGGATTCACGCCTTCAAAACAAAGAGACCGCAGTATGCAATATATTTTTATAAAAGTCCGTCTTCTACTTTTGGAAGTGACCTTGTACGACATCTGCTAAATCCGATCCGGCTGGACACGCGAGTTGTTGTTGAATCCATTCTTCTGTTCTTGTAGCAGCCTACGAGCTGGGACAACTACTTTTGGAAGTGACCTTGTACGACATCTGCTAAATCCGATCCGGCTGGACACGCGAGTTGTTGTTGAATCCATTCTTCTGTTCTTGTAGCAGCCTACGAGCTGAGACAACTACTTTTGGAAGTGACCTTGTACGACATCTGCTAAATCCGATCCGGCTGGACCCGCGAGTTGTTGTTGTTGAATCCATTCTTCTGTTCTTGTAGCAGCCTACGAGCTGGGACAACGCAACCACCAGTCATCGGTTTTACAAGTCCAGTTTTTACAATCAGGCCTCGAGTCCTGCCTGAACGCATAGGAACGGCGTTCCTGTGCTTTTGTTGTGGCTAAGATATAAAAGGGGGGATGGGATAGGTGGGGGGGGGGTATTGTGTAAGTTCCCACGCTTTTCCCCACAAGACTTGACCCCTAATTCAGGACCAGCTAAAGGTACCAGCAACTTGGGCAGGTGCACAGGGCGCCACGTGCTTAGGGCGCCATCAACGATCTTCTAAATTAGGGAAAAGCATTACATATGGGCGATATGGAAAATCTAAAGAAAGTGCAATAAAAAGATTTGCTGATCTAAAGGCTGGAAAAAGTAATCGGCAGGCTAATTTTTCATACTGTCCAAATACAAGTTAAGAAAAATAATATTATTGTTCATTTTTTGCTAAAAAAAAACAAAAAAAACCACAACAGCCTAGGTAATAAACTCATTCTCTAAAACTTAGCTTTTCCTTGAAAAGATGTTATTGATTCTACTTAAAAGGGGCGCCAAAGTTAAGTATGCCCGGGGCGCCAGCAACAGTAGGGACGGCCCTGTCCTTATTGCAATGCTTCTAAACTGTTACTGACAGCCATGTCAGATCTAAATGATCTATTTGATATTTGATTAAGACCATACCTTATCATGCCATACCATTCACGGGCGGCGGGAGAGAGGANTTGGTGTTGCTGTAGTTACAAATATGATCGTTCCGTCCATTCAGTGAACTCACGGAGCAATCAAACCAATAATTTAAACTAGATACACTTCGTCATCAGCGTATCTCCTTATCAGTTGTCTTAAAAGCCCTCATCCTGCCCGGAAAATTGGTTCTTAACCTTTCAGCACCGCCGCGCACCCCCCTCTCAATTTTAAAACATTTCCAGTCCACCCCCAACCCCCCGCCTGTAAACTGTATTAAAATTAAAATAAATAAATATAAAAATAATTCAGTTTGCATGGTTTTTCTTCTCTAACCAACTTGCTGGATGCTAACAAAAATTTCACCAGGGCCAATACGTCAAAAAGAAAACCCCACAATATTACCAGAAGAAAAAAAAATGAATTATAATATAAATAAATATATAAATACATTTTACTTTGTGCTGATCTATTTTAATGGCACAAAATTGTAAGAAAAACATTTTATTGCATCTTAAGCTTATTAAACAACAAGTTAAAATGTTTTTAACACTTAAATTTTATAATGCAGAATCAATGAAAAGTTTGTTAAAGACTAAATATCATTGTTTTTGGAAGTAGAAATATGAGTGTTGTCCGTTTAGCTGACAATTGTAGCATAGTTCAGTTTCTAGCTGCTATCATCTTCCCAGGGAGTAGCCAGGTGTTGCTCTATCGTATCAATGGCATAGTAGCTGATTTATCATTTTCATCTTGCGGAACTGATATACGAGACAAGTCAACATCATCCTCGTCTAACCATTTAGCACTTAAAATAGAAGCATTGTCAGCAGTGGCGTAGCTAGGGGGGAGCGGACCACACCGGGTGACACCATCTCAGGGGGTGACACCAAACTGAAAAATTACATATTTACAGAGCACACACTGCTAAATCTAACCGAATTTCATAAAAGGATAACCGATCACACGAAAATTTTTCCCGCATGTTACCAATCCAAATGAGTGCTTCATTAAAAGTTCAATGTTGATGCTTCAGAAATGAGGTGACCCTATAAATAAGTCTGAAAAAACACCGCTTTGACAATGATTCAACGCCGATTGAAGTGTTCGGTAACTTTCGTAAGTGACAGCGATTCTAAATACATGACCCACATCGGTAAAAATTAAAAGCATTGTTTTAGTGTGGACCTATTTTAACAAGAAGAAATCCATCGTGGAAGTCGTGGGGGGGGGGGGGACTATGAGTTTACCACACTGGGTGACACCAACTCTAGCTACTCCATTGATTGTCAGTGGGAGCAATAATTGCAATAAGCTCTCTATGTCTCCTGGTAGCTACTTGCATTAGTCAAATCCAATTTTGTTGAGGAGCAGGTGCTAATTTCTTATGCATTGTCGGTGCTGTTGATCTTGCTATTTCAACATGACTTGTTATGCAAAATAGATGTTACAGATTTTGCAACCGCTCAAGCAGCGATGTTATTATTTTTACTCACTTTACTTTCCCCTAATTCTCAAGATATCGTATTCCTGCTCGTATTAATACCATTTATCTTGACTGCAAATGACACTTGAACCTTGTTCCATACTTGCAACACGATCGCAAACAGATCGCCCTAGTAATTAGTAATTAGCGACAAATAGAATCTACAGGCGAAGAGAGGCAACCTTTTGACTTCTCTTGCACTAACAAAGTGTGCTAACATTCTGACCAGCTATTTGCAGTGCACAGACAGACACACATTAATAAATGTTATATTGTTAAAAGCCTAAAAATTATATAAATATTTTAATTTACACTCATTAAATTTTTAAAATAATGTAGGCAGTCAATTTTTAAGATTAAAATTTTAATAGAGAAAACATGATTGTTGACGTCAACTAATCTCACACACCACTTCCCCCTTGTCAACAATTGAAACACTTCCACCCCACCCCCATTTTGTTGACATAATTAATGGACGACCCTTATGTTTAAAAAAAAATAATTAAATAAAAAGATGCGACGTAAGACAGAGGGGGTGGAGGCAGTAACTGTGCAAAGAATATAGAATGATGTCAGCCAGTTCTTTAAAATAATGTTAATATGGTATTAAAAATTAATAAACTAATATAATGTAAATGTAATACTCAGCAGGGTGTTAAATTAAGTGTTAAACATTTTTATTTTATAATTCTGGATAGTTTTGTTTAAATTAATTCATTTGACTAAAACCATTTGACATTATGATAACGACATTATTGTTAATTGATTTTTTAAAATTTTAAAATAAAATTAAAGTTAGTGAGCTTCTTGAAAGGGTAGAAAATACCCGGAAAAATAGACCATTAGCCCCGGAACTAGTTCGAAACATTATCCGGTTTCTGCAGAAGAGTTTTGCCCGATTTTGTTGACGTTTTAAAAATAACTGCTAATGTTGGATTATAACTTGCTGTGTAAATGAAAATTTTTGGTATTTGACATTTTTAATTATTGAGCTGAAACTACAGAACACTCATTCATATACTTAATGGTAATTTCATATTTTAGAACAATAAATTAAACGCCATTGTCGAGTGCACATCATTTCGGCAATTTCGCTCATTAAAATCTTGTCATAAATGAATTAAATGTCATTTTATTTTTAGACCTAGTGACTAGTGTCTAGTTAGACTAGTACTAGTATTAGACATTCATTAGATTTGTTTTAACTTTTAATTTTATGTCATTATTAGTGACTAGGGCTTAACGTGGGGGAGGGGTACGGGTATTTTGAGAAAATAACCAGTGGGTCGAAGTGTTACAAACAAAATCAATCCAATAGTTAACATATCATTTTCTAATTTCTATTATTAGGTACTCCGCCGAAGCTAGGCACACTCCTAGTAAATTTATATCGGAAATGGGCGTCGGCGCAATAGAATCCGAGTTTTTTTATTTTTTCATGTGCATGTAATTTGAATAAATTAGGAGTCCTTTTGGCCCATAATTAAGATCTGAGTCCGCCCATTAACGTTAGGAGAAGTTTTGAACTACATTCCCATTGCATTAATGGTAAATGGTGATGGAAAATGCCACTATTTTATCAGTCGTCGCCATCTTGGTTGACACCTCATGTGAAGTCACATGAGGTGTCAACCAAGATGGTGGTTGAAAAGTAGTGCAAAACACTTGTTTTTAAAAAGGAAGGCGAGGGAGAAAGATGTTTTAATTTTTCAAAAATGAAAGGAAATAAATAAATTTAATAGCATTTTTTTGAAGATCTATCCCTATGTCTAACCCGAACCCTAAATCAAGATCTATCCCTATGCCTAACCCGAACCCTAAATCACTAAATCTATCCCTATGCCTAACCCGAACCCTAAATTCTAAATCACTAAATCTATCCCTATGCCTAACCCGAACGCCTACTAAATCACTAAATCTATTCCTATGCCTAACCCGAACCCTAAAATCACTAAATCTATGCCTAACCCGAACCCTAAATCGATCCCTATGCCTAACCCGAACCCTAAATCGATCCCTAAAACTAGCCCTAAAGCCACAAGTAAAACATGTGGAATTAACACACTGTTGCAAGAAAACTCAAAAAATGAAAAAAATCAATAAAAATTGGCGAAAAATAATAACAACATAAATAAATAATGAAAACCCAACTAACATTTTCATGAAATACACTTTTACACACTTTATTTCAGATACCACAAATAATATCCAGATAACGAATGGAGCACAAGAACCGGCAAGCCCGGCCAAAATGTAGGCAATATGGCGTCACAAATAAAATATGCAAATTAGCCAACCAATCATAATTTAGAATTATAATTAATCAACCAATTAAAATTTTAATACAAAACAGGTCATCAGCGTACTAATACTAAGACATAACAAAATATTTCTCTAAAAATAAACAAAGGGAAGTGACTCTACCAAAAATATGTCGTGGCATCTCGAATGATGAACAGCTGAAAATTGTATGTCAATATAAGGCATCTTCACATTAAAAAATTCGGTCTAAATATTCAAAGAAGTTCTTTCATATTACAAGTAGACCTGCATAATTTGTTGAAGTACATGTGTGCCAAATTTCATTGATATAGCTCATGAAACATTTTCACAATTCTCCTCGTTGACCTCATTATGCAAAAGTCGCACAGGCCATTTTGGATTAGTGATCCCGCCCCCTTTTAAATGGCGGAAGACGCCGATACTTAGCTTAGGAAATATTCATTATTATCTCTATATACATCAAAATATTTGATAACTTGCGTTTCAGAATGCATTTTGAAGACATTTAAACTAGAACTTTTAAATTTGAGCTTTAAAAACCCGGTAGAGTCCATATTATTAACGATCAGAATTGACCATGCGCATAAAGTCATGGGAAACCATTCACAACCATTTGCATAATGCTATGCCATAGTACTACTGACTACCTCGTTTAATTCATAAGAGTTTGCAGTGTGCAAAAACTATTAACACCATTGGTCAGGGAAAGCTTTAGTTAATTAGTCATGTGCCAAAGTTGAAAGTTCAAAATAAGTAGATCCCAAACAACATTTTAGGCGGTCCTTTCCCTTATATAAACTATATAGCATATACCGGTGTAATAGACGCTGAAGATTTGGTAAACAGAAAAGCCATATATTAATACATTATATTAAATTTACTGTATAAATAGTGCATAGTTAGATAAGCTACAATTTATCTATAATTATTAACATTATTAAACTTATTTTTTTAATGCAGCATTAGTTCTGAAAATAAAGTTATCATTAAAACAAGAGTTATATAGCTCGTGACGCGAACAGCAGAATTGGGTGCCAGAAAATGGAGATGCGGTCCATGTTGAAAAAGGACAAATTAATTCGTAATTTAAAAATTCATAACTTTAAAACTACAACAGCTAAAAATATGATTTTTATGTTATAATTCTTTAAAAAATTAGCTCTATTCAACGATGCATTTGGTTTATTTTTACAAAAAGTTTTAATTTTCTAATAAAAGTACTTACTATTATTTTATTATATGCCAACATTTAAACAATAGGCATGGGCGGCCTACAGACAGTCAGCCCTACACCCCACCTGCTGGGCTTTAACCAATAGGGTAAATTGGCATTATCCAAAAAAATAATTAAGAAATAATGAAAACCCAACTTGCAATTTCATAGAATATGCTTTTACACACTTTATTTCAGGTTTCACCGAAAATAATATCCAGAAAATGAATAAAACACCATGCCATCATAATATAACGCATTTTCAAAGATGTCGGAACACATACAAATATAATTAGCCAATTAATGAAATTATAAAATTATAATTAATCAACCAATAAAAATTTAATTAAAACATGCCATCGTCATATTAATGAAATGTAACAATTAACAAGAAACAAGGGGAGTGAATCCAAAACAGCAACTTAAAAAACTCAAATGACGTCATGACTACAGGGGCCATCCATAAATGACGTCACGCAAATTTTGCCGATTGTTTACCCCCCCATCGTCACAAATCGTCACAAAATAAAATACCTCCAAAATCCCCCCCCCCCCCCCCCCCCCCATAAAAAGTCCCTGTGTCCACTACTGTCCTTTACAAACCCTTAAGAAATTCGCCTCCCGCGGATATCAAATTACTGCACCCGTGTCAGAAACATTTCACTAGATCAGTGGTTCTTAACCAGGGGTAAAAGTACCTCGCCAACCTTGAGGTGTGTAAGACCAAAAATTTGTATTCAGTTGCATAGCTAGGGGGGTGCGGACAGCACCGGTCAACATCAAATTGAAAAATAACGTAATTACAGATAATTTCACCAAATTTTCAGGAGACATTCTTAATGCTGAATGCTAATTTGTTAATTGCGTATATTGGTAATTTTTTCCCCGTTTATAAAAATTTAATCAAAGAAATAAAACTACGATAGCTAAATTATTTAATTATTATAAATTTTATTACAATATAATTTATACGGTTGGGGAGGGATGTTTAAAACGGAGTGGGCCTGCAACGCTACAAAAAGGGCTAAGAATCCCTGCCCTAGAGCATTTACTTATTTACTAAGATAACCCCCACCCTGCGGTCAACCTTTTTTTCCGCTCCATCCCTCGTCCACATTTAGCCATAAATTCTCACGACTGTCATTGTAACTACACTCCGATTCCTTTCCTCCTTGGCATCCTGTAACTTGATCAGAGGTCATTTTTGGGACTGCACATACCTGTACTCAGGACTCTTTTATATTTATGTGCTGAAATGACTTTGTACAACAGCAGATTCTCTCTCTTTCTCCTTCCCATTTTAGCAGATTTGTGTTTTAGTAGATTTAGATTTCTACATATTTTATAGGATCTGAGAAGGCCTCTGAAATCTATTTTTAGAACGCACACAACAGCGGTACGTCTTTTAATACCCCTGTTCCTTTTACCCATTTATAGCTTGTGATAGTTAACAGACTTTAATATGTTAACAGGAAATAGGCATACCGGTTAATGGATATTGATAATTATAATTTTTTTAAACTGCTTTTCCTAAAAAATAAGTCTCAAGTTACTTGGTAGGTTTTTTAAAATGACGCCCTAATTTGTTAATTAGTTCATATTTTAATAAATTTTATTTTATGCTGACCTGACATGTCATGAATGGATCAGATTTCGATTGGATATTAGTAACTTATAAAGTTCAGTAGTTGTCTAGTCAATACTTGATTTTGTAAATTGTTCACAATATAATTTGTATACATTTTTGTATGAAAATCACTCCTGTGACTTTAAAATAGAATTTGCAGTGCATTCAAATGAAAAAATTTTGCAAATGATCTTTTACCCTAATTTAAATAATTTCAAAAAGAATAGGAATCTGTCTACTGATCAAACATCTGCGGCAGACTTTCTTTCATAATAAATTTTAAGCAAATTATTTTCTACCTTTTAGATAATTTAAACTCTTCTTTGAAAGGAAGTGTTTTTTTAAAAAGAAATCCAGATGGTGATTTTATTGTTCAAATGCTATTCACTAAATCTGTTAGTATAAACTTAATGGGGATTATTATTTTAACTCTTTTAACTTAATTTGCTCACTTGCAAATTTTACACTACAAAAATATCTTTAAAAGATTCACATATTTATCTGTATTTTATTTTATTCTTTACAAAATTCAAGTTTTATACAGAAACCTCCAGTGCATTGCTGTAATAACAAGGTGCTCGCTGCCATGGCTGATGGAGAGCAGCATTTTACTATTTATGACCCTACGTCAAATCAGCCAATGACAGTCACAGTAAATAATGTTGTACATGGTTCTGAGGAAGCCCAGGCTGTTCAGAGCATTCAATATATAACAGCTGATGGCGTTCCAATTAATACAAGTGATGTCATACAGGTATGTAAATGTAACCATCAGTGCAAATGAGATGTATATACATATATCAATTGTAATAAATCACGTTTATAGAGAGAATTCAGTAAAAATATTGACATGATTTACACTTTCCTTAGGTAGCGCAAGGTGATGCAAGTTTTCAGCAAGCTGCGGCTGGATTCCAAACACTGACAAATGGGGGCCAAGCTCAAGTCATCACCAATTCTTCATTTGCATCCAACCCTCAGGTTGCCTTTTTAAGTTATCCAGCTTGAAGTCTTTTACATACATTAATACATACATGAGCTAGAGATAAAATCATTAAAATAGTTATTTCTTAAACCAAAGAAATTATTAAAGTATTGGTTGATAATTGCTAATTAAATTATGATGTACAGCCGTAAAAGAACATATAATAATTTAACTGTTTCCCTCAAGTGGTGCTTCTCAGGAAATAAGTTTTTATTTAACACACACATACCCTACCCCAAAGATATACTTTTAAAAATTTTAATATTAATTTTTAAATGATGGAGCACTTCTTAAAATGTTTACAATTAATTTTCAGGTCCAATCAATTGTTCAATCCAATGTTCTCCAGAATGTTGTTCATCAAAACCAAGCAGTGCAACCATCTCAAACTCCAACGATTGCAAGTTCATCTTCAAATCTCAACGCTGTGGCGACTGTTGGCATTCCTCAAATGCTTTTTCTAAACCAAGTTTCAATAAACGGACAGACATCCTATGTTCTTGTAGATGCAAACAATAAACCAGTTCAGTTACCTCAGGGTAATGTTACTTTCACAGCTTTTTTTTTTTCTTTTTACATTTAGGGCTTAAGTTAGTATATGAAACTATTTCATTCACAATTATTAATTAAGAGTGTAAGACATTATTATTAACGTGTAGTTAATTGCCACAAGATGATTTTTTTAGTTAATTCCCCATGTTTATTTTTCTTTATGAATATTTACTGTACATCAGGTATTCAAGTGATAAATTTGCCTGCAGCACCTCTAACAGGACAACCTATACAAATGGTAAGACATGTAAGATCACCGGTATATTTAACTCCGGTACCGGGTACTTTAAAAAAAGTGTAACATTTGGTAAGGTTGTTCTTTGATGCATAAACTAATGATGCACAACCTTATTTCACAGGGTCATAAAGGGTTTATTATTTACATGGGATCTCTAGGTGACTGTGGTTAGTTGTTTCTACACCAGTACTTTGGATTTATTTCTCCTTTTTTTTTTTCCCCCCATTAGCCAACTACTGATACTGGTGATGAGCCACTTTATGTTAATGCTAAGCAGTACCACAGAATCCTAAAGAGACGTCAGGCTAGAGCTAAATTGGAATCAGAAGGCAAAATTCCTAAGGAAAGACAGGTATTTGATATGTGATTGAAGTCACTTGTTAGTGATTTGCTTATTTTACATAAGATGAAAAATAACTTGTGAAACCAATCAGTTTCCAAATAATTTAAGAATCAAATATATCTCGAAACGTTTGTATACTTTGGAAATGTGTTGCAGTTTTTATTTGTAGAGGATTGTGAACGTGATCAGGTTTGAGGTGTCTTAACTATTTTTCTCTCAATCTATTATTATTATCCATTTTGACATTGTCTTTTCAGAAATATCTTTATGAATCTCGTCATCGGCATGCATTGAATCGAATGAGAGGGACTGGAGGAATATTTGTCAGAGGCCAGGAGACAGACACTAAAGCTAACATTCATCAAATAGGAAATTAAGTACCTGAGATCTTAGGTCCTTTAGAAAGATACTGACTAGAATGGATATATAATCACTTTAAATGTGACATTATCAGTGGACTTTGTGAGTCATGAAGAATGACCTTTTTAAGAGCCGTTTTTTTACTTTTGCATTAGTTTTACTATAGTTTGATTTAAATTAAGTATTGACTATTGACATTTAAAATGTGAACTCTGGTAGTCATGGTCATTATGACTAGGCTATAAGACCACTCAATCTGTAAGATGTAGCTTTGTTGGAATGATTACATGTCTCCATGCCCCATGATTTTGAAATGATGCCAATTTTTTAATAAGACATAAAATGTGACTGGACAGCAATTATTCTCATGATTTCTGCCTAATCATTTGCTTCTTTCTTGTACTTGTTTAAAGTTTACTTTATTACATGATTTTGATTATACAAAGGACATTATTGTAGAACAATAGTTTCCTCTGAGGCTTTCCATCATCTTGGAACTTATCTTAACATATTATTTTAAAGATTTGTCATTTATTGGAACCAAATACTTGTATTTTAGAATGTGCACATATTTTTTCCACTATATCTGCAAAATTGCTGAAACCAAATTCTAAACAAAACAAAATTATTATTATAGCAAAAAGGACTAGAACTAGTAATTTTAGGTTTTGTAATTACCTGGAACCAGTAATTTTCAAGCAATTTCTCAACAAAAAATTTTTTTTTCAATTTTAGTGGGTAAATGTTATGTTTTCTTTGTTTGTGGGATTCTCTGTTGACATTTTAAAATAAAATTCAATCAACATGATTATGATCTGCAAGAACATGAACATTGGTATCAATAAATTTTATCTGGGAACTTAAAAACAAGTATTTTGTACTTACAAATGTAAAGCTTTTTCTTGCTGGTACCTATACAATAAGAATAGCTTTTATTACTGTTTATTATTCAAGTTAACTGTAATAATAAATAGCCTATGACCGAAATGTGTAATAAAAGTAATCTTTTGATGTCAATCATTCTTATGTTGTATGATTCCATGCATTCAAACATGAAAAATATGTCAATCCATATTTTTAAAAAATGCAGAGACTTCCTTTTGGATTGACATTGTGATTTATATCCTTTATGAATGGCTGTCATTTCAACACACACTGACTGACAATATGTTACTAACATTTATTTGTAGTATGATTTGATGATAATGGTAATAAGGGGAAGAGAATGCAATCAGATTAGCAAAGAAGGAGATGAGTAAAACAAAGTATGTGCAAACCTTTGTTTTACTCATTTCCTTTTGATGATTATGTACTGGTTGCATCATAAGCAACAATAATTCAAAACGCTGCATTTTTACATAATTTATTTTAGTGTGTTTTTGTGCAGTTTTCAGAATCTCCTTGATATTAACAATAAAACTTTCATTACCATGTTAAATTGTTTGTTTTCTAGTGTCTACAAGTTGTTTGGCATGGTGTGACAAAATATTAATTAAATTTATGTAGATATACATTTCCTACATTAGAACAATCATCTCCAGCACAGGATAGTAAATTTTCTTCTTTCAGAAAGGCTTTAGTTGCATTCTTTTTTTACCACTTTTCTTAGGTTGCTCTGTCCCTTTGTTTATTGGTTTGTGGTGGAACCTTGCATCTAAATTTTTTCCTGATCTCCAACTGAGCTGAAACTTTGTACACTTACACACAGACACCCAATTACAATACAACACTTCATGATCAGTGACCTCCACTGATCCTTGAATGACCTCTGTGGATATCTCAGAAATGGAAAGTGGTAGGGACATCAGGATTTTACAACAGAATTTCTTTATGCATGGTCACCACTTAATTTTCATTTGTTGGAATCTCATAGGCACCCCATCTCCTAGACGCTAGATCTCCTATTACATCTTAGAAGACTTTAAAAAAAACAATATAAAATTATTTTTTTTTAAACGCACTTTTCCAAAATGTGCTAAAAAAGTATAAAACAAATGTCTGCCCAAAACTTCAGAGTTGTTATAGCCATATGACTATAAATCTCAATGTTCTTTACTAATCACAAAGTCATGCACACAGCAGTATTGCTAATTTCATTCCACGTGTCAAGATCACGATTGATGGGGCATACAAGTTGTGAGAATTCATATTTCCATGATTAAATAGTAACAACTGTGTCACAGAACACTTACTTGCAACAATGCAAACATATATGTGCCCAACATTGTATTTGTCAAGTCATACAGCATTGTATTCCTATTGCTCAACCTGATTGTAGTTTCCATCTTATTTTTTGTATTAGTACTGGTTTAGTACTGGTTTTATAACATCTCTACTAATCAGTTGTGAGTTGCAAGTCCAGGTCATTTGTAAGTCCTCGTTTGTCTTGAGTTATAACCAGGACAATTTAAACTTGAGGACAAGTTTAAAAAATGATTAATTAATTAAAAGATCTAGGTCATCTAATACCCACAAATAAATAGCGGTAAAACAACTAAAATATTTATATATTTAATCCAAATGGACATGATATATTTTTAAAGGAACACTGCTTGGTTTTAAATTTGACAAAAATTGTCTTTGGATATAGTGAATCTATTTGAATATGTTACAAATGGTCTTTCTGTGATGTTAATTGTCAATGACACATTCATGTTTTAAAAATAAGTAAATTCTACATTTAACTATTTTCCTGGAAGAATACATCAGATGTGTTAAGTCTAAGACTTGGCATATATTAATTAAAATGCCATTCGAAAGAAGATGAATGCCAAATGAATTGTGGTAAGAAATTTATTTTTTGTGTAAAATCATTGCAAAACAGAACCTTATTGGTTACATTTTTTTACATATATTCCTAAAGCATAAAAATTCCATAAACAGCATTCTGAAAAAATACAAATGAACTGATAATTTTAAACTAAATAATGAAACAATCTTTGATTACAATGAAATTTATTACATTTAAAACATTTTTCCATAGAAAATCAACTGAATGTTTTACTAAAGCAAAGCAAAACTGGACAATATTGACCCATTCGTATCATACAACTTCATAACCCAGGGGATCCTTGTTTTCATCCAGAAGTGCTAGAGATGATTTGGTGATCTGTATCAAAATATGCTTCAATGACTCTTTGTCAAATTCCTGTTGATGCAAATTTATAAACTTTTATTAGATTACCTTTTGACAAGAAAAAAAATAAAGTTACCCCCAAAACCCACACCAAACATGACGACATTTTAAGAATAGATTATTATAATTCATAATGTTATTTCCTGTGAAATTATTCATCATGCTGTATTGTAACATCTAAACCAGGAGCCCTCCAAGCTTTCAAGTAACCTTCTAAATAGTTTCAAACCTCTGATCCAATACCTACCCATTTCATATCAATATTATTGCATTGCTAATGGCTGCAGTAAATAAACACTTTTTAAATATCAAAGGGGAAAATAGTCATGGGAATGAAGAAAAACTATTTGTATCAAAGGGTTCCATCTAATCATTTGAACAACTGTTGCAAATGAAAGCTTCAATTATTTAAAAATGAATCTTAAAATATTGTGTGCCAAATAATGTTACCTTGTACAACTGGTACTGCTCTGATGCCAAAACATCAGCTATCTGGACTGCCTCGGCATAAAAGTGACTGGAGTGAAGAACACTGTGAAGATTGAGGCACAGAGCAGGAAGATGAAGCTTTCGCAGACGGCTCATTTGATCAAGCCGAGATTGATCTGGGTCCAGATTCTAAAAAGAATATTTAGACTTTAGTCCGAGTTACAAAAGCTCAACAGATTATCTAAAATATGGTATAGCTTTTCATTTGATACTTGATGAATAAAAAGTGGTTAAAATGTATTTTTTCATAAATCTGTGGATGTGGTTTCAAAATAAATCGGCAGTCATTAGGTTAATTAAAAAAAAAAAATTATTTAAAAAAAGCCTCACCTCGAATGCATCAACAAGCCATCCACCATCAGTAAACAATAAAACATTGTAGATCCTGTCTCGAGTTGTCTGTTTCAAAACAAAAGACATTTTTCTATATTTTTTTTATTTTACATAAAGGCAGGTTGCTAAGCATTCATACTGATTAACTTCTCACAAACTAAATTCTGTATTAAAAAAATAATTTAATTCCTATAAATCCCCTTTGATTTAACTAAAGATGTTGAATGAATAACAGATAACCAATAATTGGCCTTTGAAAACGATTTTTTGTTGTTTATTTTTACATAATAATTTTTAATAATTGTTTTTAAATTAATATTATAAATTAAAGAAACCTATTAAAATTGAAAATTTACCAACGCTGATATCTGATAAAACATCGTTTTTTGTGGGTCTCTATTGGTACTACTTTATATATTTTTTTATGCAAAAAGTTAAAAGATCATCTAATTTTAGAAATTATAGAAAGCAGTTTTTTCATCAGCAAATAAAGCAGATTTTGCTGTTTGATCATAGAAATTCACCCTTATCAGCTTGCGAAAGAATGATCGCTTTAAAATCAGATTTGAAAAAAAAATATTGAAATCCCTTGATTTAATTGATGTTTTAAATTACTCAAAGGTAATACTTGCAGTACCAGTACATAAAGATACTTTGACGGTTTAACAATAATGAAGACCCATTTTATTGTAACACAAAGGGATCCATATAAACCTTTATAAATATATATATAAATCTATATAAATCTTTAAAGATCCAGCAGAGAAGTAAAATAGTAAAGTAATTCCTTAAAACACAGGTAAAAAAAAGGTTTCTGAACACTACTTTATCAAAGAAAACCTTCACTTTCATTGTGATAAAATTGATAATAGCATACCCTTGTCTGTACTTGTAAATTATGCATCCATCTATCATACTCTTGCTGGTACTGTTTCATCTTATGTTCAAATGCAACTCGGTCTGTAAAACTTCCACCTTCTAAACCATTAGGCTTTAATGGCTGTCCTTGGTGGTATAAGCTGAACCAGTCATTAAAACTTTCTACAGCATCCTGACCATAGTAAAATAAACATCAGGTTATGAAAGTAAGATTTTTTCATATGGTCTGTCTTAGTGTCTAATAGCAGATTAAGAGATTATTAAATTTAACTAACGTGGAAAAAAAAGGTAAAACTTAAAAAAAAATATTTTTTTAAAATCAGTTGAATCATAAAGAAAATAATCGTTAAGGAAAACTTACAAGGTAAGCCTTCATACACATGTATTCTCTGATAGCATTGCTGTCATCAGCTGGAAGATCATTAGAGCCAGTCTGAAAAAAATAAAACAAATCATTTTTAAATTAAATAAAAATTCATAATAAATATATATAGATTGCTATTAAACATGATATGTTTACACTTTATTAATATAGAGACAAACACTTCGGTTGTAAATTGAATATGTCTATTACTTCCTGTCAACTACATATCTATACCAGCTAAGTGTTTCTGTCTGTATTTTTGCTGTCGGAGGCTTCTTGTATAATTTTTATTAAATACCCCGGTACAAAGTAACTGCCTCTTTGTTAATACAGTTTGATACACAGACCTATAGTTTATTTTTTCACTTAGCAGATATCTATAATGAACACTTGGTACAGGTATACTCCTCCTGCTTAACTTCCATAAAGGTTTTAGTTAAATTTTTAATTATATTGTTTTCTAGCAGTCATTTGAAGTTATCGCTATGTTTGCAAGTGACCTTCATGTGCCAGAGTCTGTAAATGATGTCAATGGTATCAGATGGCAACTTTTCAAAAACTTGTCGTGCAGCAGCATGTTTCTTAACAGCTGTGTAGAAAAGATTATTTGAAATCTTACTTTAAACATTTTAAATTCTCTAAAAAAATTTAAGTCTTAAGCAACACACAAGTATAAAAGCCAATGTAAAAAATAAAATAAAATTAGGTTTTAAACATGTTTTCCTTAAACCTCAATTATTGTCCACTGCAGATACTTAAGGGAAAAAAATTATGATAACTAAAATGAATAAGTTTACAAATGAAAGATTACTTGTATCCTAGTAAAGTTGCTAAATGTGATGTCAAATTTTGGCCCTCATTAATTGAACAAAATGGTTTTATATGAACAACTGTAGAAATTTTACAGAAAAACCTTTAAATTCAATATCTCTGATTAATAAACAACTTACCAATAAATGTCCTCATCATAGCATTAGCCTGCTTGATAGCTTCTGGTCTGTGAGCTTGATCAAAGACAAGCCATTCAATTGCATCAATCTTTGCCTTATCCTCCTGAACAATTGAAAATCACATTGATAAACATGCATGTCTTTTTTGAAAAGTAGATCACAGATAAATAATAACTTACTGAACAATAATTAAGAGAAATTTGAATATTAAAATGTCTAAACCAATTTATTCCACAACGATTTAAATAAGTTTTTTATGATTTAATAGAATACTGTAAATTAAAGGTTCCTTGTTTCTATTATAAATTATAGCTAGCTAAGCTAGCATTAATAAGTTCCATAGTTTAACTTCTCATCTCAGCTAAAATGCTAGCATGTCATCAAATGGATATTACTTTATAATTTCTTACTTCAGTTATAGTTAGGTCAACTGCCAAACTAGTGACCGGGTACACAGATGCCGATTCCCTTAATCTGATTCTTTCCACAACAGACTTTGTTATTAGTGCAATATTCAGACCTTCTTCCTCAGCCCAACGCAAGCACTGTTGACGCTCTTCTTGGGCCTCAATTTCTGGTTCAAAAAAAATTTAATTTAATAAATAAAACAGTTATATATTGGTTTAAAAATATACACTTTGAGTGTCTTTTTAAGAATTATCGATGTTCAAATGAGATGTCACAAATATTGCAAACAGTTGCCAGTGTGACAATTTTAAGATTTAAATGACAATCTATTTAACCTGAGAGCAGGATCTTTAAAGCAAGAATTCTAAATATAAAAAGTAGCTTAGCGAATATGAAACAGTATTAACTGACCTTCCAGAAAAGCTGCATACAACTGGACCTGATCTGTTGGATTAAGTTCTGCAACATAATGAGCCACTAAACTTGTATGTTTGTTTCTAATTAATTCTTCCACATATGCTTTAAGGATAGCTTCACAGAGTTCTTCCTGCAGTAAAAAGATACTTTTTAAAATAAAGGTTTTCAATCTTTTTAGGAAAAAATTTTGAATATATGCAAACCATAAATAAACTATATATTAAAAAATAAAAAAAAAATATATATACATTTATGTTTATAAAATGGATGGTATTTTATATATTTGAAAACAATAGCTAAATTAAAATTTCAACCCTTTTTTCTCCTACATACTCTCACCTTGCAATCTTTTCCAATGGTCTTGAGAAATAAGACAATATGTGCCATAAATCGCAGCAGATGGCCTGAAACTGGCTCTCTATCTTTCTGTAACAATCTGTACATCACTTCAATTAAACCTATGGATAGTTTTGTATTATAAAAGTAACTGCATTTGTCAGAGCACTCCTCATTTACAATCACAAATCATCCTCTACCTCAACTCTTCCCACCTCATTTCAAGTAGGTAACTCCGACATACAGTTTACACCCTCTGCTAGGAATCTTGGTTATATTCTTTCTAACAACATGTCTCTCGATAAACATATCTCTCACATTTGTCGTTCGGCATACACCGCCATCCGTCAGATCAGCTCCATCCGCCACTACCTGACAGTTAGCGCAACAAAAACTCTAGTCTGTGCTCTTGTTCTCTCTCGTCTTGACTATTGCAACTCACTTCTGTCAGGTTCACCGAAACATTTTATAGAAAAACTGCAGAAAGTTCAAAACTCTGCTGCTAGGCTTGTTCTTAAGGCAAAAAAACATGATCACGTCACTCCACTACTCCACTCACTACATTGGCTCCCTATACAGGCACGCATTGACTACAAGCTGTCTCTTCTCTGTCACAACTTTTTCTCGGATTCCTGCCCTTCCTATCTAACTGAACTTCTTTCTGTCTATTCACCCCTTCGACAACTTCGCTCCTCCGCAGACTCGCGTATTCTGTCCGTTCCCAAGACACGCACTAAATTATATGGTGAACGATCTTTCTCTTTCTGCGCCCCCAAACAATGGAATTCTTTGCCACTACACATCCGCAATATAACAACCACACAGGCCTTCAAAACTGCACTCAAAACACATCTATTTAAGCTATACTACTCTGACTGATTCTCCTCCTATAAACCGATAAACGTACATGGGTTTCCTTGTAAAAATGTCTGGTGTGGGTGGATGAATATACCTATGGTGTTGTTTTGCTTATATGTTGTTTTTATTTCATTTATTTATTTTATTTTAATATTATGATTATGCCTCTTAGCTATATTTATGTACAGCGCGGTGAGCCCAGCCCTAGGCCGGGGTACCGCGCTATATAAGACCACTTATTATTATTATTATTATTAGACAAAACTAAATTAAAATACAAAAATAAGAAACTTTTGTTAAGTAAAATATATAAAATATAAATACCTGATATGTCTCCAAGAATAATACATTTTTGAATGACATGGTACGAAATCTCTGATTGTATACGAATGTTCTGAAAGTGATTCAAAATTCATGAAACAATATGTTTGACATGAGTTTTATTATTTTTTAATGTTTAAATGTTTAACTATGTAACCATCATGTGCTGTAAAAGATTGTGGGATTTCTAGTGAAAAATTAGGTTTTATGTAATATATTATTTTCTAAAAATGAATTTAATTTTACTGTATCTTTGTTGTTTAGGTCAATTGACATGAATGTAAATTATGTGAAATTTAGGGGATATTTCTTTTTAGAGATAAAAGATAAATAAATTACCTCCTCTATTCTTGCAGAAATTTCATTGAAGATATCCTGTGGTTCAAGGCTTTAAAAAATCAGGTATCATTAAATTAATTTTAATATTAGAGGAAAAATATTTTTTTATATAACATTTAATGGTCAGATTTTATCAATTATAACCAATTTTAAGTGATAGCAAGGGAAGTAATCCCTCTAAAATATTTGTGTTGCATCAGTTAATTGGAAAATTATTGGAAAAGACATTATCCGCCATTATGCCAATTATTGTTTTTGATAAAGTTTGTACCAAAGCAACAAGACTACAAGCATGTCATTTTTTACATGTCATGAAATATTTTGATACATTTAAAATGGAGGGATCCCCTTTTGGTGAATATTTAGATGTCCAATCTCAAATATTTTTGTAATAGTAAATAATTAAAACAACAAAATCAGTAAACTTTAAAAAACTGTACAGCACATTTATCAAGTCATGTGTGATTTCAGTACTGCGAAAAAGAGCTTACAAATACCATGATACAATTATTGGAAGTTATTTTTAAACGCTAATAATATTACTGAACTTGGCTCTGACAGATTTTTTCAGTGAATTATTTTATAAATAATCACTTTGACAAATCACTCCAGTTAAGTTTGCAAATAAGCAATGTAATAATTTTAAAATTTTCTCTGTGTGTTATTATTACAGGTTGACAATGTTGCACTGCCTTTTTAATTTTCAGGGTTTTTATAGAAAAATTAGTTGAACAATTTTATGGTTAATAAAAACATTAATCCAGTTCACAGAATGTCTTGCAAAGGGGCTAAAGAGTCTCTTTCGTTTCTTACTCTTAAACCAATAGTTTTTAATCTTGCTCTTTGGAAATTATTGTTTTAAAAGGCATAAGGGTTTGCTTCAGCAAAACTGCAGTATACTCTAAGAGGGTGCCCAGAAATTAACACATTGGCGACTAGCTCCAATCTGCCATGTTGGCCTCCACAAGTTCACTTCATCTACAAAAATTTACTGCTGCTCTCACGTGAAATCTGTATGTTTTTATATTCTTTCAAAGTTTGGAATAGTTTTCCAAGTTCATACAAAAAGTACTAGACTACCAAATTTAGATGAAGGAACAATCGAACAGATCAATGTAGAATCTATTGAAATTAATGTAGAAAGTGATGATGATTATCAAAAAGTTAATATTTGAAAAGCTATATTTGAAACAAACTTTAAAAATTTGTACTTGAATGTCGTTAGATAATGTTAGCAGCAGGCAATGTTGACTATGGTGATGGGCAGTAAACTTGTGAAATGTATTGCTTTTCAACTTCAGATATTATAATTGAAAGGTTATTCTCTGAATAACCATGTTTTATATCGTAAAAATAATTTAAATTTATATGGGTAGCCTAGTGTTGTTAGTATTAGGGATGGTGGTATCATTTTTGTATGGAAGAAATGTTATCAGTTTTCTGAATCTGATTTTAAACTGGTGATCTGTTTTTAAAATGGTTTCCCAACTGTTCCCACAAGGACAGATTAACATGATATATTATTAGATTCTGAATGGCAATTCAAAATGTGATAATGAAAAGAAAACAAGAAATAGATAACTGTTGAAAAAATTTTGAAATTGGCCATTAATTTTATTGGGTTTTCCTAAACCAAAATGTGTTCTATCCAAAAGTTTACAGGAATTAAAAGAATGTATGTATCATTACTGTGATAAATGAGATTTTGATGGACAAAAATATTTTGGAAATATGTAAAATATATGAAATAAGAAAAGAAATACAGGGAAAATGAGGATCACTATTAGGAGACTATTAGTTCAGAGTATTTGATTGATTCCATATGGTTTGTGCTGGAAATCTGAATTAATTTCTTTTCCTCACTAACTCTCACTGGTGTGTTAGTGCAGGATATCAGCGCCGTAATGGAAACATCTGATGTCCCTTTGTGTTTATCTCAGTTAAATGGAATGAGACTGGGGAAATTTTGCCCTGTTCAATATTTCGAAGATTTAGTGAACCTATCAGATAATCTTCGTCCCGTTTCGCCCATATAAAAGGAGTGACATCTAATGCACACAGTGGCATAGATCACACTTGGACAAACTCACGTGAAGTCCTCTTTGATTGTTAAAGTGCTCTTAGGGAGGCTAATGTTTTTTGATTTGGATTGTACAACAGCTTCTTGAGCAAGGCTTAGTCCCAATGTGAGACAGGTCAGATTAAAGGTGACTGTCAACCAGAAGGTCACCTACATTTTTGTCCCATCTGAAGACAATAAGTGGAGGGGAAGAGAATACCCTGCTGGTGTCAACAAAAGTATGTGTGGATTCTTTATGAATATTTTTTTGGCCATCACATTGTGAGGGTGGCAGGTTAGAATGAATTTGGTTTGATCTTCATTTTTATTTGGATGAGGTTTGAAAGCATCATTTCCCTTGATACCGTAGTGCTGATACGAGTGAGTGCCAAGACAAGAGTAGTTTCATAATAAGCTCTTGAGAGGAAGAAGTCCATCATTTCATTAGCCCTATTTAAAAATCTTCATCAAACTGGCAGGGCAACGTCTGAGAATTTTGGGTAAAGGTATGAGGTCTTGGCATAATTTGGGGTGGGAGGATGAGTACAAGAGGTAACCATGACTGTCTGTGGGTTTGTAATAGGCAGATGTGAATAATCCATTTTCTTTTAATATTAGGGTAATATCCAGAAAGTTGTCAGAAAGCCCAGAGATTCAGGTAGTAAATTCTATGGATGGGTGGAGTGAGTTCAAAAACTCAATTAATTGTTGGAGTTCATTTGTTTCCATGGTAGTGTTGCCAATGATCTCATTAATATATCTCTTATAAAATTCTGGAATATGGCACATATATGCATTCTCTACCATATATTTGAAATGATCCATTAAAAGCAGGCTTAACTTAGGCCAATTTTTTCACCCATGGCCACGCCACTATTAGGTCAAAGAAATGACCATTGAATTCAAAGGAGTTAAGGGTGAGTACCAGTTCAGCCAGTCGGTTAATAGTCTCATTTCGGATGGATGGATGTGGTTTGTTTTCAAGGAAAAATCTCAAAGCACTAAGACCATCAGCATGTGGAATAAATGTGTAAGGAACAGACATTTAGTAAAAACAGTGTTTTGTATCAGGGATAAATTTTAGGGAATTAAATGTTTTTAAAGTGTAGTTTGTTTCCTTTATGTAAGTGGGTAAAGAGGTAACAAAAAGCTGAAAGAACCCATCCAGAAATTCTGAAATGTGATCAGTGGGACAAGAGCAGGTCGCAACAATAGGTCATCAAGGGTTGCCCACTTTGTGAATCTTTGGTAGCAAAAAGCAAGAAGGATTCCCAAGGTAACTACTGAAAATGTCTAAAGTAGTAGTGGATTCTTGAAGTGTCGATTCATCAATAAGACTTTTATTGTCTGTTGCACAATTTCATTATTGCGGACCATCCGATTCTTGATGAGCTTAAAGTATCTTGTGAGTTTTAACCAATTCCAAAACAAACTAACAAACTTAAAATATACATACAGAGCTTCAGTAAATTTTTCTGGCAAACTGTCCAAGTTTCTGGGTGTCCTGAAATGCAGCCGAATTTCCTGTTCTACTCTGACATCTACCATTACCTGGAAAGTTGTAAAATTATCCAAATGACAGGCGCTTGTATTTTTTCTCATAAATTAATTTGTAATAATAGTGCAACTTAAAGTGAACATTCAAAAAAGAACTTATACCTTGAAATAAGCCCAAACATAATCCATCCATGTTGAGCAAACAGGCAACAAACCATGGAGATTTCCACTGAGTGTGGCATACACTGCTCGCTCATGACGATTCATATCTCCCTGACAAAAAAAAAGAGTCAGCTATTAAAATATAAGATATCGCAAATTAGTGATTGCACCAAATAAAAACATCACTGGAATTCAATCATCAGACCTGTTGACCTCAAACTCTTAAAATCGTACAATATCATCACAAAATCGTTCAATACATTATCTTAATAATAAAAAAATAAACATACAGTATATTATAAGGTGTACACCTCAAAATCGTACATTGTACACCAAAATCATAAGAGTAAACAGGTCTGAATCATTGCTATTTATATTGATGCATAAATGAGCCCAAAGCTTGACTAGGCCAATGTTGTAGAAATACAATGCGATGAAATACAATGTTAACAACATTTTTTAAAATTACACAGTGCTGAGATCTAAATAAGATGTTGATATATATAAATTTAATAGATGTGTTATGTGGATAAAAAGTGTTAATTGTGTATAAGTTTACAAATGAGATTAAAAATAAGAACATGAGTCCACTCAAACCTCAGAAGCCATTTGCCAGCAAACTCTCTTCCAAACATCTCTGTATGGATTCCCTTCTACAAGTGCCACATCTGATTTCAGCGATGTTCCATAGTAGTTAGGATCATGAAGCAGACGCCATCCTTCTAATGTTGCTGCTCTCCATGGTTGACCAAAACGATGACATAGCTCTTGGGCCTAAAAATGCCCCAAAAAATATTTTATAGCACTCAGTACTATTTGTTTCTAATGTGTAAAGTTCTTTGGTATCTATGCTATACGCTTCAGCACTTGCCAAAAGATTAAAATTATATACAAAAGGATACAGCTTTAAAGATAACATACTTTTTCCAGCTGTCCTGCCCTCAAACATATAAAAAGATGTTCAATAAAAAATGTCTCATCTTCCTGATCAAGGTCATCTAGTGGTTTCCCTTGTCTGTGTGGAGCATCAGGATCCTAATAAATTTTCAAAATCAAAATTGTATGCATCAAATGCAAAAATGAGTACTTCAAAAATAATGCAAGTTCTAAAACATAATTTAAATGAAAATCTTCAATTTTTTTTTAATTAAAAAAAAAAGTTGATAAATAGCAATAACAAATGAATAAATTCTTGTTTATAATATATAATATTCTATACAAGATCTCAGGTTTAATACTTAAATTCCAACAACAACAAAAAAATTAACCAACCATTTCTGTGATGAATCTGCCAGAACCTAGGCGATGGTCTTGTTTTGACTTCTGAAGATTGTGCAAAGTATTCTCCCTATGCGAAAAAAAAGTGTGTTTTTATAAATTAGAGAGACCAATAACATTTTATAATTCTACCATGTATGCTTTAAAAAATATATCTTAAAAGGTGTGCTCCAGTGGCAGTTTCAGCACAACTCATGAATGTATTGAGAAACTTACCAAGCCACAGGCTGATCCATAAAAAATTTTGCATTCTTCGTGAAAGTGTCTATGTTTTCTAAAGTACAGGTTTCCAACCAGTCAATCACCAACTGCAAAATCATAGCCCAGTCAACAAGTTAAAAAATGAAATAAACATTTAACAGCTAACTAGTGTTGATAAAATTAATTTAAGTAAAATTATTTCAACATAAAATATAAATTACAGTTCTCTTACAAGTACTTGTATACAGTAAATGTTTTTTAATAAGTTTCCCCTAAAATTAATCTGTTATGTTAAATTGTTTCTTAAACTACTTCTGCACTCCTTTTTTCCTTTCACTTGCCTGCCTGATGTATAAAAAATCTTGTCACACTGATTCATGTCCCCTAGCAAACCTAAGTACACTTGGCTGCAAAAGTTTACTGGAGAAGTCCTAATGCTTTTATCTTGTTTTTGTGTTCCAATCATTAACAATTTTTTAAAAACATGAATCAAGATTTTAGATGACTTTAGTTTGGGGAGTTATTATGAATTTTTGAAGTAGAAATTTTACCTGACTCTGTCTAACAAGAGACTCCTTTTCAAAGAGATGATTAGCAATATTCTTTTCACTTAGTGCCCATACCTGTTAAAACCAAAGACATAAACATTGTTACAACAAATTTAAATCTACGACTGCATTTAATATTTATTACTTTGCTTCCAAATAAAAAACAATAACTGCATCGAGAACAACAAAAAATACATAGGATTAACTGCAAATCCTTAATGACCTTTTGTCTTCAGTAAAAAAAAATATTGCTTTATTAGATAAAATAAGAGATACCGAAGTTTTTGTTGACAACTGTAAGTCATCATCTTCATCATCTAAACCTAGGTTGTCTTCTCTGGCCTCAGTGTCTAATCTGTCTTTGTACAAAGAGTTAACCAGCTTCCAGGTATTCTTCTCATGCTGTAGTACCTCATGTGTGTTCATAGTTCTCTTCATTCTGAAACATATAAATGTCAAGGTCATTAAAATACAAAAGTAATAAAATCATTATGCTTAATTCCTCATATGAACAAAACTACAAACAATGATAATAGCTCAAAAGCAAGCTTTTATCTCAGGGACTGGAGCATCAAAGTGTAAAGAAATGTGTTGCTATATTTTAAATGTCACAAATCTTGTGCACCTATACATATGCATTAACAAAATAAGGACAAAGACTATAATAAATTATTCAATAAATTAGAGGTTATTTGGATGCAAAATATTAAATATATTAATAAATCTTAACAATAAAACATACTTGGGTTGATTACGAGTGACACCTCTGGAGAGATGTTGAATTTTTAAGAGATTTTTAGAACAGTGGGATTCATAATCAGTCAAAAGCTCAAAGATTTGTTGTGGTGTAGGATGGTCCTTAAGACTCTCTTTGAAAGCGCTGTATAAGCCTTCAGATGCTGTAGAATTTGAAGAAAGTATGTAATGTAAAATTAGTTAAGAGGAAAAATGATTTTCTGACAAAATTTAGTGCTATGCAACTGATGCAAATAAATGAAAAATTGCTTTAATCAAAATTATTGGAGCCCCTTGTGCTTTTGAGGCACTTGTAAAATGACATGTGCTTCCCCATCATGTAATTTAATAAACCACATCATACTTATAATAATGATCAACCAGATATAGAAGTTTTTTTTAATTTACCTATTAGTGCAATAAAATTTGGGATAAACTGCAATCACAACAAAGTTTTAATTCCAAAACCTGGCATATGATTAGTGCTACCCTAAGTTGGACAATAAAGAAGCATCAATTTGATTATTACCTTTCTTCCCAGGATCATCTTCAGCAATAAATGCTACAGTCTTGGTATTAAGTTCAGTCAAGTCCTGCTATTGGAACAAATGATTTATTTTGATGTTTCATTTTAGGCAAGAAATCAGATTGATTCTTTTGCATTAAACATTTCCAATTTGCTTAGTCTAATAAAAACACTTGAATTTGAATGAATAGTTATAATTAATTGTCAAAAATTGACTGTGTACAGAGTAATGTATACTTTTTAAGACACATACCTCTGAAGTAGCTTCATCCACAGGAAATGTAACTCTGGAAGAAACATGGAGCAAACTGCCGCCTCTGACAGAGGAGTTGTCAAAATCCTTTAAAAAATGTTATAAAGTGTTGGTTAAAATAACGCATTATGAAAACCTTAGGTATAGTGGCTGTGCAGTCAAGAGTGTTGATCTCCTGGACATTCATGGTCTGGAGTTCAAACCTCAAGCAAGAACCAAAGTAGCACCACAAAACCCAACACCACAAGTAGATGGGAATGGGATTCGTAAATATCGGAATGTGGCTTTTTATGGGACCTATGGAGTCCCAGAGTGCATTGAGACAGATGGATGCCAGACAGTAACATTTTTCCAAAATGGCACAAAGTAGGCAGCATATGATTGCTAACATAAACTGCTTTCAATCTAGGTAAATACAAGGCACAAAATAAATGTTATAAAAAAAAATTACTTACAGGTGACTGAACTGGAGCAGGTTTCTTGGCAGGTGTGAAATAGAATAAACTTGCATCAGGTTCAGATTTGGAGTCATGTCTAATAGGTGAAACTGTAGAATGAAAATTAGCTTCAATTTAAAACTTTGACAGCCTTTAATAATAAATATTTATTTAGTGACTAGGAAAAGGTACAGTCTGTATTTTAAAAATTGGTTTGCTTTCTCTAACTTCATTAAGCCGCCATTTAGGAAAACTTCATTAAGCCGCCATTTAGGAAAATATTTACATATTCACAAATATACAATAACATACTGTAGCAAAGAGGAGGCTGTTTATGGAAAAAGAGATAAAAGTTGATCTTAAATCTGTTTGAGGGATGAGAATCACTGTGTTTTGTGCAAAATTATCAGCATCACTTGAGCGTCTGAGTTGTATTTTTATGTCTAATTGTCATTGGTTGAGAGGTGTAGAGAAATAAACAAGTGTGAGGGTATTTAAGGTATGTGAGCAAGACGATCATTGGATGCCCAGATTTCACAATTAGTTGTGGTAGTAGCCCAGGAGTTTGATGTATAGTATCCCAGGAGTTCATGTTTTAGTGTTGGTAGTCAGAGTAACACTACATCAGTGTGTGTCATGTCCTTGAAGTTAGAAAGTGACCAGTGGTGTTGTATTGACTCTGTGTTGTTGAATTTTGTTTAAAGAAGAACTGAAGTTTTATTTAAGTGTTGCTGTATTGTGCACAAGTATTAGGCTGACTCTGGTGAGAAGAGTTTTGTGATGATAATTATTGAATCCCTAGACAACAGTGCAAGAAAGGGGCAGTCAAGAGGACCCAGAAAATATTTTATCAACATTGTGGTATGTTTCAATGTAGTATAGATAGAAGGCCAGACAATATTTAGCAATCTGTCCAGCCAAGGTTAAAATAACAGTTGGCAGACCAGTATCTCATGAAAGAAGCAGCACTCACACCATCTGTCCAGTGAGACACTTGGGGTTAGAAAAGCCTAATTAGGCATAATCTCAATGACTCATGAAGGGAGCAAACAAGTGTCTTTGGAATGAAGTTGTTGCAGTAAAAAAAAAATGTCTACAAATCCATTTTTAAATTTCAAACAATTTAAAACATAGAATGGACTCTTACATGGTGCATTCCTAAATGTACGGGGAGTTCTCGATGCTCTATTAACATAGGGTGACACTGCTTCATCCAAAAGTTGAATAGCTGGAATAAAAGTGTAAAAAAATAAGAGTATATTTTAAAAGTTAAGAATATCAATTTGTAAAACATTTTATAAATAAAAGCATATTTTATCTTTAATCAGTTTGGATGAATTCCTGTAAATCATTGTAATATTACAAAATCTAGAACAATGCAATAATTTTATAATAAAACAATAAAAGTTCCTTCATCATAACTCACATTTTTGAAGAATGACATTTGAGCTACGTCTTTTAAATATTTTAGCTGTTTCTCCAGCACGTGGATTTAAGGCGTCTCCATGTTGTAAATATGACTCATATGATGGACTCTACATTCCAGAATATTTGTTAAATAAATAAATCAGTCAAAATTTACAATTAGTGTATAAATATAATCAAGTCTGAAAATTTACAAATAGGTCAAAATCAACACAAAAAAAATTCAAAATTAAAAGGCATAAAGAGTCTAAAGTGAAACATAGATTTCTTTTCAATAGACATATAATAAAATATCGTACTTTTTATTATTATGTGTATTGAAAGCCTAATATCGGATAGCAAAATCCATAAATCATCCATAATTTGGTTAGCCTACAACAGTAACAGCAACACTCAATGATGAAGGTACCATAACCTGACTGTTCGGACAGACTATTTGGTTTCTATAATAGTGCTTAAATATCAACGTGACTTCAATAAATTTTTTACAATAGGCCTAACTTTGATTAAATTATAGTTGAGTGTCGTAAATTTAATATAAATGAAATGGAGTAGCCCCTATTTTATTCATTTTTCAATTTATTTTTATTTTTTTAAGGAATTTACTTATCATTTATAGATGTAAGCCTAGGGCTTTTATTACTCATTTGGTATGTGTGTTTGTGTACGACTACCCTATGAATAAACTCAAACTCTGTTTGCGTATATGACATATAATGTTATATTCTTTTCATAAATTAAATTTGAACTTTTCTGACTGAAATGCTAGAATATGGCTATTACTACCATTAGTCTATTTGGTAAATTTACACTTTATTACTCACCCGAGTTTCTGCATATGAGTGAGCTCCCCTTGTTTAGTCACAGATTTTAACTAGGGTTAACTATTTACTTTTAAAAAATATTAAGTCAAAGAAATGTTATTTTAAAGTAATACCGGTATTTGAAAACAAGGTTGCTGCTTGAGTCTGATCTTTTCATCAATGGAATTATAATTAATTGATATGATTTACAGTGAAACTTGTAATAGGAATTATAATCAATTGATATGATTTACGGTGAAACTTGTAATAAGTGAGTAAAAGTGTATCTTTGAAACTGTAAGTTGTGTTTCCATTATTTTAAATATTTTAAAATAATTTTTATCTTTTTATTAAAATTTACATTTTTTTTTGTACAGTATGTAACACAAACACATGGTTAAAGGTTTGTGTTAGGTCATAGAATTTAGGTTTGAAGATTTACGCTTAAGTTAGGGCTAGGGTGAACTAAATTTCAGGATAAATTTACACTTGAGTTAGAGATACTGATTTAGCATTCACATTAAGTAGATTTATAGATGTTAGGGCTTTACAGAAACATTTTGCTAATTTAAAAATTAAAAAAAATTGTCCAGATGTGTTGATTTTCAACATTTTTCCATTTCTTTTCTTTATTGTTGCCGGACGTCTATCTCCCGCACTATTTGTCCGGCGACCAAGTCACATGACCGCCGTAACAAAGTGGCGAGAGATATCTTGTCGGTCAGCCTTGTTACGTGACTGCGAATGATTCAAAACTATTGTTAATTTTAAAATCTATTTCTCTACCAAGTAATGTACTGAGTATCTTGAATGCAAATAATAGAAAAAAACTTAAGTGAAAGTGGCTTGTAAACATTTTTGTTTAGTTTGTTATTTGAGTTTGTGCACCAGTAATCCATAAAATAAATTAGGGGCCAGTTTGGAGTAGGCAACCAATAAAAGTAAAAGATTTCATTTTAAATTGCTACAAAATATTTAAAAACTTCTCATGAAACTACTGTTGCTAATGAACAAGATAATATAAATATAGTATAAAATATTTTAAATTAAAATGGGAGAAAAAAAACCCAATCCTATCCCCTGTATTGATCCACAAATCATAATATCGTCAAGCGACCACTCTACCACTAGATCACACAAGATCTACCAAACTGTACTTCGTTCGGAATTATAAAAACTACTAGCCGTCCGGCGGTCACGTGACATACCGCCGGACGTATATCTTGCGCACTATTTGTCCGGCGCGCCGGACGTGTAGACAATTCGTTTTTTTTTCTATGCAAATTTTAAGTAATGTCTTTTTAAACATTTATTTCTTTAAAAAATAACGCATTGTCATCATTTTCCCTTTTTTTCATTTGTTTCTATTAGTATTAAATTAGCTAAAACATATACACCTTTCTTCTCCAATTTTGCGATACATTTTTTGACATTGCCATCATCTTAATCTGCTGTCATGGCAAAAAAGATGACGACCATATAAAAAAGTAGTGCACAAATATGGTCAGTATTAATAGTATTAGTGATAGTAAAATGCCCCAAAAAAAATGGAGAGATCATTAAGTTACATTAATGGGCTATGTTACATGAACAATTGGGGCTGTTCAAAGAAGCTTTAGAAATCAAATAAAAAGAAAAGTTAGCACTAACTATCACTGCCTGATGATATCTGCCCCCCCCCCCCCATTTTAGATGAATTTAGTTAATCAAACACACCACCAACCCCCTACTGGATGTTAAATTAATGAAGTATACTCTATTCTATTGACTCTATAATACTGTAGCCGTAGCATACCATCTATAGCCTAACTATAATTTTAAAAAAGGCATCAATAGGGCTTATATGATTAAGTATATTAGTATTATACAACTTCATCAATCCGTGATCACTTCTCAGTTCCCTCAGCTGCTCAGTATTACACAGAAGACAATGGAGTCGGTTAAGCACTGGATGACCATTAACAAGCTCAAATTAAATGATGATAAGACTGAGCTGCTCCCCATTGCGACCGCTCAGAAGCAGAAATCTGCAAATAACACGACATCCATTACTCTCTCAGGTGTGCGTATTGAGTTAGCTCAAACAGTACGGTACCTGGGTGTCTACCTAGATAGAAGACTAACTTTTGATAGTCATATTAACATGCTATGCAGGGCGATTTTTCTGGAGCTGCGCAGGATTAGTCAAAATAGGCCCTTCCTAACAATTGATACAACAAAGAGGCTGATGTCTGCATTTGTGCTATCACGCATGGACTATTGCAATGCTCTCATGGTGGGTCTTCCAGCTACGCTCCTGGATAAAATTCAAATAGCACAGAATAATGCGGCTCGCATTGTTCTCCGCAAACGCAAATTCGACCATGCAAAAACACTTCTGAGAGAGTTGCATTGGCTGCCGGTGCGTGCTCGCATAGAGTACAAAATCGCAACTTTGTGCTACCGCTGCTTACATGACCTGGCGCCGTCCTATCTGAAAGAGCTGCTGACGCCTTATGTACCCAGTAGAGAGCTCCGCTCATCCGATAGTGGCAAACTCTCGACACCACGTGTTTGCCTTGAGACTTACGGAAAGCGCACTTTCGCATTTGCTGGTCCAACAATTTGGAACGCCCTTCCTGTCGATCTTAGAAACAACCAGACACTGGAGTCCTTTAAAACCGATCTAAAGACACATCTATTTCACAAATACCTTCTGGGATGATTGTCTACCTTATTTTCCAGTTAATGCATAATGGCTGTGTTGCTCCGGGTTGAAATGGCTAGAAAGACTTTGAGATTGTATGCTTGTAATTAGTTTTTGTAGTGTTGCGTTTGTTTTAAATGTGGTAAATTATAGATATGTTTTTTGTTGACTTTGTACCGCGCTTCGAGCCTTTGGGGATGAAGCGTGTTTTTGAAATGAACTTTATTATTTTAAACTTTAGTGATTAACTAATTCATTAGAGCCTAAATGGCAAGGTAGTTTAAGTGACAAGAAGTGTCTTTTAAAAATTACTTTTAAACTAAGATTCTAGGACTTACGGAGTAAGAGTAAGAGAGTTACTTACCCTTCCTTCCATTTTGAAACTATGAGAATAAATAAAATTATTGTGTATTTAATAGATTTGGACTTTTTAGAAAATAAGTTAAAGAACTATTGGTCAAGAAAGTCCATTGGAAAAGTTTCTAAGCAAGTTAGCATCAGCTCGGCAGACAGATGTCACGCAGGTTGCTCGAGTCCGAATCCAACCATAATGCGCGCCATCTTGATAAATGAAAAACTTGTATAAAAACCAAGAACACAGCGATGGAACAATGTCCATAGATCAATCATGTTGTAAAAGCGAGCTCACATAAAAGAGGAGCGTGCAAAAGCCCTTTAAGTATTTATTTTACATTGAAATACTTCGTAAATAAGATCTTAATCTATAGTAAGTGGTATGAAATATGCGTTTTTGTGTTAAAAAGCCCACTTTTTAGTATTTTTATAAAATATTTTAATTAGCATAAATCCCTAATTAGGCCCGGTAGTGTGGAGTGTGGATTCGAATCATTTCATTTTCAATCATCGATTTCAATGGATTTAAATTGTTTTAATAATATTGATAATATAGTTAAATTATGTTATTTTAATTATTTTATCACATTTTTTCATGTTTTACCGTAATTTTTTTAAAAACATAATTATAATAATAAAACAAGGGTGCGTCGTCTGACCCAAAGTAGTTAAGGGGTAAAAAAACAGTAACAGAACAGGTGTTAAATTTGGCATACATTTTTTTTATTTTTTTTTACTCAAAAGCACTAGAGCTGGAAAATTGAGATAAAACAAGGACAAATTTGTAAATCATTATTATTTTAAACATTAATGAATAAGTAAATGCGAAAAATAAATATTTATATTTGCTGTGCATTTTATGGACATTACGGTACATACAATTAAATTACATTACACGTGTCGGGTGCATAGAATGCTTTGTGATTTATGTTTTAATTTTAACCACTGAACAATGGCAAATATTTTATTGACTACCGCAAATTTTCAAAATGGTGGGAGGTTTGGATAACAAAGTAAAAAAATAAATTAGAATCCGGCTGCGAAAGGCAGGCGAACATTAGATGGGCAAATCCCAAACCCATAAATACAGGTTAATCCCGAGACCAAACAAGACCTTAAATAAAATCACGGCACATTTTACAACCGCAACGGAGTTGCATTGCCCCAGCTAGTAATTCAATAAATTATTGCTTCATAGTAGCATAGAGGCATATAATTATAAAATGGTAATAAGGGACGAGACTGCAATCAGGCTAGCAATATAGGAAATGAGTAGGCCTATACCAAGTATGGTCAAACCTGAAAAAGGGATCACAACAAAAAACTCCACAGTTGGCCAAAAATCCCTCGCCCCTTTTTTTTCCCAAATATAAAAAAGTGCCACCTGGGGAGAACACCCTCTACACAACCAATTTCTACACCACTGCTGACAGTGATAAAAAGACCTTGGGCTGTGAATAGCCACCACACATTCATCAAATTTATTTAACCGCAGAATATACTTAACTGAGCATTTTAGTGATAGACTTTTCATTTGAATCATCCCATCGATGAGTGGAAGCAGCAAAGAAATGTTACGGTTAACGAATTTTTAGTTTTAAAAAAGTGAGCACACAAGTAGTTAGAATGATGTTAACAAATGGTTTACGCAGCCATTGATATTCTCTTTCTCTTTCTTGTTCTTCCTTTTCTAGGGGGGTGGAGGGGTTCTTTCAATATCATAGTTCCCAGTCATTGTGGCAGCAATATCATAACCTTGAGCTTGTTATATCTTTAAGTCAAAGTCTATCAAATCACCTTTTGAGCATAACTGATCACCTAAGTTATCTGGTCAGTGTGTGATATGTGAGGTGCGCTGAGCAACATCAATTCCAAATTACATCTGGTGGTATATACCCTTATCTGGTGCTCCCTTGCTATGGTACACTGCTATTGTTTTCCTGTGCTCTCGTGAGCTCCTGCTATGTTAATACCTAGTTCTGGTGTCCCCCTTACTATGGTGATACCCTGCAGTGACACACCCCTGCTATGGCGGTATCCTGATCTGTTGCTCCCTTGTTATGGTGGTATCCTGAGGTGTTGCTCCCCTGCTATTGTAGTATCCTGATCTGTTCTTTCTTTTATATATTAAGGGCCCACGATCAGTTTTTGATCATATTGGCTCCTATGCATGTCGAGGGGATTTGCAATGTTTCTATGCCTGGTGTTGATGAGGATATTTCACTGGGTGCAAGGGCTACTTTGTGAGTGTGTCGTGCAATGGGGGTTGGAAGGGCTGAGGCAATAGACGCAAATGTGTCAAATGTTGTCGCCTCAACTGTTCCTTTTGAAAGCTTGTTCCAGTCTCTGATTGTCTTGGGCAGGAATGAGCAGTTCCTATACTGGCTTTTCGCTGGTATGAGCCGCCGGGGCAGGGGATCAGCCCATTATTTATCTTGTACATTATGGAGAGCCTGGATAGCCGTCGTCGTTCCTCCAATGGTGACCAGCCTAGTGTTTCCAGCATGCTGCCAACACTAGAGGTATTCCTGTAGCGGTTCAGGACAAAGTGTGCTGCCCATCGCTGGACCGCTTCCAACCTGTCAATGCTCTTCCGGGTAAATGGGTCCCAGACTGAAGATGCATGATCTAAAACCGGACGGACAAAGGCTTTATAGTCTGTTTCTTTCACACAGGAGTTGCCAATCTTTAGATTACGCCTAAGGTCTTGTTTGCCTTGTCGCACACATTGTTAATATGCTCGTCCCAGCGGACCTCTCTTTGAATGGTAACACCCATGTACTTTACGGAGGAAACTGGCTCACGTATCTGGAACCAGCTCCCCTTCCATATACGTCATAGTGAAACCTCGTCCAGTTTCAAAAAGTCCCTTAAAACTCATCTGTTTAGGTCCGCCTATGACCTGTGATGCACCCTCCTTGCCCTACCTCATTTTCTGTTTCGGGTTGATCCTGAAGTGTCAAAGTGTCCTCGTTTTATAGCCATTTTCATTGTTTCTATAGAATAGTAGTTACTATCCTAGTGTCTCATTTTTATTTTACTTAGTTTACATGTTTTAATAATTGTAAAGCGCTTAGAGCTTTATGATAAGCGCTATATAAAAATGCCTAAATAAATAAATAAATAAATATGGTCATACAGTTCGTATTGGTAGTGTAGAGGAGTACAACTTCTACAGACTGACGGTATCTGGCATTTAGCAGGATGAAATTCCATGTCCCAGGTCATCTCCCACTCAGTTAACCGATTGAGATCCTGTTTTAACTGGTCCTGGTCAGATCTGTTGGCGATCGTCCTATACACCGCTGTGTCATCTGCGAACAGTCTTGCTTGGGATGTCAGTTTCTCGGTTATGTCATTAATGTATGCTAGAAACAAACAGGACCCCTGACTTCACACCGACAAAGGAGTAGCTTGTACCTTCCCCCACTACTGCTTGGCATCGGTTGCTAAGGAAGCTAGAGATCCCTGTTTTAGTAGGCTAGTGCCATGGATCCCATATCTCTGAAATTTGTGTAGAAGCAAACTATGATTGACACGGTCAAATGCCTTTGAGAAGTCCTTCCTGCTGAACCTGATCCTTACCTCTATGAGCTTAAGGCAGGGGTTCTCAACCACGAGTGATATGATGTCAGTGGGTGCAGGGGGGCCCAGAAAATCAGATTGGGGGTTCGGGAAATATGCTTTGAAATAATATAGATGAGGATGCGGCACTGCAAAAAGGTTAAGAACCCCTGGTTTAATGTTTAACCTTGCAACTCAGTGATATATGGTCAGCACCTGATAATGATAACAGTGTTACGCGTCATGTGCACTTTCTAAAGGAAGCGCATCCATTTTAAATGTCTGGCTGAGATAGAACGACGATGTAGAGAAGGAATTACACCAGTTGGGGGTTCGCACATGGAGGTGGAAAGCCATGGATCGATCCAAATGGAAGGATGTGGTGGGCTGTCGCGTCACTGATGATGAGATAATATGGGAAAACAAGGCTATCACAGTGATAAGCTTTTTTTTTTTTTTCTTTCTACACAGAGGCTGAGCCGGCTTTCTCCATTTTCATTGGGTTCTAAAGGTCGTAATTTATCTTTTACTTTAAGAGAAGGGCATGGTGCCCCGAGAAATCTTCCAGCCTGTCTAGAAAACCATTGATGACGTTTATATATAAATATATACACACACATACATATTATTATATATATATATTTCTATATATCACCACTACATGACGGTTTTGAAAACAAAGTTGTTTTGTCTTGTCTTCCCGACAAGATGATAATATCTACAGAATTCAGATTTTTGCTTCGCGTTTTCTGTCCAGATTGCTTGTGTTAATTCACGCCCATTTACTATTTATTGTTGATACCAGATTTTCAGCCTTCATGACATTGCAACAAACATTCAAGTATCTTACTCTGAACAATAATCAGAACGCCCGAAGAAGTGTTAATGTAGTTACTCTATTGCAGTATTTGCTTGGCCTGGATTATTCTTGGTCCCAAATGTTTACTCCACCCCCCTTCCTATTTTTGCTCTATGTCGTTTTTCAACAGGTGAATTTTAGGGGATTTAGTTACAAAGTAAATCTTTATCTTGGTTTGGGACGGGTCTTGTATGTAGTTGAATTCTAGTTACACTATTAAACAGATGACAGATGTAGTATTATTACGGGTACTAAGAAATATTTTTTAAGTGGGGATAAGGCATCATAGTCATATTTTGCCTCAGTAATTATCATAACTTACATGTCAACTTACCTTGTGTTGAGTGATAATTAATGTAAAAGTAAAATACAAAGCAAGGGTAGAGAGTCCTTTAGCCAAAGGTATTCACTAGCATGCAATGGGAAGAAATTAGTTGTGACAGACAAAAAAAAAAAAAAGAAAAGAAAAAAAAAGTGAAATTCACTTTTAAAAAATTCAAATGTTATTTTCATTGCCTCAAGACCTACAGAAAACTTTTAAATTGTACCAGTAATTAATTAAATTAATAAGAGCAGTTTGCTGATTTCAACAACCAAAAAAAAATAATTTTTTTTTAGCGTTTAAAGGCATCATTTCATCCCAAATTTAAACATTCAAACAATTTTCACCAGTTTAAATCTTTGGCAAATGTTGTTTGAAAATAATATGGTGGTTGTTCAGTTTGTCATTTTTAAAATGCTGCAGTAATTACAGGATGTGGACAAAATCTTCACTCAAATCCATGGACATTAACCTTGCTTTGTGAGAAACACTTGCTATGGATCTTACAAGCTGGTGAGGCAGACTTACTGTTGGAGCTCAATCATCAGAGAATAAGCACACCACTCGCGTCCAAAGAAAGCACACAACACGGCAAGGAAAAGCAGAATCGACTCAAATCCAAATATGACCCAAAACAATGTATGCCCCATGGGCGAGAAAGCTATTCAGGCACAAATAGGACAGCAGACCGCCTGCCTACTCAGCATAGAGTAAAGCTTTGTCATCTTCACAAGCAAAGGATGAACAACAACAACAGTTGATAAATAGGGTAGAAGACTATGGAAACTTTTTATAAACATTTTAAATTAATATCACATCTGTTGTGAAGCATAAAAACAACTAATTAGGTATTTTAATATAAATTTAACAAAACAAGAAACAAGGTAAAGTAGTTTATTTGAAACAATTGTGATAATGCACTTCATTACTTTCAAACATGACAGTAGTACACAAATTACTGGTACACTAGTATACATTGCACCTCAAAATAGAGTTTATGCTATGAATGAATTAAATGGGCTCAAAAGATGGCGGCTGCAAGTTTATAAAGATCCTTTACTTTCTCACAGGTTTATTTGAAACAAAGAATATTTATGTTTCCAGGTATGAAAGAGTAATAATGATCTGGATATGAATCTTTGGAGATTTAAATAAAATAATGCTAAGTCGTAAAAATTCAGTAAAATTTAACAATAGCATTTATTTTTAAATGTAGAGTTTAGAGTAGATGTACATATAAATAAATAACATGATAAATATTTATTATCAACAGTATTTACAGGTCAACAGATACTCCTACCATCTCAGAGAAAATGTTATAAATGTATAATTATATTTATCGTAACCATTTCATTATATGGATTGCAGTGGAAAATGTAATGATAGAGCTCTTAAAAAAAATGATGAAAAAATTATGGTGTGGTTTCATGGTTACACAAACCTCAAAACAGTTGTTAAGAATTTATACACAGAAATGGAACTTATAACTTAAAAACTGAAAATGTGGAATGTGATGATTAACATGTAAACTAAATGCTTCTACTTGAAAATTATTTTTACAAAAAAACAAGTTATAGTAATTAACAACTATAAACTTTATAAAGCCATTGTAAAAAATATTGAATAGCAATGATAAAGTTTAAAGACTGAACATCTGACTAAAAAAAATATATATGTACCGGCTGTGAGAACAATTCATTTACAAGAATGAGAAACATGAATCTCAATCTAAAATTATATCAAAGTTTGGTAACTTTTGCTCTTTATCTCTTAGTTCAGGGTAGGTGCAAATGGTTTTCTTTGGTATTTCAGCATTTTCAAGTGAATAAGACATGCGTTTTCTGCTGGTCCTAAATGTGACACAGTCTGCCAAAGAAGGTGTTTTGCTGGTAAAATTGAGATTGGGCTCAGCTTGATCAATATCCATCACTTCTATGTCTCTAGCAGGATTTGGGCATACTCCCTCTCCTCTAAACTGGTTCAGATTGACATCAGTAGAAAAATCAACTGTCGACACACAAGGATCATTCTGTTTATCTTGTTCAATTAATTTGCTGAACAAATTATTAACAATGTCATCTTCGTTGCCAGTGAAAGCAGTGGGACCCAACGCATCTATCACAAAGTCCATGTCATCACCTGAGCTGACTTTGGTATTAAAAAGTTCTGAGGGGTCAGGATTTGTTTGGGTTGTTGCCACAACAGGATGAATGGTAATATCTGTTATCTCAGGTAGGGATCGCATAATGCTGCCACTCTCACTTGTGCCAGTTTGTGACATTACACTGCCATCTCTGCTTGCCCTGAACTCTGTCACATAAGGAGCATTTAATTTCATGCTGTCCTCATATTTACAGCTTTCCCAATCAACAGGCTTTGACAATTCCTCTCTTTGAACATTTTGTATGGTCACACTTTTCCACACGATCTCTCCTCGTGTCTCATTCTGAGCAATGAACTTTTTGCCAGCCTTGGCATTAATTCTCTGATTCGGATTCTGGTATAAATCAGTCTTCTGACATTGTGAAAAGGAAAAATGCACAGTCTCTTTACTGGCTGCTTGACACGGATTTGTCCCCTGCACTAATTTCCCTGTGGTTGTTTGAGTGGTATCAGCCAATATGTTGACATGTTTCCCTAAAGTTTCCATGTGACTGAGAAACTGAGTCTGTGTTTGTGATACTGAAACTTCCTGCACTGGCTCAATAGGCTGAACTTGTAAAGCTAGATTTTTTAGCAATATTGAGCAAGAATAAGCTTTTTCATCTGGAGATGCCTCCATAATATCAGCTGATCTTTGTAACACTGGCTTTTCACTTTTTTCAACTTCCGGCAGCAACCCAGAATGGTAATTATGCGCAATATTTCTTTCAAATGAATTCTTCCGAGTTGGTTTCCCTTTTGTAGGTGGCTTTGTTACTTTTTTACATTTTGAAAGTGATTTACTGCATTTATTTCCGGTAAATAAATTATTTTTCCTACTCTTCGCAGTGGTGGTCAGTTCTCGTTTTTCAATGCCCTTACTGCTCCCAACAAAATACTGAACTCTTTCTTGATGGTCAACACTGAATGGAAAAGATGTGGATTGCTCCCCAAAAACCGTTCTTGAAGAGACTTTAGTGCCACCACTTTTCAGTAAGGCATATATCCTTTCAAATTTATCCTTGTAATTTTCTGTCTGAGTCATTGTGTCTTCTGTTTTTAAATGGAGAAAAATAAAAATACATTACACTACTTAATAAATTTCTGCCAGTTGTAGGGAAAACAACAACCTAATAAACCCGCTTTATTGTAAAAGTTAGTAGTTTAGAAAATCAATTTGTTTTTTTTAAATACCGGGTACACCAAAAAAAAACTGGTACAAAAATATTTTATTAGATCAAATCTAGAAAACAATTTTTGGCAAGTTCAAACAGATTTAAATTAACCCCTCTGCAATGTGGGTTTTTAAGAATTAAAATTTTTTGTTGCCTTCTCTTATTCAAGGATATTTTTTACAAACTGTTTATTAGTGATAATAATTGAATCCATTCGCCATGCAGTTTAGCTGAACTGTAAGAAACTCATCACAGCCGCCTCTCAGCTAGCCCATCCTAATTTAGAACTAAACCCGATGTAAGACTTAAACATCAGTCATGTCATCATGTCAACTATAGAGTCATCTGCTATTAGTGAAACTGGAATATAGACTTAGCGAAGATATTTTCATCCTTGAGCAGAAAAAAACAACACCCTACCTCGTTCCACTTTCAACTATATTCCTTTTTGTGATTAAATTACCCCTTCCCTTTTCTTTTTTTATTCAAGCAACTTGTACTTACTTTATTTCCTTAACCGTAATTCTTAGTTTAGTTTTCTTTTCTTAGTTACCTCTGAGACTTTAAAGTTTCTGTGAGCTAAGTTTCTCTTTCCTTTAGAATTAAGCTCATAATAAATTTTCACATTCTGTGCGCCCACATTTCATTATTTACAGCTTGATTGTTAGTCACCCCCATGTTATCCTATGCTTTATTACTCATAGGCCTTCCTGTACAGTTAAACTAGATACCGGTATAATTTAAGAAATAAGTAACAGGATTGTGGTGATTCATGAAAAAAAAAATGTCCAAGCTCTTTTTGTTAATAAAGTAACCATGTGACTTTGATATTTTATTCAATGCCAAGTCCATTAACTTGCAACCATTAAGTTAACTATGCAAATAACAAAAGTTATGAAAAAATCTTAAGCTATGACCCAAATCAATTAAATTTGCTTGGTACCGGTATAAACCACAATCAGGTTCCCGTAAAATTTATATACTAATTTTTGAAAAGGCTGCAGTAATGAGAGGTTTAAGCTGTACATCTTATAGTTTTCCAACATCTTAACTAAATACTTAAGTATTCTTTTCTTTACTGAATAAAATATTACCAGCAAGCTGCCTAACGGCTTGTTGGGCACTCCATCGAGTCATTGGACATCCATCTAAACACTGGCGCATTACTGCCCTTAACTCAGTAGGTATTGTCTCCGGTAGGGCAATGCAGAGAATATCTTCTGGTTTCTCTGTCATCTGTAATAATTAGAATCAATAATTTATCCGTGAAACTCTTATACTTATGGGTATCAATTTCTTTAAATACAAAATAGTATGCATAATAAATGCTTTTTGTTTAATATTTGCACGTAGATAGAACTTTTAAAACTATTTATTGCTTCCATCTAAGCAGATTCTTCATAAGTGCTGCATGAAACTGAATGCATTTTAAGTCATTAATCTGCTTTAGATATTAGAAATTTATTAGCTGCTTCTAGTCAATGCAGAATGCAGGTGTTAAATTTTTAATTTAGCCACTTTAATCCCATAGGATTTAATATGGAAAAACATGTTCATCTTCATTTATTCTAACAAATTAAGGATAATTCTAATCTTTAGGATCCTATTTGAATTTTTTAAAAAGGAAAAATGATAATGCTTTATAATATTATGAAAGAGCATGCTACAAAATTTTGGAACATGATTATCTTTTTCAACATATCATAGGTTAACATTAGGGCTGAACCAGTGGCTGACCAGGATACCTGCAAATGCCAAGTATTATAAACCTGGAGAATACCCGGCCAATGAAACGGAGAATACCCGGCCAATGAAATGGAACTGGGTGTGACCATTTGAATAAAATTATATGCACATTTTTTAAAATGTTTTGTCATTTTATATTCTCAAAATACACAGACAAAAAACTGCATCCGGCTCAGTCCCAGTTAAAATCTAGATCACAAGGTAACTTTTTTATACATGCCAAGTGATGCATTTTTTTAAAGTGATACCGTAATTGAACAAATTAATTATAATTAATTTATCTTTTCGTTTTTTTAAAATAGATTTTGGGGGATTTTTTGTACAGGTTTTGAGCTTGCAAGTTGGCATGTATGAAGTTATGAACCAAATTGAGAAGTTGAAAAATTTAACACAATTGTTTTTGCATTAACCACAAAAAAGTTGTTTAAGTAATTGAATTCCAAATTTCAAATAAACTCATGGCCACTCTACTAACACCTGCTCTCTTGGCTTATATCACAGTTCCAAATCAAAAACTGCCTTGCTCTGGCGTTTTAAAGAGTAGCAATAAGTTTCATATTTCTTTGCTGTAGTTACTTAGATCATAAACCTTTTTCTGAAAGAGCAGCTGCACCTGTTTTTACGCAGCTATATTACCTTTACCTGATAAAGTATCATCCAATAGGATGGTTATTCACTTCTTATTTTTAGTAATTCTCTTAGTAGCATCACTAGATTATATTCAAAAGCGACCTCCAATATTTGAAAGTAGACACTTGTAAAAATTGCCTTTATTGCATTAGCTAGCAGTAAAAAACTTTTTTTTTCAAGCTTAAGGTCAGATTTTTCAAGCTGAATCCAATTATAATAAATAACTTCTGCTATGATGAACATGAGCGATTTGGTAAAAAAACACAAGTTTTGTTGAAGACTTGTAATGTACAGCATACAGAAGAATGGGACTGAAGGGGTTCGTGTTAGTAGTAATAAATTTGCTATAGTTTAGAATACCGTAACATTAGCAATAAAACAATTTTGTTTCTTATTTTTCTATTGTTAAAATGCTCATTTAGGATATTTCATTTTTTGCTCGCAAGAACCAGTTATAATATTTAAAACTATAACACAACTAAACAAATAAATAGATATTTATTGATTCTTATAAGTTAATATAAATCACTACATTTATCTAACTTATACCACATCTTTTATATCCTTCTCTCTCAACATCTGCATCAGATGGTTTGAAGTCTGAACAAAGAAGAGTGTCAATGCTAGTGCATAAACATCCATTGCAAATTTACAAATAACTTGTTTCTGCAAATATAGAAGGAAAAAAATGTATTCCTTTATTTTTATAGACATTTCTAAAAACTATTAATTTAATGATGGTAATGAAAAAGAGAGCCTTCAAGAATAGAGGCACAGATGACATACACATATTTAGTCCTAAGGGTTCATGAGTACCTTTTAATTTAACTTTACTTTATAAATTATTTATTTTTCCTACTTAAAGTAAAGAAAAACATGAATTATTGGGTCACTGTTATGTGTGTATACACATGAGCTATACTCCCTCAACAACTTGAGTGAAGTAATATTTTAGTAAAAAAAACACCTTTTTTATCTTTGAAATTAGTAACTGCCAATAAATATACCATATTTTCCGTCGTATAAAACGACTGGACGTATAAGACGACCCCCTAATTTTCCAGGAAAAATATTGGTTTTGGGATATACTCACCGTGTAAGACTACGCCCTTCCCAGACAATACCATTTTTAAAAAAAAAATCAGTAACATAAAAAAAACATCAGATTTGATTTAAATATGGTAATTTTAATGAAAACTGTTGACTTTCTGGTACTTAAAATCACCAAAACACATCAAACTTAACAGATTTTATTTAAACATTGCCGCGCACGCGGGGTTGGTGGCTTCGGCGGCCTCTTCACTCACCGGGATTCGCCTCTATACCCGCTACCGACCACCCAGGGGGCCTGGCACCGATCTGGCTACCTCTAGTACAAGGTATGGAGCACTCGGCGGGCATTAAAACTATATTTCGGCCATTGTACCCGGCGTATAAGACGACCCCCAAATTTTGGCACTATAATTTGGGTCTAGAAAGTCATCTTATACCCTGGAAAATACAGTATCTATTCCAGTGTTTGGGAAAAAAAACACCCAAATATTGTGAAAATAAAAAATATATGTTCACTAATTATAATAAATAGAAAAATAACACAAAGCCTAAGAAATAAATATATTTTAATATCAAAGTCAAAGTGAACAAGTTGACTATATTCGATCTCATCAAAAACAATGAAAAACTACATCATGGTGGTACTTCCAATAAATGTGTAGATGACTCAATAATACATGACCTAGCACAGTAACAGCAGCTATGAAAATTTGAATGTTTTATTTTTGTTTAAATTTTAGAATGCATTGAGATTTTCAGACTGAAAAGTTACCAGCACAAATATGCCACAGATGAGATATCTTCCCTTTAGTCAAATTATCAAACAATTTTTTATGGCTTTGTTTTTTTCACCGGCTTGGGTAGATTTATACTAGTATATTTAATAAATTCTGATTCATTTAAAAGCATGTTTATGAATTTCCAAGGAACACATGGAAAAAAAGCTAGGGTGAGGTTAGTACACGAGAGGCTATTTATAGATATACTTTAAAAATGTGATTGATGGTTCCAAGCAAAGGGTGGCTTGTTCTATTTCATTTAAACTAATTAAAATATTTTATTTAAATGTTCACTTTTCTCAATTACCTTATTGGTCAAAGCCTGCCAAATCTCAGGGGACCAGTAAAATAAAGTAGTATGAGCATGATGGGGAAGTACAGTTCCTTCACGTTGACAACTGCCAAAATCAATCAGTTTCACAGTAAAATCATTACCATGTTTTGATATCATTATGTTGTCAGCTGTAATTTAGATAATTTTATCTTATTAAAATTAAATTGAAGATTAGATTGTTCATTTAAAATGGAAAATCTTCATTTGATTTTTTTATAGGATGAGTTCAAGTTCCTACCAGTTCCTACCTACCAGGAAACAGAATGCCATCAAAGAAGAATTAACAATAATTGAATAAAGATAATCACATCATAGGATAATATTACTTATTCGTATTATGTACTGGTAACCAAATTGAGTGACAAATAATAATAATTTTTACATTTATATAAATGATATGCATCTTATAAAAGTAGTACTACTGGGGAGCTGTTGTAGGAAGGATTATTTTATCCATTGAGGAAAGCCTTTTTCTAAAAGATATTAAAAATGTAAAAGAAACAAAATATTTAATATAAAGAACAAATTTCTGAAAGGAAAAAGAAAGAAGTTCCTTGGGTAACTTTGTGAGTCAATTTACCAAGTTAGATTTAGGCTAAATATACAAAAAAAGAAATTTAACATTGAAAAATGTATCATTTACTTACGCTTTATGTCACAATGTACAAAACCAGATTGATGCAGAGCTTCTATCGCCTGGAAGCTTTGCTTAGCTACTAATAGCATTCTCTGAGGAGAATCAGCTATCCATGACCTTTCTTCATTCAATGGTAAACCTAATGAACAATGCATACGATAAATACTTTCTGAAAGTTTCTGCCAGGAGGGTTAAAATAATCTCTTATAATATGAAATATTAATTGCGCTCATAATTTTGTAAAGAAAGAATCAAAGTACAGGATAACCATATAAGTTATACATTATATACAATTTATTGTTTTTCAAGTAAGTTCCCACCTAAACATATTTTGGGCATCAGTAAAATTAAATTAAATTTTTCTAAACATTCTGTTAGAAATATTTATCTTCATCTATTGATTAGTTAACTTTAATTTGATTCATTTCCACATTAGAAATAATAAAATTGTAATTGCACATATTGATATAATTCCTTTTACAATATAAAAAAATAATAATAAAGTTTGGCTTTTAAAAATAAACAGAAAAAGCGTGTACTACTAGTACTACATTTATCACTGAAAAGAAAATACATAAATTACCTGCATGTTCTAGTAGAATGTGAATTCGATGATTCCTGATAATAATTCCATAGACAGCACAGATGTTTGGGTGTTCATTTATAAGGCTAACAGTGATCTCCTCAGGGTGAAAATGAGTATTTTCCTAAGATGATTAATTGAATAAAAGCATCAGTTCAGTGGAAAAAATACTTAAGCCACTAACAGAGGGAAGGATTTGTCATTAAGTTGGGCTGGGACAAGGTAAAATTTTTACTAATGTCCTTTTTAATACCAGTACGTTTCCAAAATATCACAACTTTTATGTTTATTTAATGGGTGACTCCCTCTCACTAACTGAATAGATAACCATATTACTGTTAGCTACCTCTAAAGTTTTGATGGCAAATTTCACACCTGTCACACCATCGCGGTAAAATGAAACAACACCATGAACACTCTTTCTGTCTGGCTCTCTTGTTCCACAATAATGCACTCCAGGTTCATATTTACCATCTGAAGGTTGCAAACTCTAAAGAAAAGAAGTACAGTGACACAATTTTTTTTTTTTAAATTGAATTTTCAAAATTCTGCCAAAAAAGCTAAAAAAGATTACAGTATTACAAATAAAATTATTTGAATTAGTATTAGTTGCTGTCCTCTAAGTGCATCTTGCATCCTTGTTCTGACTCAGACAATTTCACATAGGGTAATTTTTAAAAATAAAGTTGCGCACAAAATACTAAATAAAATAATTACATAATAAAAGTGCTCAATTCAAGAATAAATAACTTTAAATTTAAATGAAAAAAGTTTTACATACTGAGTACTATTTTACTTTTTAAGAAAATTAGTTTTTAATTATCCAATAAATATTTCAAAAGGTCAAACTGCAGCCAATCTCAAACTTTATTTCAATATTCTTTTGCTAGTTTATTTCAATATGCTTTAGATTGCGAAAAACAGGATTAAGTAAGAAATGCACTACCGGTATTTAAACTAAAAACTGTTCTAACCTTATCCCAGATATAGCCATATGTGCCCTCTTGAGAAATTATATGAGGAACATCATTCAAAAATTCTTTAATTTTTGAGTATTCCTTTGGTACAAATGTAATTTGCCTGGAAAATAAAAATAAAATTGTTTACTGATTAACTTTCAAACTTGAGAAAGTCAAATATGTTTTTCAATTCACTCTTCTGTCTGATAAAGTCCTATCCATATTGTCATTGCATTTTTTTAAACAACATTTTAACTTACTTCTTCCAGTGAAGAGTATGACAGTCAGAATGAACAACTGAAACAAAAGAAAAATGTAGAATTGATACAACTAATGCAGAAAAAATATAATTATCTATTTAATATAGCATACTTATAATCAAATAAAATGAATTCTGTTTTATTGGGACAACAGTTAAGTAGGATAGATGGGTTTTTTCAACAAAATATAAAAAATAAAATTCAATCACATTTCAATTCAAAACAACACTGTTAAATCAAGACAAGTTACAGTTTATGAAATTAAAGCAGTAATCATTAGGGTAATTTAGAACTGCTTTACTCTCAGTGTAAATATACTTTCAGGCTTTGAGATGTCAGATACTACATATTACAAAAATAATAAATAATAATAAATTTGAAAAATGTCTGAGAACCAGAATATGTGTGACTAACCAGGATGTCTGAAAATTACATTGTTTGGAATAAGATAATACTTCTGTCAGAAAAAGTGTCATTGTGCTGTACTTAAGAGATAATATGTTTAGCTGCTGTCGAATAGGATAAAAAATCAAAATACAAACGTATTTAATTTACTGAAGGAATTCCTAAATTCAATTCTAATAAGGCCCCCTAAACTTATCCCAGCAAATTTTTTCATATGAAGAATGCTCAGAAAAATTCCCAGTGCCCCTCCCCCTTAAAACCGCATCTAAGAGGGATTTTAAGTTGGCCATTGTGTTAAGAGCTAACTCTACTCAGCATTCATCTTTTGTATGGTATCAATGTACCAAGATGTAGCAATGAGACATGTTAAGTCTTTAACTTCAGAGTAATGTCTAAAAGAAGTTTCTGCAATGGAGTGAACTAAATGTGCAATAAAGAGAACATATTTTTATCAGATCAGTTTAAGTTGTTCTAGTATTTATAAGTATTATTAAATACATCAAATAATGTTGATTTTGTTTATCTTTAAAGCTGCAAATTTTCATTTAGATTATTGAGGACCCACTTACTTAGCCCAAAATGTTTTTGTCCTGTGTTAAATAATTTTAGAACGCACAATATTTAAAATCATAATTCACATGTATTATCAAAAAGATACGATTGATTACACAACTGACAATATTACATAAATATATAATATGCAATAAAATTAACTGTTGAGTTGCAGTGTAGCTGAAAGCTATCCATGGAATTGGTTTATTGAATTTCAAGGTTATACATAAAATTACAAAGGTAGTTTTACATCTTGTTAGGATTTTTAACCATGAACCTGAACTGAAGATGGGAGTTGAGCTGAAATTTTCAGAAGTTTTTTGTTAAAACAAACCTGTTGGACTTAGGTGTTGGTCCTGCAAAACAAAAGCCTAATTTATGTGAGTTAACTTCTTTATGATTTTGAAGAAAGTTTGTTGGTATTACACTTGGTTATGATAATAATGCAGTTTTAATAGTGGGAGTAGTAGAAAATAGGGTACTAATGAATTTAATAGGCTTTATATCAATAAATATTGTCACCATGAATTTTTTTTTAAAATTTCTATAAACCCTATTAACTTTATATTTTCTTAACTGAAAGACGAATAATGTTTTATAATATGCGTGTGAAAAAATTATTTAGATGATAAAAAGGACCCATCCAACACCAGCGTGGGTGTGAGTTTTAAGAAAGCTAAACAGGACAGTAGCACAATTTCAGACCTGGTTACACTGGAACAATCTCAAAATTGTACAATAACGTATTGTAATAGTAAATAAAAAAACATACGGTATAATGTATAAATAACTTTTCACATCACATGACTAATAAAGGTCACTTCTCAAAGTAGAACAGACGTCTATTTATTTACATACAGTGTATTATTGCAAATAAAAAGGAGCCTGTCATTTACCACTTTCATAGATTAAGATGTGGTGGGGGAGCAGAAATTGAGGACACCTGCTTAAGGTGGGGGGTGGGAATCAGGAAGGAGGAAGAGTCCCCTTCCAAGAATTTTTTTTTATAAATTCAAAATGCATGGATGCTATTTTGCCTATACCCGAATATAGTTTTTTTATCATACTACACTAAATTACTTGTGGAAACTTATGTTCCCCTTACCCAGCTGTGTTTACATAAATCCTTTTTATTTTAGTAGTTCCTAAAAAGTAATTTTTACAAATAATTTATTACTAATTTCAATCTATTTTTTTTAATCAGTCCAAAATAAGGGGCGGGTGCACCAAATTGGAGCATACCATCAAAATAAATTATGTACCGTATACATATTTCAAATGTGTGTTTAGGTCAAAAATGCAAATAATCGCTACCGGTAGTCTATTAACTACTGGTAACACAATCTGTAAAGGCAGAAGGGAAGAGAAGTGCTGGAATAAAATGTACAGCAGCTTCATGACTTCTAAAAATAGATATCAAATGTTGCTAACTAGGTGAACTAGGAACAGTTGAGAATGAATTTTTATTTTAATTCTGCAGTTTACTCCATTTTTTAAATAGATGCTGTTCAGCCGAAGACGAAATAATTATGTCACAAAATTACATCATAAAACACTGAAGCAAACAAATAGAATTTTGATTACATTTGTCTCTAGGTCAACTCTGCTAAATATTGCTGTTGCTGTATCTATTGAGTTCATTGTGTTAAACACAAAGCAACAATATGAGAATCATTACAAAACGTGGTGGTGTTATTTTATAGCCTTTAAAAATTTTTTAGACACCTCACCATAGACATCCGTAGGCTTCCAAGTCAAGATCACCCTCTTTCCCCTCTCAGTGCCTACATAATTTAATTTATGGATGGTCCTCAGCCAATTGTATTTCTCTGCCCATTCACCGCTGGGTGTAGAAAGGAGTTAAAACTAACAATAATTGTTTTATTTACCTGAATTAATATAAATGGTAAAAGTCACCATAATATATTTTTTAGCTCAATCTCCTAAAATCATAGTTCTGACAGGTCTCTGTGTGCATTCATAAAAGACATTTCAAAATCGTGCATTGTACACCAAAATTTTAAGATTTAACAGGTCTACAATTTTACTCACTGCAGAAAGATCAAGATCATATTAATTTCACATAGCTTACAATTCCAACTTTCATAACATATTATTCCTTGTCCAATTTACTCTCAGAATATTAATACTTATAATCAATGAAGTTATTTAGGTCTCTGAATTAATTTTCTATTAGTTTTGGGTCTTTTAGTGATAAATATCAAAATCAAAGTTACTTAAAAAAAAAAAAAAAAGGAGTTTGCATTTGACATTTCGTCTTGTCCAATTTACTCTCAGAATATTAATAATTATAATCAATGAAGTTATTTAGGTCTCTGAATTAATTTTCTATTAGTTTTGGGTCTTTTAGTGATAAATATCAAAATCAAAGTTACTTAAAAAAAAAAAAAAAAAGAGTTTGCATTTGACATTTCGTGGGTTAAAGTGTAAATTAATTGATAGTCAGGAGTTGGAATGAAGATTTCAATATAAGCTATAAAGTTATTTTACTTGTTTTGCCCCTGTGCGGCCATGTGCAGTAATTATGAAACAGAAATGACTGCTTTTGAAGCAGTGTTACACCATCTGCCTGCAATCTTCACAGCTTAAAACAGCAAACGAAGTAATATCTTTATTTTCTCTTACAGCAAGTCAATACTTCAGACAGATGAGCGTCAAGATCTTACAACAACAGTAAAATCAATGTCGGTACTTCTGAAAATAAACCCCTTCCTCACCACCCATGCACTCAGGCTAACTTTTGCTTTCAGTAACAATACAGCACAATACACAAGGAAATGTAAGAGCAGACAAACTGGCAAAACAGGGAGCATCCAATGAATAGCCAAACATGCCTACATCACTCAACACAGCCAAACATACTGATATCCCTCCACACTGCTAATCAGAGCTAACCAAAAAAGAAGAGTGGTTAAATGGGTTTGCTATGGTCTCAACAGGAAGATGTGCTTTCACACACATCCCCAGCCCAGACCCTAAAGATCCAATAATTGGCCCCAACGCCATGAACTGGTCTCAGGACTCATACAACTAAATTCTCAAGTTAACCACATAAAGCTAAATTAAACACCAATGTTCCCCTTCTGCAGACATCCAAATGAGACAGTAACACATTAATTCTTTCACTACCCAGCACTTTAGAACTTAGGTCTTAACTACCTACCAAAAATACTTCTAAGCTAAGTGCTATTTTTTATTTTTATAATGCTTTTTCTGTTGTTTTGTTCACTGACGAAGGCTTCCTGCCGACACTTTTGTTGTTTTGTTGAGTTCATGTTTTCAGGTTTAACCCTACTTTGTTTTACTCATTTTATAATGTGCTAACCTGATTGTAGTCTCTCCCTTTATTACCCTTCTACAAAAATACCAGACCACGCCAATAGCCCCTATATAAAATAAAGAACAGCTGTGGAGAGTGTGAACATTTTTCCCCATGTTCTTGAGCCGAAAGGCACATGTCCAAATGGCTACTGAATCTGGAACTTACTGGAAGATAGTGATGATTATTTGTATTGTTATTGAAACAAAAGCACAGAACAGTTCTTGAACATATCAAGTATCACAGAGATGGTTCATAAATCTAAATAGTCAATAGAATAAACTTTTACCCTTGGAAAATTTAGCAGCTGTAAAACTTCTAATTTGATGGTCCTCATCTGGCCCACTTTCTTGGGCTGAAAACTTATTAGAGGACATCACTTCTTCCTAAAATTAAAAAATTTCAAGATTTTCTTTTAGATTCTATTTAACTAAAAAGAGTACTTCCACATCTGATACATATATACTTTGATTTATAGGAAATAAACTTATTGAAGGCTGTTTAAATTAAATACTGTACTTTAAAATAAAAAAGATCTTGGGCTCCATTTGGATGACCTAACATCTTCATTAATTTTGAGAGAAATTTTAAAGTATTTTAATTTTACACAATGAGAGAGCAGGTACTGGTAGTTAATCATTTGATGTTGAGATATGGCAAGCCCATGTTCCAAGTATGACTATAGCACTGGCTGCAATCAGTTCTTGATTTAATTAATACTAATTATAAGAATGGGTAATGAAGTTAATGAAGCATTTAAAACATTCAAAACTAAAATCCCTTGGAACAAAGTAGGACTAAGACTATGAATAATTCTTAATTATTATATCTATATGCTCATATAATATGTTAATATAAACATTGGCAGTCTCTCGATCAAGAGGATGTGGGTTGGATTTTCATCATGGGCTACCCTAAGCAATGAGTGAATGGCCAGGTGGAATAGAATTGCTAGCCACTTTAGGTAGCAATTCTTAGGGAGGAGATAAATCCTGAATACCACAGAATTCAGCAGCTAGCTTAACATATGATTAAAAAATCTGTTGATGCAGTCTTACCACTTACCAATTAATCTTTATGTGTCATAACAAAAATCAGGAGCTAACAAAAAATTATAATGAGTTATTAATAATTTATGCTAAGCTCTGTCTCAGAGATCTTTCTGTAATTCTTATGATCAGATGTTGAAATACTTACAGAAAACTTTCTTCAATTTTGAATTTTTATTTATTTCAAACAAGGAAACAAATATTCACTTTGATCTTTTCTCTTAGCTTGACAATGGTGAATGGGTGGCAGCTGTTTGAGCACAGTCCTCAGTACTGTACTGAATGGTCATGAGAATCATAATAGTTTTCAGTATTATTTATAAGTACAAGTACAACAAAAATCAAGTAAATCTACAGATTGATTTTTGAATTTTAACAAGTTAAACAATTTAAGTAAAAATTGATAGACACTATCACTAAGGCAGCCATCGGAAATCTGCCATTTCGGAGCCATATGCAACCTTTTTAATAAATAAAAGCATCTCTTTGTACTATTTACATTACTTTTTCTTATTTTCAAAATAATGATTCATTACTTTTCATTTTAAGTTTTTTGTTGATAGAATTTATCATATAGTCTTCCTTCACTTCAAACAAGGTTACAGACCCCTGTCCTATTAGGCTTTGTTTTAGGCCTACAATAAGTAATATAAAATTATAAGATGACTACTTGATGAATTTTTCAGGCTATCATCTGTGTTGATATAAATAATTATCAAGAAGTGATAATATTTAATATGACCATGTGAAATAAGCGAAACAAATTCCTTATTATACTATTACTATACATTACTATTAAAATATTGGTATTGGTAAAAAATATGCTTATTAGTACTCGCTTAGTTGCAGCTTAAGTATATAATTTCTATAGATATCTATGCACTACTCCATTATTAATATGAATTAAAAATAATAAATATAGTAGGGGCCTACACTACACCTACTGTATATGAATCTCCATCCATAAATTATGTCACTCAAATTTTGTTATTTTACCCCCCAACCCCCACTTCGTCACAAAAGTTTAGCCACCCCCCCCCCCCTCAAATTTAAGGTCACAATTCTCCGCACCCTCCCCCCTCTAATTTATGAATGACCCCCTTATTCTTATCACTATAAATCAAATATTACACTGACACTAGGCCCTATATTTACTAAATTAAATATTATAATTATATCTATAGACACTAATAGTATAGTCTATTGGCTTACTAAACTATAATTAATATCAATAATTAAAAGGCCTTAGCCTTAATTTAGATTCCTTATTGCCTTATATTATTATATATGATAGGCAAACTAAGGTTTAGTTTACTGTTTAGTCAAAGTACCTGTGCTATTAGTAAGTATAGTATTAGTATAGAATATAAAGTTATACTAGTAACTAATACTAAATTCTGAAAAATAATATAATAATTTAAGTTAGTCATATTTATATTTTAAGTCAGAAGTGTAAGTAAGAATCTAGAACCTAGATGTAACCTAGAATCTTTTTTTTTTTTTTTTTGCAAGCCTGACATTGTCAAAAGCTAGCTGCTAAGTAGGGGTTTGAGGTAATTAGTAGTTGGGAACTACCATTGAGCCATTGTTATTTTGGTAATTAAAATCATAATCATTTCTGAAAAATAATATAATAATTTAAGTTAGTCATATTTATATTTTAAGTCAGAAGTGTAAGTAAGAATCTAGAACCTAGATGTAACCTAGAATCTCTTTTTTTTTTTTTTGCAAGCCTGACATTGTCAAAAGCTAGCTGCTAAGTAGGGGTTTGAGGTAATTAGTAGTTGGGAACTACCATTGAGCCATTGTTATTTTGGTAATTAAAATCATAATCATGGCAAAATAAATGAAAACGGCCTGAAAAATGGTTTGTGCGGTTGTGGTGCTCTATTATTTATAATATTTTATTTATGTCTGAATTTTTTATTGCTTATTTAATATGAAAATTGAAGGTTATCCTAATCATAGTTGGTTAACTCATAGTCTAAATTGCAATCAGTGATTTAAAAAACACATACAAGTTCAAATGACCACCTTGCTTACGTTTCATGGAATTACGATTGTAATGGCCGCCATTCCCTGATAACTTCCCTTTTTCTTGTTTTTCTTTTTACAATCCCCACCCCCCTTCCCCATTATTTTTTTTTAAAAAGCCCCCCCCCCCTTTTTTTTTTTTACTAAGCCTACTACAATAATTTATGATTAGTTAAAACTGATCTTAAGATAAGCACTTTCGGAACTATCTGGGTCGCTACTAAAGTAAAAGTAAAGCGAACATGGGCGTAGGCCCGTAGGGTGCAGACCTGTCTTGGAGCAGGGGTGCCCAACCCAAATCGCATCACGGGCTATTTTTAATCGCAAGTCAATTGTTTGAGGGCTGTACCGGTATCAAATCAAATAAAATAGACACCAAATAAACCAGCGGTTCTCAACCTGTGGATCGTAACTCCTTTGGGGATCGAACGACCCTTACAATGGGTCGCCTAAGACCATTGGAAAACACATATTTTTGAAGGAGCAACGAAAATAATTTACCACAACATGAGGAAGAGTATTAAAGGGTCACGGCATTAGGAAGGTTGAGAACCACTGAAATAAGCGATCAACAGAATTGTGTATTCATTCTTCATGCACATAATTCTCAAATAATAGCACTACTACTTGTGCTGGCACTCATATGAATAAAATTTATAGATTTAAATTGAGAAATAACGCATTAATATCTTTTATAGATGTGTCGATCACTGTCACTTTGATCGGAGAATGGTGTTGGAGGTAAATAATTCCCCAGAATCAAAATGCAGGGGTTTGTTTGTTTGTTTGTTGTTGTTGTTGGTTGTTTTTTTTAAGGGGGGGGGGGTGCATACCTGAATTTAGCTTTGCATCATGCCAGTGGCGTAACTAGTGGAGTGCGGGGGTGCAGTGTAGACCGCAACAGGTGACACCCTCACAGACGGATACCACCCAATAAAAATGTATATTTGTTTGAGTTCGCTCCAGTCAGCCTCCACTTTTTAGGATTCCACCATAGCAGGATGCCATCAGAGCAGGGTGTAACCAGACAGAGTAGGGTGCCATCAGAGTAGATTTCATTTACGCCCTTGTGGTGAAAAGCCTTATTTAGGTGGGTGACTTACTGACTATCGTATGAATTATCTCCTGTTCGTGTCTGGAGTTTTAATTATATATTAAAATCGACCACAAAGAAACATATTCTCATAAATATGCTCTTAAAAGTACGTTAAAAGAAGTGGAAGTCTACAACCAATTTCATTAAAATGAAACGAACCTATTCATTTAAATCAATTTACAAAACTTAATAGAACTCAAAGTCTTACAACTGTGACAAATCAAATGCTTATAGTTATGGAAGATCAACTTTTGCATATGAATGTATAATCTTGTTTCTAATAACTATGGATTTATTAATTTGGCATCCTGTTAAGATCTGACATTTCATCATCATTCGTAACGTCTTATTTACCACTTATATCTTATCAATCACATTACCAATTATAATTGACGATCGCGATAGATCGATCAATTTGTGCGGTCACGTGGTGGAAGTGGAGCCTCTTCTCATCACCTTCAAAAGTTCTCAGAGCGGGAATGGATAAATACTTCCCAGCTGTACCTACGTTCTGGGATAAACTTACCAGCAGTGTGTTGTGGGAGGTATCGCGCTAGACCAGTGGCGTCCATAAAGTATGTCACGCTCCAGAGGGGGGAGGGGGTGTAAGAAAGTGTGACAGTTTGTGACAGGGGGGGGGGTGTCAGGCAATGTGTGACGTCACACATTTTTTTTTTTTTAAATTGTATTTCTAATTTATTTTTTTTTTTTTTTTTGTAGAATTTAATAGCTTTAAAATACGTTTTATAAAATTTTTGTAAGAAAGTGTGACAGTTTGTGACAGGGGGGGGGTGTCAGGCAATGTGTGACGTCACACATTTTTTTTTTTTAAATTGTATTTCTAATTTATTTTTTATTTTTTTTTAGTAGAATTTAATAGCTTTAAAAATCGTTTTCAAAAATTTTGTGAACCATTTGAATTAGTTGTACCCGAGTGGTGACGTGGCTTACAGTTTAAATAAAATCACCATAAAACAATCAGGTCTGAGGACTATAGCTTTTTAATGTATGTAAGGTACAATCCGTTGACAGAGACGACAGTAAAATCGCTCACACCTGCCACCGACCCGACGTATTCGTTCCACACCACAATCTCGAAAACGTACACACCGCAAGTCCCAGTTCGCCCCCCTTCATTCTCACACAGTCACGGGGAACCCGCGTCCCGAGCTGACCATGGGTCAGTCGCAGGGATGGTTGCTCCCGCGTGCAAATAACCAAACATAAAATTTAAGGCCAGTACACAGCTGTGGGTTACTTTAAATGACCATGGATGCGTGCGTGCTTATGGTTACCCCCAGCAGTCACACTATGACTATGAGAGTGGACCATGGATGTGTCCGTGCTTGGGGTTACCCCCAGCAGTCACACTATGACTATGAGAGTGGATTCTCTTATTCCTATCTGTTGCATACTGCCGCATATAAAATGTTATATGAATGCAGATAAAATAGTGGCGCATTGCCACATAGTTTTCTGTCAAAATAGCATGAAATGAGTATGTCCTGAATGTGTTGTTCACGATTCCTCTCGCTAGGAGCGCTAGTATGCTGTTACGAAGCCTTGTTTTATGTATAGCCTTGCCGAGATCAACAGGAGTTTTCAAAGTACAACTATATGATCTTTATTGACCATCTTTGCAGACCAGCTTGCTTGATCGAATTTGCAAAGTATGTCACTTATACTTTGCCTCACAATGTCGAAGAAACATGCAGGACAACACAGAGCTCGGGCTCGGGTGAATGTGCCAACCCAAACTGTTCCAGAATCAACTCAGATAAAACGCATCAGTCCTTTGAGAATCGCTGCTAGAAGGCAAAGATAACTCGTGGCAGTTATTGTCAGAAGAGAAAATGCACATTCAGAGGATGTTGAGTGGCTAGATGAGGATGAAGTTGATCTGTCTGCAATTATCCTTCCAGGAAACGATGATGGTGAAAGATTGATGCCAGTCGTAACTATTATTAACTATGGATGAACACTTCACTTCACCATGGATGGATGATGTCCAGTGAATATTTTTGAATTAAACATAATTCACAGGTCCATAATAAACAGGTTCAATATAGCACAAGAGTTTGTAAGATAATCTGTCAATCTAGTCTTTTTTTTAGTCAAATTGTTTTGTTTCCTTTTTATTATTCAATCACTGTGTGAGGTCAGGTTTCACTAATATACTTTTTATCCTGTGTAAAAAAATATTTTATAATCGGAAATTATCTAAAACTTGACCTCACCTTTTGTAAATGAAAAAGCAGCAGATAAATGATGTGTATTATATAATAATTGTCTAGTCTAATTTTTGCAATTTTTGTTTTCAAATTCAATCTAGATTGAGTTACTGCTTAAATGAATAACTGTGACAACTGTTGACACTTAACTATTCTACTATTAAAGTCATTTTAATAATGTGATAGTTCTTTTAAGTGGAAATTTTATATTTTAATACAGTTTAATAGTGAAGTGTGTTTTAGATTAAATTTTAATTAGGTGTTATTTTTTTTTTTAAATTGTTCGAAAGTGTGACGTACTTTGGGGGGGGGGGGTTGTCCGAGATTTGTGACAGTTTGTGACAGGGGGGAGGGGGGTTAAAAATGGTCAAAAATAGCGTGACGTACTTTATGGACGGCCCCTAATGTCCATCAGAGCCTCGGAACAGGGTACCACAAGAACAGGATGCGACCAGGTGAGGTTGCCACCAATGTTCCCTCTATGGTTTGTTTGTTCGTGTGCAAAATCATACAGTTGTGTGCAAAGCTTTACAGCATTCAATTTTTTTGTGTGCAAAATTTTACACCCCACAAACACACACTTACATGGAAATTTGCTGCGCGGATACTCAAAACTGCTGCACCGCGTCTGTGAGGTTGAATGCCACCCTTCTATGGACACCCCACCCACCCGTTTTCGACGCCACTGCCAGAGGCGTGGCGTAGCTTGATTGTTTGGCGCCAGTGGACAAGATTCAACTCAGAAACCCATTTTTTTTCATCCATTAAAACCCAATTTTGGCACCCCCACTTGTCAGGTGCCCAGGGAAATCTGCCACCCTTAGCTACGCATCTGGCTACCTGCACTGATAACCCGAAAATATGACCACCCCCCCCATCCCGTGGATATTTTCTGAAAGAAACACTGACTAGGCAGTGGCGTAACTAGGGAATGTGAGGGCCACACCGGATGACACCCAGGGTTCCAACTCGTTAAATAAAAGTTACGGTTGAATATACTAACTTTCCACAGTTTTGACTGACAAGCAAAAAAATGTTTGTTACAGGTATTAAATCGTTTATAATAACTTCACTATTATGTTCGCGGCTGGTAAAATCTCCTGATGTCTAATTGACCCACTTCATCTAAAGCTATCAAGATGAAAATTGGTACACAGACTCGATGCTAATAACAACACATTCTATTAAACTTTCAGCCCATCCCAACCCCCAAAATCAATTTTTACTGTTTTTCAAGGGGAAGATGAAGGAAATATAATGACACTGGTTTCACGAAATAAAATTGATTTGCTTTAGGGCTTAAATTACAAACATTATTGTAAGTTTCTTTGTAGCTGTACGATCTGGTTAAGAATTAGACGATGCAGATACGGAAAAGGGGGGTGGGGTGTCTGAAAAAAGAGGGGTGACACTATGACACCCACCCTAGTGACACCTTTGTTTTACAAGGATCACTGTGGTCGACAGCCCTAAGGATGTCGATAAAATATACGAAGTCCTTAATATTAGGAACTGTATCAAGCTAACTAGCAAACTAATCATAAAGATCTCTATCGACCTAAGAGCAACTTAGGGTTACTACTTCATATTTCATAAGACGATAGTGATTAAGGGACCACCTTTAGAGCCTGTAAATAAAACAAATGGTTGGTGCCATGACTGCCACCCCAAATCGGCCAGTATATGGCCCAGCAGCAAATAAACTGGTTTGGCCACTTAGTCGGAATGCATGTCAACCAACCTGCCGTGCAAGGTTACTATAGCAGGCAATCCGATTTCATGGCCAAAGGAGGACGGCGCTATCGGTAGATCGACTGTGTTCTTTAAGGAAATCCTAAAAGTTAACAACACGAACCTTCAGAAGGCCTCACACCTTGCAGTTAATCGCCCACTGTTACCCCAGAGGCGTGGCGAGGGTGTTTGGCGCCCGGGGACAAGTTCCATTTTAAAGCGCCCCCTTTTCTTCTTTTCAACTCTCAACCCCATTATTTTTACCAATAATATAATATCAAAGCACATTTTGGCGCCCCTAACTAGCTTGCGCCCGGGGACATCTGTCCCCCCTGCCCCCACTTCGCTACGCCTCTGTGGCACCCCCCCACACACACACACACCTCCGAGTCCTCTATCCGGTAGAAGTTGAGAAGCGGTCAGAAGAAGAAGATGGTGTTTTGCTTGTCATGTATTTTGTTGGTCATCCATACATTAAATGTGAAGCTATGTTTTTAAAAATAAAAACCTGCTTGTTTTTCTATTGAAGTTTTGTTCAGATATCGTTCATGCCGAAAGTGTTAATCAATTGTGGGATTGTAGGCCAGGCTATTACAAAACCGTGTTTAGCCCCCAACGCGGGACTTTGTGGGATTGTAGGTCAGGCTATTACAAAACCGTGTTTAGCCCCCAACGCGGGACTTTGGCCTCGGGGTCAGGGTGTCATAACACGCAGCATGAATTTAAGGCCTCTTACCCATCGCGTAGAATACTTAAATATTTGAAACCACTATGTGTGCTTTTGGTTCAAATAAATTATTTATTTTTCGGGGTTCCTAGTTGGAAAGGGGATTTAATTCGCTAAAACTTAGTAGATTTAAAGGTCTTCATCTTTAGAGGGCTTTGTAATATTAAGCTATAAATGGAGTGTTCACATTCATCCATTTTGGGAGGTCCAACCCCTTCTATTTAAAATATCTTTAAAAAAACATGTAACTTATAGAAATATAAAAGTGTATCTTTTAGTCTTGGTCCGGGATTTTGGCTTTTATTCGGGGTGGGGGTCACTAAGGGATTGTTATTTTACCATAGGGAATGAATCTGTCAAAAGGCAAGTAACAGACCTTCTCAGTCATCGTGTTCGTGCTCTCTAGTCTGTCCGCACACTTTGACTTATAAGTCACGCACTAATGAGTTTTTCATTCAAAGTTTTAACGCATCCTTAAAAGTGCGCCATTGTTCATCTCGGGCCATTTGAAGGCTCTTGTCCTTTTTCTTCATAGTATATGCAGACTTTTCTTTAGCCTCTTCTTTAGAGTTACAGTTTATAATAAGTTTATAATAAAGCTAGAGTCCTCAACACCTGATTTTGTTTAGTGTACGCGTAGGCCTCTATTAATGAGTAAAACGGTCCGCCTCATCATGACATCACCACTACCACACTACTACCGTTGTTGGCGCTTCGAGCAGGGTTTTAAAAGTGTGTCACGTGGCGAGATGTCGTCTGGGGGGTAGGCCCCTCTCCCAAAGGCCACAGAAAACAATATCTTAACTCCGTTTTCTTTCTACTTTCTCGCTTCAAAATATCTTGACGAGATTTTTTTGAAATAAAGGTATCCTTTAATTATTTATATGATGTGTTAAGATACAATGGACAATAAAGAAACGAATAGTGGTCATATTTGAAATAATTGAAAATCCTGCAACCAGATCAACAAACCACTCGCTCATTACTTTAAGGCTGCGACTATTCGTACCCGGGTACCAGAAGTGAGAGGTTGAGGTTAAAAAACTTTTTAAAATTGTATTGTTGGGTTTGTAAGACAAAATGAGGTATCAAATAAAAGATAATTGAATGGAATATATGTTTGTAAACTTACTTCTTCAGTTTAACTAAAATAAACTACCACAAATGACATCCGAATAGATTAAGTCAAATGGTACCCGGGTGCGAATGGCGGCGCTGCGTGTCTGGGTCCAGTTTGACTCAGTGCTATTCGGATGTCATGTGTGTTAGTTTATTTTAGTTAAACTGAAGAATTAAGTTTACAAACATATAGTCTCTTCTTCTTCTATATATTAAGGACCCACGATCATTTTATTGATCATATTGGCTCCTAAGCATGTCGAGGGGATTTGCAATGTTTCTGTGCCTGATGTTGATGAGGATATTTCACTGGTTGCAAGGGCTACTTTGTGAAGGTATCATGCACTGGGGGTTGGAAGGCCTGAGGCAATAGACGCAAATGTGTCAAGTGTTGTCGCCTCAACTATCCCTTTTGAAAGCTTGTTCTGGTCCCTGATTGTCTTTGACAGGAATGAGCAGTTCCTATCTTGGCTTCTCGCTGGTATGAGCCGGAATTGCCTGCCATGGCCTCTTCGCTGTCTATGGGGGAGAGGGACGAGTTTCTGTTTAATGCTGGAGCAGTGGACCAGCCCATTATTTATCTTGTACATTATGGAGAGCCTGGATAGTCGTCGTCGTTCTTCCAATGGTGGCCAGCCTAGTGTTTCCAGCATGCGGGCAACACTAGAGGTTTTCCTGTAGCGGTTCAGGACAAAACGTGCTGCCCGTCACTGGACCGCCTCCAACCTGTCAATGCTCTTCTTGGTAAATGGGTCCCAGACTGAAGATGCATAATCTAAAAACCGGACGGACAAAGGCTTTATAGGCTCTTTCTTTCACACATGAGTTGCAAATCTTTAGATTACGCCTTAAAAACTCCAGGGTCTTGTTTGCCTGGTTGCACACATTGTTAATATGCTCATCCCAGCGGACCTCACTTTGAATGGTAACACCCATGTACTTTACGGAGGAAACTGGCTCAAATATATGGCCATGCAATTCGTATTGATAGTGTAGAGTACAACTTCTAGAGACTGACAGTGTCTGGCACTTTCCCAGACATTCAAGTGGGTCACTGCATAATTTACCAGCAATCTATTTGTCCAAACTGAAAGATTATTAAGTAATTATAAAAAGTGTTGATTGTAATAAAGCTTTAAAATAGATTCAATTAAAGATGATAAGCGGCAAAATGTAGTTTAGTGTGCTAATCTGTGAACTCACAGGAAGAATATAAAAGAAATTTTGAGGATTTTGCTCTCATACTGACGTGAGTTGGCTGAGCAAAGATCTAACTGAAGAATTGACACCTTTTCTGGGGTTATTGTTTAATACATGGAAATGCCGAAGTTTATTGTCATGATATTAATGACATAATTTCTAACGGATATCACACTAAATCACAGATCACCTCACTAAATTAAATTTGACATTGCAAGTGGGGTTTCAAATCTCATCAACGATGATGAAGAAGATTGATATTTTCGAATCAGAGCTAGACTTATTTATTCATCAGTCAAGTTTTACTCTCTTACCCGCTGCTTCAAAGTCTGCACAACAAATTCCAGATTTGGTAGCATATTAGAAGCTCAATAAATCGCCAGAAATATGGAGTTACATTTCACATATCTGCTTAAATTTGTTCGCAGTCATATTTTCATTTTAGACCCCCCCCCCACCCCCCCCCCCCCAAAAAAAAATAAAAAATTAAAAAATTAATTAAATGAAACAAATTTAATTGAAAAAAAAAATTAATTTATTGGCAGTAGAGGAAGGTGCATTGCAGCTTAAAATGAAATGATCGAGATGCTACATAATACGGCTATTCGTGACAAACGTAAAAATGCGTTGCTAATAGAATTCTGGATTACGCATGTTTCCTACGATGGATGTTTAAAACTATAGAAATGTTGTACGGTAACAAGATATTAAACAAAGGTGTTTGGAAGCAACTAAGTCTATGAGTATGAAGCTGATTTTTTTCTTTAACCAAAATCTAGGACAAATCAGTAACGCTTTGACTAATGAGCAATTGGTAAATCTATTAAGGGCAGCGAGAGAAAAATCCTCAGGAAAATATGCATTCCAGTAATAGAAAAAATGATGGATGGAGAATCCGTACAATAGAAGAGCAGAAGCTAGTTAGGGGCGCCAAAATGTGCTTTGATATTATTTTATTAATGAAAATAATGGGTTTGAGAGTTGAAAAAAAAGGAAAAAGGGGCGCTTTAAAATGGATCTTATCCCCGGGCGCGAATCTTGTCCCCGGGCGCAAAACACCCTCACTACGCCTCTGTACAAGAGATATAATTGTATGAAGACCCACAAAAAGGCACAAATACTAAAAAAAAAAAAAAAAAAAAAAAAAA